>JABCPU010000015.1:0-407112 GCA_016800925.1 Suillus spraguei
GTGCTCGGTTGTGTACTCACTCCTGGTTATGGTTAGATATAAATGATTAAATGTAAGTATCCGAGTCTTCGATCAGACTAAGACATAGTTGTGATATGATCATGACCTCCTGTGGCTTATAGCGCCCTATGGAGAAATTCTGAAGCGGTAGTCCTCGGAGAATGACGCTAGCTTGGCATATGGATAAATGCATTACTCGGTACCTCTACACAGTTGACGGTGAAGGATGATAGTTTTTCAGACTGACTGATAGGGCTATTTGCATCCCAGTTTCACGACCATGGAAAACAAATGTGCGGTAGCACATTGTAAGATACTACAACTCGGATTTTGGGCTTCACACGTGCCATAAGATGTGACGTGTCCGCGAAAAGGAATACCCGCTTAGTAACTGTAAAAGATACTACAAGTCTAGGCAAAATCGACACGTAAAGCAGTCATCAGGGATAAGAAGTGGCCTAAGCCGCAAACGTCCTATGATATACCGACCGCAAGGTTCTACTTTCCCCTCGGAGTTCACTATTGTTAAAAACCCATTTCAAACGACAAGCCTGTCAAAGAAACAACGAGATTAGATCAGATATCTTGATCGAGGGAAACACAGGGAACCGGCAGGATAGACCGGATATATTTCAGAACGTGTATGAATCCTGAATGCTTCGCGGGAGCATATGACACGGGGCCGACACATGGTTCGAAGAGTGGTGTTCGATCTGCGAAGCTGACGATACATGGAGCAACCCTCCCGAGAACCTGATACGTACATACTTTCTCTAGAAGCCAACGGGATTTAAGGCTCACGAGGCTCTCCGCATTGCTGAAATCGTAAACCGAATTAGCCAAGTGTAATGGATTAGCTGATGAGTCATCACTCCATCTGACTTACCGCGTTCCATAACCCACGGATATATCGCTGTGCACAATCCACTAGACATTTACGATGAACCGGCTGCCGTTGCCACTGCACAATAATCGCTTTGGTGAGTGCTGATGATCATATGCAGGCAGTACATTGATGAGTTTCATGGAGATGGGAGCTACCGCTCGCTTAAGAGTCAAGAACTGAAGGAAGGTGTACATGATGTAAATTTGAAAGAGTACTACTAGCAGCTTGGGCATCATATGAGTAAGGCAACGTGTATTGGGAGCAAGCGGGCACCGAGGCATACCGGCGCTGTAACAGAACAACAACGTGTCGGCCGAGTACAAATAAGGTAATTCAAAGTCCGCCTAGTGGTGTGCTTTCTCTCCGCATCCGCTCCTTGTTTCAAGCACACCAGTCCATCCTTTACCTTCCCACTGCGCTTCTGGACTGGTGTCTTTCAAAATTATTAACTTTCCATCCAGATGACCACCCCTCACGTTATAGCCTCGTCTTCAGGGCACCACTCTCAAAGTGCCACTTCAAACGGAATCGTCGGAAACCATTTTCGTGTTGGCAAGAAGATTGGCGAAGGTTCATTCGGTGTTGTATTTGAAGGTGAGTCTCGTATACCTGCTTTTCGAGAACTTTTTTGGCTCGTGAGTTGCATGGACAATACCAACAGTCATCCGACTTTTGAGCGCCCGTCTTACGACCGGCTATGTCATGCAGAAGGGTGCATTTCGGTCCATAGGTCTCCAGTGGGCGATCATTATGGTTATGATTATTCAGTAGCAATGGGAAAGATCCACTGAGCTCCGCGCATCCTGTCAGAACGGAAATTATTTATTGGCAGCTTTTAGCAAAATTTTTGTTACCGGCGTTCTTTACATTTGTTCCTTTGACTTACCACAACTCTTCACAGGCACGAAACTTCTTGCAAACCAACCCGTGGCCATCAAATTTGTACGTTCGCTGTGAGGTTCTTCTGATTGTGACTTGATTTTGACGTATTATTCCATCCAGGAACCTCGAAAGTCCGATGCTCCTCAGTTACGGGATGAATTTCGATCATACAGAACACTGAATGGTACAGGTATGTGTTAGTGTCAGTAATTTCTCTCACCCGACCGTAATATGTCATTACCATTAGTGGGTGTTCCCCAAGTACACCACTTTGGCCAGGAAGGACTCCACAATGTCCTAGTAATTGACCTTCTAGGCCCTAATTTGGAGGACCTCTTCGACATGTGCGGTCGGAAGTTTACCATTAAGACTGTATGTATGTCGGCGAAGCAGATGGTAAGTTTATACTCATGCATTGGGTAGTTATTTTCCATTTATCTCTTGATTTATTCCGTCGCAGTTGTTCATGTCTTCTTTTTAGATATCTCGCATTCAGTCCGTCCACGACAAGTCGCTCATTTACCGTGATATCAAGCCTGATAATTTTCTCGTCGGAGTCCCTGGGACAAAAACCTCCAACACCATCCACATTATTGGTACGTCTTCTACAAGTTGTTCATGTGCCTCTTTTACGTCCTCTCGATCGCACTACGTTCCTGAATTTGCGGAGATCTCCATCTATTGATTGTGTCTTAACAAACACGCTGACTATCTTTGATAGATTTTGGCATGGCGAAGCACTACCGAGATCCCAAGACGAAAGTCCACATTCCTTATCGTGAGCGCAAGTCCCTCTCAGGCACTGCCCGGTACATGTCGATCAACACACATCTTGGTCGGGAGCAATCACGTCGAGATGACCTGGAATCGCTAGGTCACGTATTCATGTACTTCTTGCGTGGTGGCCTTCCCTGGCAAGGCCTTAGGGCCGCAACCAACAAGCAGAAGTATGAGAAGATCGGTGAAAAGAAGCAGACTACACCGATTGCGGAGTTGTGCGAGGGTTTCCCCGGTAAGTTCTCTTCTAGTTCATCTAGTGACTTCTATTTTCTTCATTCGTCGATGTGCTGAAGTGACAATATGATTTACTGATCGGTCTCTACTGATTCAGAGGAGTTCGCGATCTACATGAACTACGTCCGCAAACTCGGGTTTGAGGAAACTCCAGACTACGATTTTCTCCGAGAACTCTTTACCAAAGTTTTGAAGAATATTGGCGAGCAGGATGATGGCATCTTTGACTGGATGTTGATCAATAACGGCAAAGGTTGGGAGGCTAGTAATGTATGCAATGCATTCCCGTCATGGAAATTGTAACTAAATATTCTCAGACACCCGCATCACTACTAGCACAGGCCCACGCCACTGTTAACGCACCTCATACCCCTCGTCATCGTGAGACCAACCGTCGCCCACGAGCACAGCTTACAGATGGTTCAACGCCTTCCACTCCTCTTGTCATCACGCCTTCTCCTGCTCTTGTCAAGAATAGCGCTAGACGTCCGGGCACACGAGAAGGACACGGCAGTCGAGACCCTGGAGCTCGTGTTGATATTAGTGTACAGCCCATCGCTCCTGTTAGCAGGCGCGCGAGTCAGACGCCCCGAGAGAGTGCGCCTCACCCTTACGCCGTAGCGCCTACTTCCTCGGGATACCGCGCGAGTAACGGTTACGGCAGGCATTCACCGGTCACTCATGCTGCAAATGTGATCAATGGCAATAATATCGGTGGGCGCAACGACGCTTCAGATTCGTTCCTCTATGGCGCGCAGGTCCACCCTACCAAAAACCCGACCAACTCGCGAGAGGACACAACCGCAGGGACCCTGACCCGCGATGCTGCACAGATGCGTGGAATGACTGCGTTTGAGACTCAAAGGCATGGTGTTGATGATGTGGATGATGATAGACATCCTAAGCGGAAGGGCTTTTTCTCCGGCCTGTTTTGCTGCCGGGCATAGTAAGCACCACTGGATGGTGCAGCGCTGGTCGCTATTCGCAGTAGTTCGGCTTCATTGGCAAGTTATTCAAATAGTCTATTGATTTTTGGCTAATTCCGCACTTATAGGTATTGGAAACTCTGACGACAATGCGCACGATCTATCAATCATGGCTGTTGTGCATACTTATTAATCTTGCTAGCTTCTCCTCGGGATCCCCCCATCGCTTTCCTCTTTCCGCAGGTCGACCATGTCACACCGCCATCATACCCCTCACGATCATTTCGAATCAGTCTTTATCAAGTTTCCGCCTGATCCTATGGCTGGTCTTGGGTGGCGGCTCAATATTCTCCTGTTTATTGCTTCCATGTGTATTATCTACAGACCTTTTAGGATATTCAATAGCCCACGGGGCGGCTTTCTGTTACCAGGCCAAGTCGGGGGCAATAATAAATATTGACTACTTTCGATTTGCGCGGATCAGGCCTAGTGCGTTCCATATCGTCGAGGAATGGATTGGGCCTATCGATCCGACGTACCATCAAGTAGCCTTTCTCAAGTTTTAAAATACTATAGCACGTTCGGTATCTGACTGAAATATATGACAGCAGGTTTTGATTATCTTTAAGCAAAGTTCAGCAAGAAAACTATGGATATTTCGAAACCGCAAGAGAAATAATATACATCCAAAGGCAGCCGAAGACCCTGACAAAGCAACAAAATCATAGCACTATCGTACAGTTATCAAACTTAACATGGCTGGAAACGTTTCATCGATCGTGTTTCACAGTCGACCGCCTGACTGAATGGCGACATCCCTCCACACGCCTCCGCAATCTATTTCCGCTCTTTCCATACATTCTCTGCGCCTAGTTTGGACCAACGCAGGGCCACATCCGAATCAGGGGACGGGTTCCTGTCGGAAAGTTCTGCGGCGCCCTTGTGTGTGCCAGATTGATTCATCAAGCCTGGCCCACCGTGGCTTCCCTCTTCGCGACCCATCTCACCGGGTGCCTCCCCATATCTCACTGAGGCACTTTTGCCAATGCCGTTTGTATTTCTTGGAATAGCACGAGTTGTATAGAAGTGAGGAATGTTCTCTTTACTTGTACTATGTTTCCCCTCAGGGTTGGGGGCGTCTGTGGGTTTGTGATTGACATAAGGCGCTGTAGTGGGGTATGCGCCGGATGGCACCGCATAAGGGGTGTCGGCGGGATCTGGCTCCGAGACCACATAAGTGCGGGTGCCAGCCGATGAGATTTGGGGCTCAGGGGATGGTCGTGTTGTTTCTCGTACAATGAGGCCGACATTGGTGACACGTTGGAAGCCGGTGATGGTGAGTTGAGCACCATAAATGGCGAGTGAAACCAACGCCCTAGGACGACACGAGTTTTACATGGCTGTGACAATGAGCGCGTATGCTTCGAAAAGATACGGAGTGTGTTGTTCATTGTGGTGGTCGTCAAGAAGTGGCCCCAGTGCGAACGTACGTGAAAGTGAAAGCTCGTGAGAATATGGGTGACTCGTGACGTAAAGCTGCCGATATTTGCTTCCGCGACATGTCAGCTTAGTCTTTCACAGGTCGCGAACCGTCGAACATGAACAGAAGACACTCATTGGCAAGTACCCGCTCCAAGGTACGATTGCCCATTCGCGGTGATTGTGCTGGAATGGACTGACTCAACTTCTAGTCCTTCCTTTCATTTCGTCTTATCCTCACCTTCCAGGGTGTGGCGGTCTCCGCACCATCAACGCTGGTTGGCGTGGAATAGAGTTGGCGCAACATCGTGTAAAGTCGTATACTTAATTAAGGGGAGCTACTGAAAACTGATAGGCTGTCATTAGCACTATTACCACTCGGGGCTCAGTCACGCGGTGAGCGAACACCCTGAACTAGTTTCTGGATCGGCCACCAAAAAGAATGACTGCGCACCACATCCGAAGACATCGCACTCCCCTTGGTATTCGGTGGTCAGATCGAGCGGCTTAACTCTGTACCACTTCCAGGTCGAGACATGTGATTCCGCCTTTGAAGGAGTTGGTCTCTTGCTAGAGAAACACCTTATGATACTGTCAGGGAAGCAGAGATTTTCTTCCATTCAAGTCATACCCGATTTGAACCTGGCTAGTTCATTATACACTGCCCTTTCCCTAATGGGCAACGATCTTCACTTCTCCATATCCGCTGCTTTAGGGTTCATTCATGTTGTCCTGTTGGTCAAACCCTATCGGCAACATGTCACGCGTTCCACGATCTAACCCTCATAATATTTGTTGAGTCATGCTCGGCACACTCAAGGGGAGCGCAGTCGCACAGATCGCAACGTCCATCAAAGATGTACACTTAGGCTATGTCATACAGAGTGCGCTCGCTAACAAATGATTGATTGTCGAATGTTTACTAGATGATATCAACAACCAGTGTGGCTTTTCCAGGGTACTCCGCGGCCCCGAACGTTCAGACTCACTTCCTCATCCCGACATGAAACCTTTTTTTCCGGCGTCACATTGGGTTCACCCCATTGCGACCGCATTTGCCCCCTTGAAAAAGAAAATATGGCTAGTCTCCAAAACACCTGACACTCTCCTCTAAAGGAAACATTTGATTGTCATGATAGACCCGCGCTTACGAGAATTGACCGCGTGTCACGACTATCGCTCCTCGGAGAGCTTTGCGCTGCCTCCCGACGCCGTTGGAAATTCCTTGGTCGCTTTTTGCTAAAAACAATCCCATATCTGAAACCCTTTAGGCTCTTCTCTGCGCTTTGCGCGGCGTTATTTATGTGTCGATCCAACCGAGTAGATGGGCCCACGACCCATCCAGGATAGAGGGGACCACATGAGTATTGGGGCGGCGGCGTCGCGACGATCTAGTAGATGGGATAAGCTTGAACCCTGTTCCGATGGAATGACGTGATATGGAGCGATCATCTTCATGGCCTTTGATTGAACCGTTCATTGCCGTTGGCTAACACTTCGTGAAGTGCATTATTCTGACTTATCACTTATCAGATAGACCTCGACGAGAAATCGTGGTTACGTCGATAATATAATTTCCCTGTCGCCGCTATCTGGGTGCTCATCTTTCCATCAATTTTAGTTAGTAGGGAAAGACTTCCCAGTTCCATCAAGCGTCTGTTCTTAATCTTGGACATCGTGTTCTTGCGTTTCTTCCGCACTTGTGGGATCCCAGTTTGTAATAGTGGCACTCCGGAGCTTGCGTTGATCAGGGCACAGAACCGTTGCCAGTCAATTTTGGCTATATGGGGCGGTGCGTGTTTTTTTTTTCATATGTCTGGCTTCTGAATGTTCTCATTCTGACTGTCTCGTAAATAAGCCGAAATGGTATCCGATCAAATCCATACATGTGATACAGGGTCACTCCAAGCCCCCCCCCCCGCATCTACTATACTGGAGGCTTGGAGATATCATCGGAGCCGAGACCAAATGTTTGTATTCCAACTCACGCGGTTGGAGGTTGATGCCATGTCGGATAAGCGCTCACGATCTGATGCTATTCGGTACTCACTTTTGGTATATCAGTCTTCGGCGAGGGAGTTTACAGAGTGTATCTGAGATTGTTGTCCGCAATACTGGCACTCTATTACACGTCATGATCAGAGTGTCACCCTGATTCTATGTAGAAGGGATGACGTCAGTGCTTTCTAGTGATGATAGACACCGGTGAGTTAATTACTTTGCTCATGGGCTGGTTGGTTGGTCGTTCGGCGGCCTATTCGATAGGCTAGGGCATATCTAGGATCGGACCTTGAACCACCAAAGTTAGATTATATTATATTTTAGTTTGGACCTGAAAATAAGGACGCCCATTAGTTCAAAGTTCAAACGACCCATACATGTGTCTCCGAGCTTCATCCCCGTCTCTTATAAAAGATAAACATCATTTGTACATAAAATTGCCAAGTTCGGCAAATTCCGACGTACCAGACCTAAAAAGGCATTACTCAGTAGAAAAAATGGATTTGTTCATTGACCACAGGGTGGAATGTTGGATTGAGGAGGAGAGGTAGGTCAATACGAGGACACAAGGTGATGCCGATCCCCCGGAAGTGACAACTTAGTAGGAAAGTGGGACAGGCACGCGAGGACCTGGAAACCCTGCACATTAACTTAAGTCCACGGACATCACTCAGGTGAGTGTACATCCTTCTCGGCACTTGTCGTTTTCCGTCACCGCGGCTTTGCTTGCCTAACCGAGTTTTGCCCCGTACGTTCCATTTGCACTTGTCGTACAGGCTAACCTGCTTACTCCATATTCATTTGATTGTTCCGTTATACAACTCCCACCTGGGGGTTGCTCGTTATCTATTTCCATCAGTCATCTCACCATCTCTGGTTTACATGTTCATCTCTCCGACTCCTCTCTTACTTTATGTCGAATTCTTCTTTTGATTCCGATTTCCGAAATTTCGCCAGCCCTCTTAAATACAGGTTTCGTATCACCTCCCAATATGTGTCCTAATGCCCACTTACTCGATAAATGCAAACATGTCTTCGCTATCCTTCCAAGGTGGCTTTCCTCTCGTGCTGGCCGCCGGTCTAGTGAGTCACAAAATTATTATTATTATTATATCACTTTCTGACCCTGATCGTTCGTAGCTTTGTCATTATGTATTCAAACGTCATGAGCCCACTAGTCCGCGCTCCCACCTAGCCTTGCTCGTTGTAGTCCCGGCCATCCTTACCACCTTGTTTCTCCCAAACTCATCATCCTTTACCCGCACTTTCAGTTATGTTTACCTATTGTACTACTCTACCGTTCTCGTTTCTGTCACTCTGTACCGTCTATCCCCCTGGCATCCACTTGCGAGATACCCTGGCCCCATCCCTTGCCGCATCTCTAAGTTCTGGATGGTATGGGTCTCTCGTGATGGAAAACAGCACATTTACTACTCAAGACTCCACCAAACGTATGGCGACGTCGTCAGAATTGGTGAATAACCTTTCAATTTTGATACTTGTTATCTGGTCCTAATCGCATTTTTTGGTATAGGTCCTAACGAGCTATCAATACGGGACGTCAATGCTGTCGTTCCGTTGATGGGTAACAATGGGATGCCCAAAGGACCTCGTCAGTGATAAATTGCTCTCTGATATGGTGCCAGGTCTTAATTTAGATACGCAGACTGGGACGGACGCATGGCTGAACAATCTGCCATAAGAACAGTTATCGCAGTGAGGGATCCCGTAGAGCACGCTCGACGGAGAAAGCCTTGGCACAGGGCTTTTAGTGTTGCTGCACTAAAAGGTTACAACGAGATTCTTGGAAAGCGAGTCCAACAATTCGTAATGATCCTCGAGCAACAGTCACAACCATTCAACCTCGCTGAGCGTATAAATCATTTCACGTGCGCCTCCCTACTTCCCTACTTTCTTGTTCCTGACCTGAATGACATAGATTTGACTTCATGAGCGACATGGCGTGAGTGCGCACGGCATTTAGATATTTCTATTTGAACTTATCAATTTCCCAAGATTTGGCGGAGGTTCAGAGATGTTGCGCGATGGTGATAAGGACAACACTTGGCATCTGCTTGAAGGTGGCCTTCCGTGAGTATAGCAAAGGACAAAACAAAATTATCATCAGGAAACACTAAAATAAATTTACATTCTAGAACTGCCCTAATCCTGTCCCATGTGCCTTGGCTTGGAAAGTACTACGCCACTTTACCAGGAATCGGGGAGGGCCTCAAGAAATTCAGAACGTTCTGTCAAGAGCGCGCTCTGCTCAGGAGGTCCGCAGGCTCTCTGTCTAAAGACCTCTTTCACTACCTGGTAATTATTTCAATTATTTTCGTGGTTTTCAGTTTTGTTGACAATCCTTAGATTGACGAGGCGGGTCTTGAGCGTCATACTTGTCCTCCAACTTTTGCGGAAGTGGCGTCTGATGGGGTCCTTGCAATTGTAGCCGGGTCTGATACCACAGCCACCACCTTAAGCTCTCTGTTCTTGTCGCTTCTGAGAAATCCTCAAACGTACTACCGTCTCCAAGCCGAAGTCGACAGCTTTTTCCCTCCCGGTGAAGATGTACTTTCTACAGCTCACCACTCTCATATGAGTTACCTCAATGCCGTAATGCACGTGCTCAAATCTTTTTTTAACGTACTGACAGCTGACACTGGTTTTCAGTAACGAAACTTTACGGCTCTTCCCGCCAGTTCTCAGTGGAAGTCAGCGTGGAGTACCGAGAGGCGGTGACGACAAGTTTGTCGGCCCTTAGTAAGTCTATCATCGATATACCAAATCTAGCGAATCTAACATACACTGCTGCCGTAGCTTCTTACCCGAAGGCACCAATGCATTCGTTCATACTTATTCCCTTCATCGTGATCCTCGCTACTTCTCACCGTCCCCTGATGCATTCTGGCCGGAGCGGTGGCTCACACCTGAAGAGCGCGCAGGGCTCGCATCATTTGATCCAAAGGGTCTCGATAAATTCCCAATCGTTCATGACACCAAGGCTTTTGTGCCGTTTTCCTTCGGTCCCATGCACTGCGTTGGCAAGCAGCTCGCATATCAAGAATTACGTATGGTAGTTTGTGCGATGATGCACCGACTGAACTTCAGCTTTGCTCCGGGATACGACCCAGAGTCCTGGGAACGCGACTTGAAGGATTATTTTGTTTCCATGAAGGGGGGTTTGCAGGTTGTCTTATCTCCACGGAATCTGACTGTTTGAACGGCCTGAGAGTTGCAAAGACGCGATGGTTATCTTACAGCGCTTAGTTATTTATCATGCAACCATCTAATCTCGTTATCACGGATGTATCTATGCAGTGAAGGAAGGTCATCTTCAAATTTGTATCGGGAATCTGAAAGATGTTCAGGGGGTCATCTGGATCAGACTCGTCACCGGTAGTGTCCCAATATAAAAATTATAGCACCGGATGAGGAAGCACCGAGACATATCTCCGCATCTCAGAAATCAGTAGATCATCCATCAAAATAAAAATAATTGAAAACACACGGAAGCTTCGAGATATCCACCAATGGCCAATAATCGGGCACCGAGTCTTCATTCCATCCGCTCGATCATACTTTTACAAATATAGATGACGCAAAAGATATCGATCAGTTCCGTGCGCTGCGGTAACGCAGCAACTTGGACAGGAGAGTGAGATCTGAGAAGCGAATCTGATTTCACGGCACCGGGAGAGATGTTGTTCCTCGGAGAAGCAACGGAAAGGAAATCAGGTGCATGCGAAGACTGCAAAAGGATATAGGTTTCTCAGTGAGTCCGACAAAGGCCCTCACCTGTTTGAACACCGGCCGGACGCCTAGGGCACCATAGGAAATATCCTTGAGGTCAGAAGTTGCCAATAATTACTGCGGAGCCTCCGAGGAAAAGTGTCGTGCACCGAATTTCAACCAGAACGTAAGAGCATGATTCCAAGTATGTAAAGCAGACAAATACCTAACCTCGAGGAGCTGGTAGTCGGCTCAGCGGTAGACCGGTAACGCTCGTAAGCGCTCATGACTTGTAGATTGTGAATCGGAACCTCCGAAAAGCCGCATAATCATAATCCCTCAAGCATCGCTAGGTGAGTTCTAGTGCTACTCATAACGGTACCATCTAAACTCGGCCCGTCCGAAGATTGAACTTTTGCAAAAACCCCATTGGCAGCCGGTGAGAGGGCTCGGAGCATGGCCTTTGGAACCGCACGCGTAAGTTCCGGTATGAAAATTTGTCGTGCAGTCAGAGTTATTCGCAATTTGGCAAAAAGAGCGCAACTCAGGTTGGCCATTGACATAGTCGACGGTAGTAGAGGGGAAAGAATCTATCTGAAGAAATGACTTTATCAAGAGTAGTATCTTGTCCGAATAACGTCGCAAGTTGCGGACGCGGGATCCTCGGGCGATGCATAGGTGCACGCAAAAATTAAATAAATAAAATCAAATTGACTGAGAAGAGGCATCACGGAGAGCAAAGTGAAAACGTTTGATTAATAGGAGTTAAAAACTTGAAAACGTGTGCGTCTAACCTATCGAAGGAATAAAATGGAACTAGTCCAATGAATCATCTACATGTTGGATCGTAATCACTACCAGGATACCGAAAGCTGGAAACAAAGTCAGCAATATGCTGCGTCGTGCTGTCTAGCGTCCAGATTGGCGATAGCGACAGTATGATGGGGTACTTGGGAGGCAGATAGTGTTTGGATTTCAGAGATGCAACGGGTCCATAGCCTGAGGGAAACCAAGTCAAGCCGCCAAAAGATAGGTTCATTAGCAAGATGTCATAGCACGGATATTCTTGACGAACGTGCGAACTTTGACACGTCGGGATGAAGATTACGAGTGAAGTAGATGTCACGGTGACTAGAGATTTCAAGGCGGCGGCGGAAAGGCAACTTGATCATCATCTTCATAAATAGATTTACTCGACCAAAAAATGGCGCGCTGAGGATACTGAAAGCAGAAATAGAAACATTCGCAGCCTGTCTTGGTCGCCCGGTTGTGTACGCGAATAACATGCGACGGTTCAAATTCATAGTCGACGTGAAACGCGATCACGTGCATGTAGGTCAGCTTATTCAATTCTGAACGTCGGTATTGGCAGCTGGGCCTATAGTGATAGAATTACTTACAATCACTACTACCATGTCGCTTGTCCTGGCTGTGAATGCTGGCTCGTCGTCGCTTAAAGTTTCACTCTTCCGCCGTACCGCTGATAATCCAGCAAATCCAGCATTACTCCTATCCTCCTCCACATCATCCATATTTGCCCCTCCAGCAAAGTTTAAGTTCACTTGTATCGCACTTCAACACAGGTCGTTGAACGAAGAAGTCAATTCAATCTCTGATCATGCGTCGGCATTTGCGTACTTCCTGTATTGCCTCAAGGAAGAAGCGAGAGTTGACCCAATTGACATTAAGCACGTTGCACATCGTGTGGTGCACGGTGGTGACTACATGCGCCCTGTCGTAATATCTGAACAATCCTTTCACCATATCGACAGACTGTCCAACCTTGCTCCTTTGTACGTTTTCTCCCCGACTTGTATTGACTGCCGCATTACAAAGCCTGCAGACACAATGGATCCGCTCTTTCCGTTATTAAGTCGGCCATCAAGGACCTTCCGCATGCGAAATCCATCGCATTTTTTGACAGTGCATTCCATAAAGATCTTCCAAGTCATGTAGCTACCTATGCTATCAATCAGCAAGTAGCGGAAGAGAGGGGGTTAAAGAAATACGGTTTCCATGGTTTAAGCTGTATACACTCACCTGTCCTTGCTAAAATGTCACTGACGCTGTATCTTCTTAGACGCGTTCATCTTGCGAGCAGTGGCTAAGCACCTTGACAAGGTATCTGGTATTTCGTTGTTTTATTATGACTTTCTGACCTCCTCAGGCTCCGGATACTCTAAACATAATCGCTCTTCATATCGGTTCAGGTGCTTCCATGTGCGCCATCCGCAATGGCCAGTCCATCGATACAAGTATGGGGTTGACCCCACTCAGTGGACTACCTGGAGCTACGCGCGCTGGTGACATAGATGCGAGTCTAATTTTCATTACACCAGTCAGTCTCCAGCGCGTATGAGTCATGACCCTAGCATTTCAAAGGGAGTTAAAGTAACAGAAGTCAGATAATTTTCTTTCGTTTGCAAATCGAAGCTCAAGCGCTTATTCTTGGCAGGCTGAAGATGTTCTTAACTTCAAGTCGGGTTGGAAGGCACTCACCGGTACAGCCGACTTCAAAGAGATCACGAGAAGGCAGATACGAGTACACTTTCTGATCCCATGTCTCACACCGCAGACCCGAATACGCTTGCATTCCGAATCATGTTAGATCGCATACTCCATTTTACCGGGGCATACCATCTGTCTCTCCACGGAGATGTCGATGCGCTGGTCTTTGCGGGAGGCGTGGGAGAACGAAGCGCCGAGTTGAGACGTGCTGTCGGAGAAGCTGTCGGGTGCCTCGGGTTCGCGGGGATCGACGAGACGAAGAATAGCCAGGTGAATGATGATGAAGGTATCATTGTGGATGTCGGGAGGGCTGACGGGAGGAAGAGGATGCTAGTTTGTCACACTGACGAGCAGCTTGAGATGGCAAGGGAGTGTTCTCTGACAAATGATTGGGTTTAGCAGGGCCGATGATGTAATAATGTACAAATAGTAGGACACTAGAACTGCAACTTGGGTTGAACGTTCTCCCAATGCTAAGTATCCAGAACGTATGATTGGCATCGGTCTTCGTCTAATTTCCTGCACTGAACATCGGCGGATCTAGCTCGTCGAAGCCTCGACTCTCGGCAGTGAAAGATCCCAGTTCGCCGACGTACCAGCTTACTGGCCACCCGCGGACTACGAGGCGGCGTCGAGAACCAGTCGAAGGAAAACAGTCGTTTACCCGCCGGATCCTGATTCCCCACACCCTGGAAAACTCGAATACGGCGGCCATGGCACATGGTACATACTGCTAGTATGATAGAGTGCACTTGTCATCTGCAGATCATTGCTTTGGCCGGATAATAAACATTCCATGACTACAAGGTGAATAATTACTGCGACCAGGTAAACTAGTACTCCGCCATACATGATGCATCAGTTCAATAGGTTAAAGATCGGTGTTTGGTCAATCGCAGAGCGCAGGTTACATAATCGAGGCTCACTTCCTCATCCTTGCCGCTCCCCACCACGTCATGGCTGCCTTCCATACTACGAATGACAAATTCGGCATCAGAGCACCTGGCTGGGGCAAGCTACGTTCGAGCGAATTTTGCTCCTCAAGGTCAGTCAATTTTCGTTCGTATTCCAGCTTCGCTGCCCGAGCTCGCTCGCGCGCATTCACCAGTTCTTCCTCGAGCTGCCGGCTCTTCTTTTCTGTTGCTTCCTTTTGACGCGCTTGTTCCGCTAGACTTGCGCTCTGCGCTTCCGATTGAGCAACTAGCTGTCTCAGCCGAGCAAGTTCTTCCTCCGTCTGCCTTCGGTGCTCCTCTTCCCGTTTCTTCTGTTCTTCAAGAAGTCTGGCACGCTCTAATTCTTGCGCCTCCTTGGCAGCAGCAGCTTGGCGTTCCGCCTTTGTGTGCGCCTCCTCCAGTTCTTTGCGTGCTCGTGCGACTTCTTGCTCTGCTGTCTTCCGTTGTTGTTCCTCGCGATACTTGGCCGACTTGTGTAGCTCCGCGAGACGTGACTGGGCTTCTTCTTCAACTTTCCTGGCGGCGGCGGCCTCCTCTTGCTTGCGCGTTTCTTCGGCTTTTGCAGCTTCTTCCATCACTTGCCGAGCGCGCAGGAGCTCGTCTTCGAGCCGTTTCCTGTGAGCTTCTTCTTCTCGAAGTTTGGCTTCATGCTTCTCTGCAAGTAGTTGTACGCGTGCATCTTCCTCAGCCTGCCTAGCCAACGCAGCTTCACGCTCTCGGGCGGCGCACGCCTCTTCCATCTCCCGTTGCAGTTGAGCAAGCTCTTCTTCGCGTTGTCGTGCTAGCTCTTGCTGTCCAAGGAGATGCATTCTGGCACTTTCGACCGCCTGCCTGGCTGCGACACTCTCGGCCTCTTTTTCTGCGTGGGACGCTTTGACTTCCTCTAATTCTTTCTCTCTCTGCGCAAATTCTTCTTGCAAACGGACTCGTTCCGCTTCCTCTCGAGCACGTTCCCTTTCTGCGGCTTCCAGGGCGGACTTGTGTCGCTGATGCTCAGCCTCTAGTGCTGCCAACCTGTCCCGTTCTCGCTTGACTTCTTCGGCATGAGCAATATCGGCGATCTCTTTTTCAGTACGTGTCTTCTCCATATCGTCCAGAAGATTTTGGAGGTGCTCCTGGTGACTTTCTTCCGCCAGCAGTCTTGCCTTGCGTTCCTCTTCTAACTCGCGAGCACGCCGTTCGTCCTCTGCCTGCTTTTCAGCAAGAATCTCGCTATGCTTTTGAGCATGCAGAGCTTCCTGTTGCTTTTTCTCAGTCAGGACTTTGACGACCTCGCCTTGAAGGCTCTCCAGCGCCTGGTATTGTTTCTGTTGCTCGGCTTCCATCTGTAGGATCATAGCCTCAAGGCGTGCACGCTCGGCAGCGAATTCGGCAGCCATGCGCTGAGAGTTTTGCTCGATCCGCAAGCATTCCTCCTGCTTCTTCTCGAGCTCTTCCTGAAGCTCTCCCCGCGTCTCTTCATCTTTGGCACGCATAGCGGCTCCCATCTCTTCTCTGATCTTACGGATCTCCTCTCTGTGGTTATCCGCTTGCTCGTCGAGGGCGCGCCTAAGTTCAGCGCCCGCAGCGGTCTTCTCGATGGGCTTGTGCTCGTTGACAATTTCCTGCTGAATGCGGAGCGTAGCAGCTTGGTTGTTGATGAGATAACGAAGGATGGTATGTGTGGACTCGAGGGTGCCATCGTGACGGAGCATGCGAGCGCCCTTCTCAAGCACGGGTTTAAAGAATTTATCCTTACTCGCAAGCTCAGCTTCTCTAGCCTCGCCAATTTCACGTTTCACCTCTGACCACATATTGGTCACGATGATAACATTTTTGAGCGAGCTCTCTCCACAAAGCTCGCGGAAGATCTTGAAGTTGCGCTTGGACGTACCACCCATCCTGAAGTCAGAGATGCGGTGCATGTAGATGACGCCAGCAAGCCTGGCGCCATGCTCGTAGCTGAAGAAACGCAGACGCTTAGCCTGAGCAAACATATTCCAAGGGAATCACGTACGTCTTGGTGAGATATGCGGCGATCATGGTCAAAATGTCTGTATCACTTCGGCTCGTGTCATCGAAGCCGGGCGTGTCAATCAGGGTCACGACACGCCCGCTAACGACGAACGACCGTGAAGTTCGCACTTCACTAGTGCAACTCTCGAGGCCGCGACCAACGGGAAGGGTCGACCCGCTAGCCTTATTGATAAACTATGTCCGGCGAGAGTAAGCAACGCACAGTTGGAAACAAAAAGACTTTGACATACCGTGGATTTACCACTACCGGTTGCACCCATAACGCTAGAAGGGCGGTCAATACATCAACCTGATGATAGAGAAAGGTACGTACGCAATCCGGATTTCCCTGTTTGGATTTGCCATTATTGTAGCTCAATAATTAACGGATGTCAATTTATGCAAGAGGAGGTATAGTCGTATATTGAGACAGGCAATACGTTGTGCGGGCACTTTGATTGATCAGTGAAGGAATGCGGGTATTTAAGTACAGTTGCGGGCTTATCGATCCAGCAGCACCCGCTCGCAGCGGCACGGTCTTCACGAGGCGCAGCCCCTAACGTGCCTAGCGAAATTCTGAGCCCTGACTCGTTGTTTGGAGCCTTGCTTGGATGTGATCACCACCGGATGAATCTCGGCGTGTTGGTCCAGCCTGGAAGCAGCCTCGCTTTGTCCTCGCTGAGCGCAATGTTAGTCCATTCTTGAGTGGTGTCTCCGTGATGCCGGGTGACTGCCCTTTAACATTGTTGTTAATCGTTCGAAACATTACCACAGCTTCAGGAATCTGATGCAGATCAGGGTTTTTCCCGTTACACACCGGTGCATATAGGTGTTTATTAACATAACCGTAGTCTATACTACGCTAAAGGCAGGGAGTCAGAATTATCCGTAATTGTCAGTCAAACGATCGCCAAGAGAACTGAATTGCGCCAGTCATCCAGCACGCACGTGAAGTTGCTCTTCTATTCTCCGAAGTTCTGCTTGATATTCAGATGCTAGCGTCGCAGCCTCATTTTGCACGCGTAAAAGCTCCGCTTCCATCTTCTCTGACTCCTCCTGGAGTTCCATTCGCGTCTCCTCATCTTGCGCCTGAGCAGCTTCTTCTAATTCTACCCGCAACTTCTCCAGTTCTTGACGATTCTTCTCTGCCTGTTCCATGAGCTCGCGGTTCAGCTGCGCAAAAGCACCCGTCTGAGTGATGTCATTCATTGCTGCGAGTTCGCTTTGGATGCGTAAGACTACGGGGTCTATACCAGTCAGCTTCTGGATGATCTTGTGCGCACTTTCCTGATCATTCATGTGGCGTAGGAGAACAGCGCCGTTCTCGAGGATTGGTTTGAAGAATATGTCCTTTTCGCGTAGTTCTTGTTCCCGCGCCAGGGCGTCCTCTTGGTTTGCGTCGCCCCACATGTTCGTAACCATGAGAACGTTCTTGTACGCCTCTTTACCGCACAACTCTTGAAACATGGTGAAATCACGTCTTGATGTACCGCCGACTCTGACATCGGAGATTCGGTGCATGTAGATGACACCAGACAGAAGCTTTCCTTGTTTGTGCCTGAAGGTCAACGTGTCAGTGCGCTATATTACCCAGATAATATCTGACGGGTACGAACATAGTCTGCAAGTAAGCAGCAATCATCTTCAGCACGTCCGTGTCGCTCTTTGTCGTATCATCAAAGCCAGGCGTATCGACGAGAACGACACGCTTTCCGTCCAGCATAAACGACTGGGACGTCTGGACTTCGTTGGTGCAGCTCTCAAGCCCCATACCAACCCGCAGTTTCGAGCCAGTTGCGATATTGATGAACTATTCAAAATTTTGTCAGTATTGATGACTGTAGCACAGGAAATGTCAGACCGTTGTCTTGCCACTGCCTGTGGCGCCCATCACACTGTAGGGTGAGGTGGGTTAATCACCGCCGACATCTTCATGATGGTTACGCACGCTACGTAGATAGTCTTGGGCTCCTCTGGCTCTGGGAGTTTTGGTTCTTGCTCTGGAACTTGACTGAGTTTTGGTGGCTCAACCCCAACCCGGCTTGCCTCTGGATCCGGGAGCTTCTTGCGTCTGGAAGGAACAAAGTAACTGACACATCCACCCATGTTGACTTCGAGGTTGGTGCTATCTGGTTTTGGTGCGCTTTTGTATTTCGTAAACGCACAGCTACCATAAACGAACAAAGCCCGCAGTTCAACACGTGTCTGACGCATTGTCTAGACACACTAAGGACTATGCACATCGGTCTCAGCCTAGAACTATTACTTCATGCCATGATGATTGTGATCGTGATGGTGAAATGAGGTGCCATTGGGCGATGTTGTGACTCAGATGCGATACATGACCCGGATGTGATGCTCGAAGCACGCATGGTCAACGCCCTGCTGATAGTACGAAGGACCTTGAACACATGATGATCATGCGTTTAGGGTGGACAACAAGAACGTTGAAATGTCACTTCGGCGTTGCTAATGAGGGAATTACCGCAAGATTCCATGGTGCCTCGCGAGAAGGACGTGATACATGCGGAAGTTCACCGACTCTTGGTGGTTCCTCGTGGCTACCGCAGCCGCATCAACTCCAGTGTCAGATCGCCGCGTGTTTGTAATAGCTTTGAAATCGGTGACACAGCCAGCATCGGCGGACCGCATGTGCATTTGCGGGCTCCTGTATTATTTTTCAATACGGTGTGAGCCCGTTGTCACTGAACGTGCCATAGTTAGCTCAAGTTGTACCACCTGAGCCATTTTCCGCACTTCCGCTGCTAATAGAACCAGTTCTACGCTGGAGAATCCCACAGTTGCGACAAACTGGCATGCTCACGCCATTCTGTCCCGAAGTCGTGCCATTTAGATGGATGGATCTCGAAGAAATGATCGTATGGGTCTAGTAGAGGTGTGAGGGAAAAAAGCTGGACGTTCAGGGGATTGAACCCTGGACCTTATACAAATTGGATGCTTGATGCAAAGCATACGCGCTACCACTGCGCTAAACGCCCTTGTTTCATCGTACAACCTCTTAAACTATGTCCTTAAAATTTTTAAAACGTAAGAAGTTAAAATAAACCGTGTTAGGATGCTTTGTCATGCCGTCGGTCAAAAAGTGGTTCGATGACCATGTCATTATAAAAGACTTGACCAGAACGTTGCCAGTTTATTCTTGGTACCTGCTGGTTTGGGCAAGTGACTTTCAAGGTAAAAAATCACTGTCTTTGATTTTTTAGGTGCCATGGATCTTGTTCTGCACCTCGCAGACGACTATCTCCTAGACAAAGTATGGGCGCGGCTACTGCCTCTCAATAACTCGCCATATGCTTCCCTTTCCACACCTGCAAACTTCACGTCAATCACGTATCTTCAACAGTCCTCCTGGCCTCGTGATTACATCCCTAGACAAATTATTTCTCTCAGCGTAATCACCCTCATTGGCATTCACGTCCTCTATTTCTTGTTCGCGTGGCTCTCATACAAATTCATCTTCAATCATGAGATGATGCGTCATCCACGCTTCTTACAGAACCAGGTCAAACAGGAGATACAATGCAGTCTACAAGCCTTTCCCGGAATGACCATCCTCACCCTACCTTGGTTCCAAGCAGAGGTAATGGGTTACTCAAGACTCTACGATAATGTAGAAGAGTACGGTTGGGCTTACCTAGTCCTATCAGTACCATTGTCAGTACTTTGTCTCTCAGCTGTGATGTCCACTTAACATTTATTGTTAGCTTCTTGCTTTTCACTGACTACGGAATTTACTGGATCCACCGACTATTGCATCGCCCAGATGTATATAAATTAATCCATAAGCCTCATCACAAGTGGATAGGTATGTTGTTATAATCTGCATGTCATCTTTTTGTACTTAAATATTTTTGATAGTTCCGACCCCCTTTGCTTCCCATGCTTTCCACCCCGTGGACGGCTACCTCCAATCTCTCCCATACCATCTCTTCATATTTTTATTCCCTCTTCATCGACGGCTATATCTTGGTCTGTTCGTTCTCGTCAATGTCTGGACTATTCTCGTGCGTGCTTTGCATTACTCACATATGCCATTCTGACGTGAACGACACCAGATTCACGATTCCGATATGGTTACGGGCCACTCCCTTGAAAAGGTGATAAACGGACCAGCCCATCACACACTTCATCATCTTTACTTTACGGTCAACTTTGGTCAGGTACGCATTGCTGTTTATGCTTTATCATGGTTATCTCCTAATGCCTCTACCCCTCCACGCTCAGTACTTCACGTGGGCAGATCGTGTAGGTGGTTCGTACCGCCAGCCCGACTCGTCCCTTGATCCCATGCTGGAAATTAAGAAACAGTCATAAAGGCAAATGATGATGATGATGATGATCGCGGCAACCCTACATTAATGCATCCTTATTTGCTGATGGATCATCCTTTACTCGCTGGAGTTAATACGTTTTACCCTGCTCACCTACTGTTTTCGTTGAAACAACTTTGAACTATCGATGGTGTGTTCGTTTGGGATTGCCTGATCCCTCTGGCTTTATTAGTCATGAGTCAAGTCTATTTCTTGTATGCTGTTAAACACTCGCAAGTGCATCCAAGATCCACAAATTTACTCAATAGAAAATATTTTCGAAGGTCGCGTAAGCGAATGGTGCAAGGGTCTCAAGGGTATGTGTTGAGTGAACACCAACCTCCAGATTAATACATGTGTTTGGAGGAACATTTCGCCCCTATCCCACAATGGTAAGGTAGGGCTCTATTATCTGTAAGGGTCGAACGCAGAGCGCTGAATTCTAACCAGTATAATTGAGAAACACAACTGCCATGCTATTAATGCAACACAATGACACATGTAGATATCGTACTACTCAAAAGCAACTCAAAGACTGTCCCAGCGTCTCAACTTCACCTACTTCTTTGGTCGCCTCTTGACCTCATCGTCCTTGCAAGCATGTAACATGAGTTTGTTGGGGTGTCCTGGCGTCATACCGCTGTGGCCTTTAGACCAGTCATACGAGACAGCGTATGCAAAGATAGTCCCGTTTCGATTGAACGTAGTAGCACTGATCGGCCCGGGGGCAGCTTCGAAAGCTGGAAATATATTATCAGTACAATCAGAAAGGCCGGTAATCAGAGTGGGGATACTCTTTAGTCGTGTGCGGGCATCTTTGTCCCAGAAGTGGATGGTTCCATCGGAGCCTGGATCGTCAAAATTAGAATATTGGACAGCCACATGAAACTCGAGCCTTCGAGCCTTACCGCAAGTAGAGAAGGTTCCGTGCACAGGATGGAAGGATATGTCATTGACGGCGTATACGAGAGATTGGTCCTTGGCGTTCGGTGTCTGGTCTTTTCGATGGCACTTGAATGAAAAGTTGTTCCTGTACAATACATGAATGAAGGATATGAGCGAAACTATGAAATACTCATACGAGCTGTCTTTTTCTTCGACGTATCTGTGAAATGATGAATGCCTACCAAATCAATCATCTGACAAAATTACGTACTGGATGGCCACACGGCCTTCCACGCTACCCACAGCAAACCCGCTGTTGGCGGAGTTGGTGAAGCATGAAACAACGCGTGTTTGCCATTTAAGTGGGGACATGATGGTCTAAATGCCATGTATAGGTCATGTGAGGACATCAAGTGAATTCCGTGGACATACTTTATATGGCGTGTTTGGGTTTGTAAGATTAAAAATTTGAATATTGCGCTCGGCCGTGGCAACGACCATAAGCGGATATTGCACATCCATGCTGTAGCAGCGCTCAGGAAGTTGAACGGTGGCAACAGGAGTTGGCGAGCGCATATCCCAGTACTATGGTGGTGAGTGATAACGCAAGTTATGAGACACATGTATGTGTTACGAGGATTACAAAAGGCTTACTTTTACGGTCTTGTCCCAACTGCCAGTGGCCAGAATGCCACCCTGTGGGGTCTCGATCCACTTTACAACCTTCACGGGGGCATCGTGCTGTGCTACTTGCTGTGACTGTCCATTCGTGATATCAAACATGCGTGCGGCATTGTCTGCACCCCCCGAAATAACTTTGTTACCCTCCTAGAGGCCGAAGAGGCGATTCATCCATGCCAAGGGATGTCACAGGAAGTACGAGCGTACCTTGTTCCAACACACGCTCAACACAGGTCCTTGGTGGCCAAACATGGCCTTGCCTTGGGTCTGCCCTCCAGCACCGACTTCATACAAACGCACCTATCGATGCATAGATTACGCGTCAAACCGAAGCCAGATAACTTTCGAAACCACTTACATTGTTGTCCCAGCTTCCTACAGCCAGATAGTCTGCGGCAGGGGAGAAAGCTAAGGAAGAGATGGAGTCAGTCGGCGGCTCCGGAACTTCGATATCCTTTTCTGCGGGCGCCGCCGGTGCTGTCGATGCCGTATTAGTTCCAAAGAATGACATGACGTCTCAATACAATTGGAACTGAGAAGTTGCAAAGGTGCAATTCTAAGGAGCAATTCAGTTTCAGTGCAACAACGGTACGAAGCTGGCAAAGTGTGGCGTGGTAATTTTATGTCACGCTGTGATGAATGGCATGACATTGGGTGTGAACATGGCGGGTTGGCGTAATGGTAACGCGCTAGTTTCCGGTTTGCGATCGCTAGAGATTCTGGGTTCGAGTCCCAGGCCTGTCGCTTTTTATTTATTTATTTATTTCGAGCGTACGGATGCATTGGATAAATGATACAGGATAAGTAGTACATAGTAAACTTCAAACTCATAGCTATAATACAGTTGGACCAGTGTCAAGCGTTGTCTTTAGTCAAATTTGGGAGTGTCAAATATGCCTTCAGGATCTGAATGTACACAGTCAGGTGTGGGTGTAAGAAAGATAATCGCTTGGTTACTTACCCGTTCCGTGAGTCGAGATGTAATCCCTGTCTTTCGCAGCCATATGCATGACGTAGGCTGCGTTCGCGTGAGCCTCCGTTGAAACACTCGTATTGTGAAGAGCGCCAGCACGGATGGCGGCCGCGGCAACGTCATATCTAGACGTTTCATTGCAAAGCATCATCTGTGAAAACCACATCAAAATAAAGGATAACTGATTGCTGCGAATCACGCACATTGAATGGTGAGGTTGTCGTTCCCTCCTCACAATACCCCTTGATGGTAATTCTGTCCACGGCAGGCCTACCAAATATCAAACCTTTCACTTCGATGGGGTAGCCATGGTAGTTGATGATGATATTCTTGTCCTTGGTAAAAAGCGTGTCAAAATCTTCGGTGCTCAAGGCATGCGGGTGGGTGCCATGGGGTCTGAGAATCATAAGGTCGGTGACATTGATGACGCGCACTCGCAGAGCGGGAACAATCTTGCGAAGAAGTGCAGCAGCCGCTATAACTTCGAATGTCACTTCGACACCAATACCAACAAGGACGCTGGTTACCTTAGATCAGCCCAAGCTGCACCACTGCAAGGAAAATACTCACACATCCGGATTCGCGCCATCGTCAACGCTCGCAAATTCCCATGTAGATGCGCCAGCAATGCAGTGCTGTCAGACATTAAACGAAATACGAACAAAAATTAAGGGGAATCACCTCACCTTGTTCGCCTGCTCCGGACTCAGCCAGACGGGCGTGGGTTGCTTGCTACCAACCATCAAGTTCACATAGTTCTTCGCCCTCAAGCAATGAGCAACTGTGGACAAGAAGCAATTTGCATCAGGCGGCAGGTACACGCGCGCCAGCCCCGGCTTCAAATTGAGGATGGCACCAATGAAGGACGGGTTCTGATGAGAAAAACCATTATGCTCCTGACGTGCCCACGTGGATGTCTCCAGGAAGTTGACAGAACCAATATCTTTCCTCCAACCAGTCTCGCGGGCCTGTAAGGAAGGTATGAGCTGCGTTAATTAGCCAATCTAAAACATCGACAGACCATTTTCGTGAACTTGCTATACTGCACCATCATGGTATGTACGATACCAAGGAAAGCCTCATAGCTCGGGAAGAGCGCAGTCCTGCCAGTAAGTGTGTACCCTTGCAACATGCCTTGGCAGGTATGCTCGGACAATATTTCGATGACGCGCCCGCCCTGAGCGCGGGAAGCAACGTCCCACTGGAGATTGCGTCCGGTGACATCAAATACAGCGTCCAGCTTGTTAGACACGAGTTCATCAGGAGAGAAAATCCGGAATGTGGTTGGGTTCCTACAAGAAAATGAATAAAAGTGAGACACGTAATTGAAAAACATACTCCTCGATCGTATCCCTCAATAGCGTTCCGACTACCTTCATGCAACTTGCTTGCGATCCCTTTTGAACTCCAAGATGAGTCCATTCTGGAACTTCAATGGGGTGGAAGTTAGCATATGCTTCCTTCCTGCAACCAAGCTTTTTATTCTTCTTGTCAGGGATGATGCTTAGTAATTCTTCAGTAGGTGTGCCCTCCACCACTCCTCTGCCTCCCTTAGTAGCGAAAAGCTCATGAGGACCATAGCTTTGAAGCCAACCCTGAAGGGCTCGAAGCTCCTCTTGTGACGTCTTGGCTTCTGGAAGCGGGACTTGATGTGAGCGGAATGACCCCTCGATGAACTCCCCATGCATCATCTTGGGACAGGTCCACCCCTTTGGGGTGCGGAGAATCAAAACAGGCCAGCGCGGCTTTACAATAGGGTTCCCTGAGCGAGCTGCGTGTTGGATACGGGAAATTTCATCTAAGGCCCACTCCATGGACGCAGCTAGATCCTGATCGATGTGTTCCAAGTCACTAACAATGCGGACCATATAACCATAACCGCTGAAATGAATATGTCAGACTTGAAGAATACATGTCGTAGTTCACCCCAGACCTGAACAGGGCTACGAGCTCTTTGTCATCCATGCATCCGTAAATGGTACGTTCAGAAATCTTGAACCCATTCACATGCACAATAGGGAGAACCGCGCCAGATTCAGCTGGATCGATGTACTTGCACGCATGCCAGGCAGCGGCGGTCGGACCGCTTTCAGCTTCGCCATCGCCAACAACACAGGTAACGACAAGATGGGGATTATCCATGACAGCACCAAACGCAACACTAAGCGCGTATCCGAGTTCACCACCTTCATGAATGGATCCGGGGGTTTGGGCATTGATGTGGCTGGTATAAATGGTAAGATGGTAAGACCTTGCCAACACCAAAACGTTGGCGAACCTTGGAAAACCTCCAGGTGCACTGAACTTGGTGATGAGTTCTGTCAATCCAGTGCGATCACGCGGGTAAAGTACATAAAAGGGAGATAACGAATCTTCAAGCCATAAGGACGCTAAGATGGCAGGTGCTCCATGACCTACATATAAGAAAGTGTTAATTTATGACAATCACGTGATACATGAATATACGCGTATTATGAATGATTTAAATATTCATGACGAATCATGATCATCGGTGTGCACAGTATATGCACGTTGCATGATGTGTGGTATTGCTAGAAGCAGTAAGCACATTTGACTTGCCTGGGCCGACCACTAGCAAGGAGTCGAGATTGGTCCTCTTAATGATCCTGTTGAGATGCGCATATACCAAGACCAGGCCAGGGCAAGTACCCCAGTGGCCAAGAAGCCTTGGTTTAATGTCATCAAAGGTTAACTGGCGCTCAAGAAGGATATTATCCTTCAAAAAAATCATCGCTATCGACGGCGTTTAATAGTTTTCTTTACGTGCTGAGGCTACTAACATACCGGCAGCAATGTAATTGGCTGCTCGCCTGAACTTCTGAATCGCACGGAGCTCGGACTCCGTAAGGACATTTATCGTGTTAATTTGTACAGAATACTCGCTAATCGAGTCGGAGAGATTAGAGGGGTCTGGGGGAGGGTTTGGCTGAGCAATTATCTGGCCAGGCATGGTGCCGGACGAAGATATTATCAACTTTAATAGCCTCTGGGTGTATGGATTCTGAGTCTATCTTTTATACAAGTAGCACTTTGTTGTGGTTGTGATCCAAGGTGCGTTCCCCCCGCCTTATAACTTAGGAGCAATTTAAAGGGGCTTTCGAAATTCCCGGATGGGAATTTGATGCAGTGATTGCTTCATCTCGTTTTCTCTGACCCATTTGAGAGATACTAAGGCCAGCGGCTAGATACTCATTCGCAATATCAATTTTATTGTTAAACTCATTCACAAGTAACTTTGACTTACAGTATCGACAGATAGCGCTTGGTATGCCTGCTATAAGTATAGGGGCTAATACCCGTTTTGGATATCAATTAGCTCTGGCTTTCCCTTGACACGCCAGCCAGCGCCCGGTGGCATGACGAAAGCTGTAGATAGGTCGCCACTAGATCTGGGACCAACCTCTCTCGTGAAGGACAGAAGTAGCTCATAACTCACCACCAAAACAAAGATGACTTTGAAATTCTCCAGACTGTCAGTGACGTTGATAACTTGTCCTACAAGCTATTAAATCTATACATAAAGTACATCTTCAAGAAATGGGGCATGTGTTTAGCGCCATCAGTGATTTAGATGTGACGCAAAGTAAATATTCTAGTAGATTGCATGTAGAGGCAAGATTTTATGTCCCCTCAGACTCAGGCGAAATTTCTAGTTATTCTGCGTGACATGAGTGACCTTTAATTAACAGAACAGATAAGAACGGCGTCAGACTACTCACGGAACGGGCGTTTGTTCATATGCACAGGCGCTCTGCGAATAGAGTTCGAGTTCTTCACGTGCCCTCGAATGAATGAAGTCGGTCTCCCAGGAATGCGATTCATTTTGTCGAACAATTGAAACTGTATACTCAAAGTATATCAATGACCGTTTCAGTTGAAGTTTCTGTAGTAATTCAGAGGGTAAAATTCGTTGCTTACCTCGACTTGATGACTGAAGAAAATTTGAGGGTAAAATAAAGAGTAAGAAGACAAGACTACCACGAATGCCTTGTGAGATGACTGCAATGCCCACCTGGCATTTATACTTCACATAGAAGGTGGACGGCATAAACAAGACATTATGTTCCTAGTATGCAGCTGCGATGGCTGGCTTGCTACTAGCGAACATAAAACGAAAGCAAGTGAACCAGACCTTCTGTAAAACGAGTAGCGTAAGCAAGAGACCCTTTGGAATATTTTGGCCAGTTCAAATTAGCTGTGGTTCATTGAAGACAGGCATATGGTTGTAATAAATATAACACTTCCTCTGGTACAGGGTAGTGTCCGAGTCGTAATACAGGAGATTAATGGACTGTCGTTTAACTCTCAACGGAAATTGGCATTGAGGACATCGGGCCTCTTGGTTATTGGTTATGGCTACAATAGGCGATCACCTATGCCTCGGGAAAACGAAACCTTGCAACGTGCAAAAATAGGCCCAGCACGATGCTGTGGTTCGGCCCGTAGAACCCTCTTGCAGACCAACCGGTTAGGTTTCAACATTGCGCGCCAAACGAGAATGATGTCGTTATCCTGGTTGGCCAAAGATAGCATGCCAGATCAAAAGACTCGCCTGCCACAAAATGAAGAGAACTAATCTACAGTATGGCCTGTGGAAAGCACTGGCGGCCAGGAGTCTTGAGGAGCGCACATACTAGGCCTCCGTATCAGGGCTCGCACTATCCACTCTGGCGACCAAGACTTGAAAATTTGGATTCGGATATGACTCGGAGGGATGGCATTGTTAGATGGCCGCCAGGTTGTGGCTATAGATCTTATCGATATTAGCACACAGGAATGACTGCCGTCAAAGCTATAATACAAATATCTGCCTCACCTGGCTTGACTAGTTAATCCGCCAGCAAACATTCCGAACTGTGTGGTGAATGAAGTGGCTAAGTGAAAGTAATAACAACACATCACAAAGTACTTACGATCGAGCACGCTACTTAGCTACTGAGTCCGGAGATTGGAAAGCTCTGCACTCCCCGGAACCAAAAGACTTAAACACACCACACGCTGTGCATAGCTTAGGCCTCGATCAAGTCCAAGTCCCCTGATTCTATGGCACGTGCTCGTATTAATGTGGTGTCTGCTGCATGCAGCGTGGATTCAGCGAGGATGGTGTCTCAGAATCCACATAAGTATGACAAGGGCGTTGTCTCGGGGGCTCAATACGCCGTGCTTTGTTCTCTCCCTACATATTGATCATGACTGAAGTACCGAGCATCAGAATAGCGTATGTATCATCCATTTCTCAAGGATTTCTTTTACTGAGTCTCCTAATTGCAGTATCATGGGACCCTCTGGAAGTGGCAAGACGACATGTGCGTCAGCAGCAGCAAAAACTTATCCAAGGAACCACTGATTGGCTATTTTCAGTCATCAATGAAGCCAGCGGGTCTGACTTTGCAATCGGAAAAGGTCTCGAGAGTTGCACCAGTGAAGTGCAAGCAACGAAACTATTCAAACTCAACGGCCGAGAAGTGACATTGATCGATACTCCCGGCTTCGACGATACCAGCCGCAGTGATACAGACATCTTGGCGATGATAGGAGCATACCTCTCGCAAACGTCTGTCTTTGTTATGATGTTTCGTCCTGTTTCGACCTAAATAATATATACAGATATGAGCATGGTGCCAAACTTGCTGGCATCATCTACATGCACCGCATATCAGATTTTCGTATGGGAGGAACAAACAAACGAAATTTCAAGATGTTCCGAGAGCTTTGTGGGGAGTCCACTCTGCGAAACGTGTTGATCGTGACCAACATGTGGAGTGAAGTCGCTTCTGACCTTGGGGAGATGAGGGAGAAGGAGCTGGAAAATAAATTTTTTAAAGGAATCCTCGACAAGGGTGCGCGGATGTTGAGGCATGAAGACACGCAAGAATCAACACACCGCATCCTACGATACCTAATTCATAACCAACCCGCTACGCTCCTTATTCAGAAGGAGCTCGTGAACGAGCACAAGAGCATCATACAGACATCTGCAGGGTCCGAGCTGACGCGAGCTCTGAACGAGCAACGAGAACGCCATGAAGAAGTAGTGGCTCAGTTGCGCAAGGACATGGAAACAGCGATCCGAGATAAGGACCACGAAACGAGGGAGGAACTTAAGGAGGAGATCCAGACAAAGCATGAACTGATCCTGAAGTTGCAAGGCGAAAACGAACGGCTAGAGGCAGAGTTCAAAGCTGTCAGGGAGAAGCTCGAGGCCCGGATCAGCGAAATGGAAAAGAAGCATCACGAGCAAGGACAGACTGTGGACGCCTTGAAAGAACAAGTGGAGACAGAGAGAAAAGATAAGGAAAAGCTAGCCGTCGAACAGGAACAGAACGAACGACGATTGCGTCGCCTAGAAGAGGACATTGCAAAAGCTGAGGAACTGGATAGCGTCCGCGAACTGAATAGACTTGCCACTGTTCGTGCCGAGCTTAAGAAAGAGCTTTTGAAAGAAGAGCAACAAATCACAAAGGAGTCGCAAGTCGGAGGTGGCGGGCTAATAGAGGATGTGGTCGCCTGGATGAAGTCGTGGTGGTCATAAAGTTAGTGAACAATATTTGTATTTATTAGTTGTACTAGTACTACTACCGACAGAGTGATGTTCATCCACTTCATCAACGAATACATTTCACACCTCGGATATTGTTAACAAGTCATGGTCCACGTCCGTATCAATGAGCGCGAAGTTAACCCGAATCCGCATGTCAATTTCATCTCCGTTCTGCCTATGGTCGACGCCACCCTCGAGGATGACGCTCGGCAACTTATGCGTGCGCTGGCCGCGCAGGTGAGACCTGTCATGAAGGCTCACGGTTTCACCGTGAATAGCTTGGAAGAGGTGTGTATATGTGTTTCCAAGTTGGGTATACTACGTTGAGACTGTCTAGTACGAGTATAACAGAGTGTTCGCAGGGCGAAACTGGAACAATGGAGAGACAATTGGTACGCACACTACCATGGAATGACCTCAGAGAGCCCCGCTGAGGGTGTCAATGCAGAGTTGGTTCTAAAGTCTGCTGGCGGTTCATTTGTCCCAATTCACTGGCTCATGAGCACATTGTGCCATGAAGTGAGTCTTCCTTTGTGACTTCAGTGTGATAAGTTGATTGACACTGGACGCATTTGTCGCGTTAGCTCGCTCACATAAAGGTCAATCATACCGGTTTGCAACTAACTATTCAATACCCTAACATACGATACAGCACATGAATCATGGACCTGCTTTCCAAGCCCTCTGGCAACAGCTACGCAATGACGTCCGTGCCCTCCAAAATAGGGGATATTATGGCGACGGTGCGCACCAAATCAAGCTTCTCTTACACACCTCATAAGTCCCTAGGCTATTGGTCTTCCGGGACCAGATTGGCAGATTCTGCGAAAATAGCTGGCCAAGGCATTGGAACGGGAGACCTTCCTGAATACATGGTTGGTCGTCCTCCATCTTTCTCGTCTATACCTCTCAGATAGTGCAAACAGTGTGGTGGTGCTCACTCACGCGCCCGGCCTGCTTCCTACCAACGACGTAAAAGAACTGCTAAATTTAGCGGGCCCTCTGTGCACACAGGTGCTCAATCTGAAAAGAAACGCAAGGCCGGCTCCAGGATTACCAACGCTAATGCATTCGGCTCGAGTGGGAAAGCCCTGAACGAGGATATCATTGGCGAGAAGAAAGTAGCCGGCACGGGATTTAGGAAGAAAGCTGGAAGGTATATGTTTCGCTTTTTCAAATACTGAGGGCTCATGCATCATTGTTGATTAGTAAACGCGCCCGGGAAGAACGTGCACTTGCTGCCGAGAGACGTATGGAGACGCTCAAAGGTTGGTTTTGTCTTCCCCTCGGTTTATCACGTGATTCACTTTCCGCTCATCTCTCCAGCGTCAGCATCCTCTTCGCGTCAACATACAACGGATTCAGAATCCGAATCTGATGTTGAATCACTAGAAACAGATCAAGACCGTCGAAGAACCATGCTTGAATCCGTTGGCGGACAGGAGCTCGACGAAATGAAAGCAACCAGATATGATTTTTCAGACGACTTCAGACTTCCCGGAGAAACTGCCGGTGGTTCATGCAACATCCACAAAATTGAACGTTTCGAAGCTGCTGTATCAACAGATGCGCAGCCCAGTTCATCGACCCGATTTGGCAAGCATCGACGTGTAGAAGACGAAGAGGTACCTGTCAGTAAGAAATTACGGATTTCTGGTGCTTCTAGACCTGGCAAGACAGGAGATCAGCCGGATAGCTGGAACTGCCTTGTGTGTACCCTGTACGTCTTCTTCGAGAAGAGGTTCAGGTCGATGGAACTAATTTTATCGTGTCATCAGAGCCAACGAGCCAGAACACCTAGCCTGTTCTGCCTGCAGCACCCCAAGGGGGGATTATCTCTGGGCAGGGGTTCATGAGCATGAAACGTAGATTACCATATCAGTATACTCAATCATACCATTGTTTGTTGTAACACTACGGTGATTAGATGTGTGATCTATAACGAATAAAGTTCGGGTTGAGACGACATGTACTACATTATGGAAAATGTGCAGCGTTCAATGACGGAACGTAATAATAAACAATCAAAAAAATCAGTGAATGACATAGCACAAAGCTAGTTAGTAGCAAAACAAATAGTACATTGTATGCAAATAATCCTTATATGATCCATGTGCTAATGGCCAGAGTGATCAGCATCGAAATAGCCAGCCCTACTCCCGGAACGCTCCGAGAGGCAGCATTACTCCACCCAGGGGGGACACCTAAAGCAACTGACGGTTGTGAGATGTGAGATGTCGATGTCACCACTGCACCGTTCGAGTTCGTAACAAACAGCGTATATGCACCAGTTACCTGGGGAAGGGCAGTGGCGTTAACGGCAAGTGTACCCATGAGGGGGCTGTACGTGCTCGTCGCAAGCTCGGATTGTACAATTTCGCCATAGACTGCTGGAACCGACGTGTTATATGCGTATGATGGTGTAGTGTAAGTGGGCGTAGAGAGAATGAAATTGGGTAGAGTGGTAGCAATCGTCGCAGACTCGGACGCAAAGGCGGATTCGACAACTGAAAAAGGCTGTACAGGTGCTGAAGCGTTATTGCAGGGATATAACCCAATCATCGGAGGCTCTTGGTAGTCAATTCCGTAACTACATGGAAAGACTGGTGAACACTGCTGGAATGATTTCAAGAAGTTGAACATACCTCCATATTGAGTAGACAGTTCGCAAGAACGGAGTTCCTGTATACGAGGCAAGCAGTTAGTAGTATAAAACGACGCGGAAGTATACGGTAGACGTTTATACCTAACAACCAGTCAATTCCATCGGCACTTGGAAGTGCAGCTTTAGGCCAAGATAAACAGAGGTCCGGATTCCCTTCAGCTGGGCCGATAATGTAATCGGTAGGTTCCAACACAAACATAGTTCCATCCCTGGAAGAAAGGTTTTAGCAGATAAAGCAGGCCATCTGATCAATCGCTAGTCACCCAAAGCTAAAGGACATGGTTGCTGAAGAGTCGCAAGGTATGGCCCATTGGCCACCTTCATATCATTGCTTTGTCAACTCCAGTAGTATCCAGGACAATATTATGACTTACTCTCGTCAACTAAGCGGCTACTAGGAAACGAACTGTACAACCGTGTTACCTAGAAGAGCATGAAGATCAGTTGGTTGATGATAAAGTCAGGAACTGACATCTTGATACGGGCCATATAGTCCTGGGGTGCCGCTGTGTCAAAGTCTTAAGCGCGCGCACGGATAAGTCGTTAATTACTTACATGTCCAAAAGAGCGATCGAGGAATTGTCACTTGGGCCAGGGTAGGTTGGTTGAGGAATGTATTGAGTGTCATTGACCTTGCAAAAAATGAGTATCATCCCACACTATAATTGCAATATCAAGAGCCCTACCGCGAAACCGCTCATACGAATCGCCCAGTATAAGTAGCCAGATGTATTGGTTTGCGTGCCGAATGGAGAGAATGGTACGACATCATTCCATACAACCTGACTAATATTTTGTACGACAGATACGTCAACGGCCCCTGTTCAATACAAAGGCATGAGTATCATAAACTAGGCGCTCGGTAGAGACTCACCGAGGGCGAACGTTCCAGTTGCATTTCTTGTAAGACTCAGTCCAAAAATCGGATAGTCCAATATGCCCTGCTGAGCCAAGGTCGAAAAAAACGGCGTGGCTAGAAACAGAGCAGACCGGTGAGCCTAGCGCTCACAACGCTACATAACTAACATGCCGTTTACAGCACTCGCGGATATCTCTGACAGTCGTGAAAATCCTAAGCCAAGGATACCGCTGACCTCGTTAACCAGCGTAATGTTGGAATCTGTTACAACGCCTGCGGTGATGTGAGCGCGGAGTTTTTCTAGTCTGAAGTCTAGCCTTACCAAATGCCTGATTTGCGACTGTCACATTTGCAACTTTTACAGTCTCTCTGGCAACGAACCCAGATGCGCCTTGTTACACTATCAGTGGCGGAGTGGCTTGAGCGGAATATCACACATACCAGTCCCATCAGCGTAGTCAACGGTGAAAGTGGTTTGATTATTGTTGATGGAGACGAACGTAGGACTGGCGTAAGTGAGAGGGTATCTTGGCACAGACATGCATGTACTGTTAGTACATTCCGTGGAAGTCAACCAAAAGTCGGCAGAACCTGCGGCACGCTTGTTATATAGACTTTTATTGTCAAAGAAGCACGCATCATACCTGTGTCGAGGGCAGCTCGAAAGCTTATTTGACCAGCCTGGAGGACAACGTAGTATGTCCTGGCATGATGGTCCAGTGAGAAAGGTGAATGTTTGAGGTGTAAAGACTCACCCGTCAGAAGCGATAGATACCGGTGAAATTCCAAAGGCATTGAGTGCGGTCGAGTTTGATGCCTGACCAGTAAGCGCTGAGGCAGGACCATCCTGCAGAAATGTAGTGGAAAGATTATAGGTACTAGCGGCAAGAGCTTCTTTGAACTGCAGGGCAAAGTTCAGAACAAGAAACAGGACGGCCGTCGCCAAATAGTTCATTATACGCTCTTCAAAAGAACTGATGAATCTGAGTCTACCACCGGCAGAGTAACATTCGAGCGCTATAAAGCTCGAGCAGAAAAGAAGAAAGAAAAAAGAAGGTGCGTTGGAACTTTGTTACAACGACGACGAAATGATGCTGGACCAGACCTGGACCCAGACGGCATGCCGTTATGATCTGGCGTATTTACGCGTCACATGTTCAGTTCGCGAAAACAACGTCTTGAGTAGAAAAACAGTTATTCAAACATACACATAACTACACAGTGTAATACATCTACATCCGAAAGAAATCGAAGAATCACAGGGGTGATAGGGAGAGGCCATAGAGTAAGAGAGACTAGAGGTAATGAGCGTCACAGTGGTATCACAAGAATGGATAGAACATATAAAGATGAATGTCTTAAAAATAGGTAGAATAGGATCATCATGTCACCGCTTGGCAAACACCTTTTTCAGCAGCGCTAGAACCTTCGGTACGTTCAGCTGAACGTACTCTAAATCCAGCAAGTGTTTGTTATCTTTTTGCTGTTGACAAGGTGAGTACTGAGTGTACATCTGGAAAAGGGACCAACCTTCTCCAATAGGTCGTCAATCTTTAGGTCCATTTCAAGAATGGCTTTCTCCCGACCCTTGTAGTGCAATGAAATGATGAACGTCCCAGGTGTGGGTGATGTTATGTTGAAGTAGATGTTGGGTCGACTGAAAGCAGGTCAGAACACCATATAAGAAAGTATCGGAGAAGTACGCACCGGTTATCAGGAACATTACTCTCCACGATGATACCTTCCTTCTCGAGTTGCGCATGGGTAAAGCGATACGGACCAAGAACCGCCGATTTCGATAGCTTCCTCTCCTTGCCTCCGACCGTAACGACACCCACTCCAGTCGTACTGCCCTTGTCTTTCGACGCAGTCAGACGAACATTCTGGAGATACGCTTTGTACTGCTCAAGCTGAGAGCGCAAATAAGCATTGTGATCGCAGATCGTTTTGTAGACCGCTTCCAACGACTTCGTTTCTAATACCACTTTCTCTCGCAGATTACCAAGGTGAGCAAGCTCAGCAGCAACCTCATCCTGCATGAGCTTATAGCCATCTGCTGCCTCGATGATACTTTGTTCCTCTAATTCACGAAGCATCTCCTTGACTTTAATGCCTTTGCGCACAAGTGTTGCATCCTTTGTCGTAGCCGCCCGTTCGGCAATCGCGGCCAGGTTATACGGCCGCTTCTCGGCAGTGTGGGGTATGGAACGGATGAGCTGTACAAGAATAGACTTGGTTTCCATGTACAGCATGTCACTGGTTGATACGGAGTCCATCAGGGCACTCTGGATATCCTGTACAGGTGTTTCCCAGCGGCTGTAGAGATTCAGCTCGATAGCACGGTTCTCCTTTCGTGGAACTTGTGATGGAGCGGGTCCGAGTTCATCAGTCAGGATACGTAAATGCTGCTTGTCGTTGGGGGACTGGAGCACAGCCGCGTCAGAAACTAGTAGAAGGACAAGTAAGGTATGCTTACGAGAGTTTCCACGTGCTGTAAAATCAAAGAGTGGGTGTTGTACAACTCGTTCATGGTAATATGGATCATGAGGTCTTTCTTAGATAGCGCCATGTATTGGTCCATCTAAGACACAACGTTAGTTGACATGAATGATATGAGGTATACTCCCACGTACTTCAAGAGTGTCATAGAAATCCCCAACCTCGCAGAGACTGTTAAGGAATTGGTTGATTCGTGCTTTATTATTTTCTACAAAGGGTTCAGAGTGATCATGTATATCTCCTTCGCATACGAGGGCTTGTTTGCAAGGTTCTGCAGCATCTTCGCAATCTAATGAGGTAAATTAGCTAAGAGCGTGAAAACGGAAGGGCTAATACAGGTACGTACCAGGGTCAGTGTTCGGCGGGGGTGTTTAGCGGGGACGCCTTCAACGAGCATGTATGCTTGGGGAGTGACAATAGCAGGATTGATGAACCGTAGAAAGAAGAAGCCTCCTATTAAAGAGCAAATAGCGTAATCGGTTGCCTCAGGATACTTTCGCTGTGACACCGGAGAATTAGTATCAAATGAGAGGGAGATGAAAACGAACCGACCCGGGTCAAACTTCGAATCTGCTTGCAGATCCATCGAATACCGTACGGCACACTTTCCATACTTTCTATTATGGTCACGAGGAAGCTATTCGCGATTTCCATTAACATAGTAAGTCGTGGTGCAATGATGGCTTGAACATCGGCGTTCTCGGCGGCGACCTCTGGGGGTACTCCGCGAGGTAGGTTGGGGGGTAGTGTACCTGTTTCTTCTTCTATTTGGTTTATCATTTGCTCGTACACCTGTGAGCTTGTCAGAGATTTCGACATACCTCTCATCGCCAGTCATAGCTCACCTTTACGGGATTAATTTCAAGGTTCAAGTCTTTGTGCTCTATCAAGCTATTGATGCGTTCTGCCAGCACCCCCTTGAGATAACTTTGCCCAGGACCTCGTCGGGTGTAAGTAGTCATCATCCGGGACACAGGAGTGTTAGCACGCAGTAGTGACCCAAACTCGGTTGCTGTCTCAAACTGTGCGGACAACACTGACTGGAACATCGTTAAAAGAAGGTGCTCTTCACGACTCTCGTATTGGTTCCCATACAACGTAAACATGACCGTCTGTAAGAGAGTGTCGATCTCTGATAAGCTGACAAGTCGACATAGTGCAGCAATATGACGAGGTTCAGACTGGAGAAGGAAGAATAAGTTGGAGTACTGTTGCAATTTTCGATCATCGGGGTAATGGCCTTCGGTTGGATCGACTTCTTCTAGCGTCCGTTCCACTTCACGTTGCTAACACACACAAGTGAGCCGGGATGCGGGATTGAACACAGCATCAGAACACGAACCTCATCAGCGGCCATACGATTCTGAATAAGGAGAGCGATGCGAGAGTCAAGGTAACGGACATCACGTTCGAGCACAAAATTTTTCTTGGACTGGGCGGATATTTTGCCCTTGAGGTCACGAAGGCGTTTTTGTGCTGCATTACAAGGCCTTGGAAATAAGGACATATAAGTTATAATTTAGACGCACCTCGAGCCAGGTCATCCTCCACTTCAACATCCTGCTCTGCGGCCATACTGAAAAGGGCGGTAACACTATAGCGATTTGTATTCCTGTTCGTGAGCCTCCTCCCCATGACCGAGCCAGGGGAGGTTGGTTGATCGACATAAGACATGATGCGCTGAGAAAAAGGCTGTTGATCTTTGGATCGTGAAGCGAGGACCTATATAGACCTTGAAGTCTGCGCCCTACAGGTGTGGAGAGATGTCCTAGATTCCTAAGCTAGCACCGGCGCAGCCTGGCAACAAAAACAAGAGGCCTGTTGGATATCGAATTTTGTGGGTATCAACAAAAGAAAGAAAGAGAGAAAAAAAGGAGGATGAAGGCGGAGGAAGGCAATGCGGGGGAGAAAAAACAATGTGATATCCGCCAATGCGGCGCGTAACACGACTGCAACTGTGGCAAGACCAACAAAACACTGAGAATATCTTTAGCAGGTGGCGTGAAATTACCATAATTGTCAACGGAGCAATGGAGCAACCTCTTCTTCTCTGGTTGGTTGGTACATCCTCATAATCCGTTTCCATCTTTTGCTGATTTAGAACAGACTTGAACACGTTTCACATCACAGATCTATGTGATCTGTGTTGCGCCCAAAATATTCCTTCAGTGCCTTACAGGTGATTGATGGGCAGTACTTTATGGTACTATGTAATAAAGTACCCGGATCTCCAAGCCCGCCGCGCTCAATTGAACGTTGATCACTACGTCAATCCTCAGTTTCACCAACGCGTTGAATTGTGACTTACAATCTCCAAAAATTAGCCTCAGCCACGGCTAAGCTTGTCACTCTTAGCGAGTTTGATTCATGAAAATGGTATGTCATTTCTCGACTGCCGAGGATAGCTCCGCTACGGCCACGCCTCGCCACTCGAGACGCACGAAAATAGCCAGGTTCTCCTGACATACCATACCTAGACGGTTCTTGGGGTTATGTTCAGCACATTCCGCTTCGCCGCTCAGCACAGTGGACCCACAGGTTGTCAATGTGTCATCATAACGGGGAAATACGGAACCCTTGTCGTCAATAAATGATTGATAAGCGTATCCGAATTGCACCCCGCTGGCGTCTTCGCGGGATGTCAAGTTTTAACACTGGAAGTAAACCCCATTCTCGCTGGCCCTCGATCGCACATCTACGACAATTTTCCCAACGTGGTAATTGCAAGGCGATTGTGATAAGCGTATACTGATACCTGTCCGCTCTTGAATATCAATCCTTTCTTTAATCTGATGTCTCCCGAATATCTTTTTGGGGTGTCACTGCAGACCGTTGCGTACGCTTTAACATGCATGGTCCGTTTTGTAATTCATAATAATAAGAGTCCTCATGTATGTTCTTTGTGCAGTTTGGTCAGACATCTTCTGTGAAATCGAATAGGACTAGGCTATGTCAGTTCTTGCAGAGCAATGACGCCGCGTTGTCTTCATCGTCGTGGCAATATACAATCACATGCCGTAGAAGTCACAAAGTCGTCGCTAGACGTAAGGATATTTGGCTATCCTGTGGAATCCAGATTAATCATGACAATTGTCAGTCTAGGGTCAACAACCATTAATGGCAAAGTTAACGACGAGAGCCGAGAAAGATGATCTCTCGATCACGGACTCTACACTTGGGAGTTCTAGCTGCCAAAATTGACTTACAGTATTCACTCACAAACTTAATCGATGGATTTATCCACGCACGGTGTTTCATTACTACGTAAGTACGTATCAAAGAGTTTAGTCAGTGCTCATTAATATTAATATTATTCTCATTCTCATGTTTGACAGTTATTGAATTGAATGAATGCTAGGTTCCACATCGAACTTTCTGGTTGATGCGATCTTCTAAATGTCATCAGACAGCCTGCTTCAATTACGATCACGCCAAGCTTAACCGGAAGTCGGTCGAAGAAACTACGTCAGTATATGCAGGAGCAAGCCAAACTGTTGAAATGCGTTTTTCAAGCTGCGGAGTGATATTACTAAGTGGAGCTCAGGTCTTCGACCAACCCCTTCTTTTTATTTCATCCGTACATGCATGTGGCCCGCGCTTAAGAATGGCTATTCCAAGTCATATAAATTGGATGTGACATATCGACTCTATCCAAAGTCCTCTTCTTTCAGTATTCATTTTATTGCCATGTCTACCAGGTTAAAAAAATCACTTGTAAACTTTTGGTCCAATATTCACCATTCTCCTAGATGCTTCCTATTCCATTGCCCATGCAAATCCACGAGTCCACAGGACTCCATCGTCATAGACGTCGAGCCGAGCACTGCCGTTAACGCGCGGAATGCTCAAGTAGAAACCCTCGTCTATCGCTGCTGCTGGGATACCCAACATTCTCCCTGCAAAATGTTCATTGAAGGCACCTCCAGAGATATTCTCTCCCATCTTCGGGAACGCCACGGCATCGTGCACACTGCCGATGCGGACCTCGAATGCCGCTGGAGTCCTTGCTCGATGGACAAGCGTCTGAAAATGGGCAGTATCGCGAGGCACATCGGCAAGCATCTGGGCATTCAATTCAAGTGCTCGCGATGTGAACTCACGGCTCGTGACGACGTCGTTCGCGACCATATCAGAAGGAGCCCTAGCTGCGCGGACGCTGCGGTACAGCTAGTTCCCGGCTCAGAAGCCCGGAGGATAGTCTCAGCGTAATTTCTTGCGGCTCAATGGGCGCAATGATTTAAGTTTTAGACAATGGGGTCCTATATAAGTCCATAACTACGTTAGTACTTACGAATATTGTACGGCTGGGACGAGTCATGGGTCGTATACACACATGTTCGATCGATTTATTATGTATTGATAGTGAAGGCAATCATGTTATCTTCAACCTCATGGATTGAAATGGAACCTTTAATGAGGTCAGGCGAGATAACAAGTTGTAGGCGCAATATGCCCTTTATCTTTCGGTAAAGCCACTGAATAGTACTGATGGCCGGAAACCTATTTACTTTTCGGGTAGGAGTTGGCAAGGTTGCAAAGTTAAGTTTCTCCCTTAATTACATCACGTGCATGTCTCCATTAGGAAAACGTCTTCGGTGCCTCTTAAGCTGAGCGCTGATCACCATGATGGACCGGGGAAAGCGTTGCGAGTCGTGATTGTGATAGTACAAAGTCATCTCAGAAGGTAAGTATTCGTCCAATACCGACACTAACTCGCGGAAGAATACGCGATGGCATCTTCTCCGAGTTATATATATACCTGAGTCCAGTATTCTAATCACCGGCGCGGAGGAAATGTCTACGGCTGTGAGGTGTCCTGACGCGCACGTCGAACATCATTGGGTATGAAGAAGTCACGGTTCCGTTGCCCACTTGAGGATATAAACTCCACTTCGTATCCCCAGCCCGCGAGCTAAAACAAACATTAACAAAGATTGAGATACTTGGTCAAAGCAAACCGACTATGCGAATGAATTGTAGGCCGCTAATGACAAAGCCTACTGCCCAGAGATTCGCACGGATGCGCACTTCAACAGACTCATTCTCATTCTGCCGATAGGCAATAGAATAAAGTCAAGGGAGAGTAATGTGAAAACACAGTCAACAAACACTCACGATTTCTTCACCGCTTTGGTCGGGGCGTTCGTAGGGTTGAGGATGTTGGCGAGACATTTGGTCCACAGTTAAAGAGCTCTTTAAAGAGGGGTTCACGGTACTTATACGGTGTTGGACCAAGAATTTTTGGCCTTTTGGCTCACAAGGCCGACAATCTTATCGTGGAAGTGGAGTTCTACCTTCAGAGCCCATACGAGAAGCAAGGACCTAAGCGTCAGATGTAAAATATCACAGGTCACGCAAAGTTTCGGACGTTCCATCATTCCGCCACACAACAACCAACGTGGTGGGGTAAGATCCGTGGGCCATGATAAGGAAACCGGGCCAACAGTGATCAATATGGTAAAAATGCTGGCAGTTTGGAAGAGGTCAAGCGCCAAGTCTTGGTAGGCTTTGCTTGGAGTTGAGCTTCGAGACCCTGGTCGGCAGTTGCTAGTAGCGTTCATATTACCCCACCTGTAGGGAGTCCCAGATGGCCCCTGTGAGACATAGCTACATCATACAATAATTGAGTGGTTAGTGTATTTGTTCATCGATGCTAGCAACATCTCAGGGAAATTTTTTGCCTCAATGACTGAACTGAGACCACTATGTGAGAGCGGAGCCTTGAGAAGGAAGGTTCATGGGATATCGTACGGTGTATTATTAGTACTTCAAGGTCACGTGTCACGTCATCGCGACCCTGCTCGATGCTCATGATGATCTAACACCATTCGGTTGAACTTGCAGAACGCCTAGCATAAGCAACTAGCGAGCAAGTTTCTAATTGCGTATGAAGCCCGACTTGCGTGCATCTTGTGTCTCAAACTTGTGACGCTATCTATAATTCTGTCGACTTCGAGTTCATCCGCCCCCACGAGGACACACTACTACTAGGGCACCCATTCTTCCAATATGCCAAACCACCTCAGCATCCCTTTCAAGAAAACCTATTCATGCCCTATACCTATTGCTGCACGCGATTACATCCGAGACCATACAGAAGATCACCCAGATGCGTATATTCGCGACATCAATCAGTGGAAGGCATCGCGGGATATCGGCACTGGAGGCGTATTACATGCTGACCGTATCAACCTCGCTTTAAAGTGAGTCCCGTACCTGATTATGCCAAACGATCTAACCGGAACCAGATATCATGCTCAACTTGTATTCATTCTAGCCAAATTACCGCCCGACGTCAGTTGCCAACCTCATGCTTCTTCTTCCGCAGTACTGACTACCCTAGATCAATTTGGAATTCTCATATGCACATGCGTTTGCTTCAAGCCTGTCCTCCCTCCCTGTGACCATGAGGAGTATTGCGTTTGAGCGGGCTTCAGTCTTGTTCAATATAGCCGCGTTGTATTCCCAATTAGCTGCTTCTGAGGATAGATCCAGTCAAGATGGCCTAAAACGTGCAACTGCTTATTATCAGGCAAGTTAAGCGATTAGAAAAAGGAAGCTACCTCACACTCCACCTGAAGAACGCAGCCGGCGTTTTTGCCTTCCTGACCGAGTCAGCACTGCCAAAACTGGGTCCCTTTGTGGACTCAGAAAATACGCCTTCCGATCTGACCGAACATTTTGTGAGAAGTCTGGAATGGCTTATGCTGGCCCAGTCTCAGGAATGTGTCTGGCAGCGTGCTGTCGCCGGTAATAATTTCCATCGAACATGCTACACATCTGACTAGTGGCTTAGATCACTACAAGAATAGCCTGATTGCGAAATTAGCAGCCAAAGTTTCGTCTCTCTATAACGCTTCCTTACTATCGATCCGCCTGGCCGCTGTCGACACCCGTGATGCCCTACCATCTGTAAGCATAATCTCATGACCTCCACCATGGGTATTGACCTAGGTGAATAGAATTGGATCCCTCACCTGGAGGCGAAGCACTATCATTTTAATGCAGCATCACAATATAGGAAAAGTGTCGACGAACTCGAGGCTTCTAGGTTGGTGAGGGATGACGCGTCCTTTCATCGCTGAAATTGTCATAGATACGGTGACGAGATTCGACGTCTAATGATCGCCGAAGCAGATGCCAAAAAAGCATTCAACATTGCGAAGCGTGCTGGGGTCGCCCAAGCGGTCATAAGCGATGTTAAGGTTCATTCTCATCCCGCGCCTCATCTAGTTGCCATGTTTGACATTTCGTTCCAGTCGCTGCTTGACGTTGTGCAGAAAATCTTTCCCGTGCTGAAAGAGACAATGATCTGATATACCATCAGAATGTTCCGGCACCTTCTAGTGTCCCCGCAATTCAAGAGGTCTCTATGGTACAGTGTATCATTCCCCCTGGGTTGCGGGATCCCAAAAGTGTAATCGGCGATGACAGAATAATCTTCGCCGAGATGCTTGGATGGGGTGCTCGGAAGCCATCAGTGGGTCGAGGTCAGGTGGCAATGTGACGCCTTCTTCTGATCTATCAATTCAGATATATATAATAACAACAAGGGAAATTTACTTCAAGAGAAGATCGTCGAACCAGCCCAGAATTTGAATGATGAAGCGGATAAGTCAGACGCGCGTCCTTTTCATAGTTTCCGTATACCTGACGTAATGATTACACACAGGATACTCCAATCTCTGAACTTACCATCGTCACTGGAAGCCTTGGAGCGTCCTATCGGGTTACCTCCAAGTCTCTTGAAGAAGGCTGAAGAAATACGCTTAGAGCAGGGGCCCACGAAGATCGATGTCTATCTTGACGACGTTCAGCGACTCTCTCGACATGTGCTCGGAATACTTGACGAGGTATCTTATTTTTTGTTCAAGTTTCTATTATATTTTATGGGATGGGTTTCTAGGCTATGGATATCTTAGACAGCGAGGCATCTGAGGACGAAGCTGCGCGCAGAGAGATACCGATGAACCGTCCTCCATCTCATGAAGCAAACCAAGAGCTTGTCATGAAACAACAACGATATCGGACCATCCTCACTCAGGCAGCAGAAAGCGATGAACTCGTCCGCCGAAAATGGGAGGAATGGGAAGATCAAATTTCCGAGCTTACTCGCCATGAGGTGCGGGCCAGGTGCAGTTGTACACAATTATGTGCTAATTGCGGTGTACAGGATGAGCTAGAAGCTTTGGTGCCGTCATCGACAGTTTCTATGACAGGAAAGGCAGTGTCAACTAGCCAGACCCAAATCCACGCTCGCACTTTGCGTGGCTTGTTAGAGTCTTTAGATGATATTCGTCGTACTCGAGACGACCTTGTTGTCCGTGCTCAAAGACGAGCGGATGGCGACGACATACGGCCAAAGGTACTGGCAGCAGCGGCAAACTTAGAACCTGGGATAGAAATGAGCGCCGTTATGTTTGAAGATGTTTCCGATAATGAACTCGCGAAGTATGACAAATTTATTCAAGGTCTGACAGAGGGGCGGAAAAAACAAGAAGAGCTTCTTTCGTCCATCAAGGTCATCTTAATCAGTGCTCGATTTCAACGTTCTCCTGACAAACTCCTAGTCCACGAATGACGTGTTCATCCAGTCCAGGAAACAAGACCCTGCTGTCAAGGATCGAGAGCAGGCTCTTCAATTTCTTGACCTTGCATATTCTCATTATAGAGAGATCATCCGGAATCTAGACGAAGGGCTGAAGGTTAGTTACGAACTACTCAGTCTCAGGGATTTGATTTGATTGTTTACTAGTTTTACAACGACATGGCCGGTATCTTAACTAACTTCAAGGAAGCATGCAAGATATGGAGCAGTGCGCGAAGTCGAGAAGCCAGGTACAATCGCTTTTGATCGATTTCTTTCCCTGACTGACGGCACTGCGTGATATAGACTCCTTCATCGCAATATGGCGTCTCTATCAATCAGTGACAACGCCTCCGATGAATCTCACGAGGTGCCCACAGCGTCGTTGCCAAGGCCAGGCACTCAGAAAAAGACCGCCGGTATACCGACACTGTCCTCAGCTGACTGGGAGGCCCAAGAACTGGCTCCCCCGCCAACAAAACGAACTGACAAAACGAAACATCGATGACGGATATCAGGATCAGATGTCCGTCAGTAACTGCATAATTATGTTCGTGGATGAATCTCAGCGGGAATTATGTGTATGTATCACTCATGTATTGTGGAGGGACGAGCTGGATGTGCCTCGTAACGGTAGCATTGTATATGATATCCAGTGAATAATGGTCCTAATGATTACTCTCGTTGCGTCGAATCCGATGCATCTCTTAACCTATTCATGCTGGAGTTAATACATTGAGTACTGTCTGACCTAACAGACAGAGTTCGGTATATACTTCACAAGTGGTATGATATTCACTACAGTGATATCAGAAAATGGAGAGCTAGAGTAGTCTTATGCACGGACATGACAGTGCAGTACGCCAACACAATGTCACTACACCAGCTAAGCGCCCAGCATGCCAATGTGGTCATTTTAGGGAAACGGGCATGTCCAGTTGATGAGTTGCCGTCATCTATCAACGGTGACCTGCCATGTGTCGTGATGACAGGCGAACGGGAAGAGGGAGGTATAAACACAAGATATGATCTCAGTCTCTTTGAGAAGAACTGGCCTATCCTACTGCGCTGGACTTTATAGTAAATGAAAGAGAGACGAAATTTTGGACATAACTCGTTGACATATATTTAAGGGGCGCGACCGAGGTCAGCGCAGCGCATCCCATTGGCCTGGATAGGCCTGCGCCTATCTCGGATCCTTTGGCCTGTCCTTTCTTCCCTCTCTGACACGTCGGACTTCAACAGAAGAGAACTTGTAATGGGGAATGTAGTAAGTGCTAGTAAGTACCATGAATTTTGAAACATATGTAATTGTGGGTGATTTGCAAGCGCCCAGCTTATGTAAACAGGAACCTGACGATTAAAGACACCTGCGGTGGCCATGACCAATCTCACAGTAGCGTCACAGCACACTGACCCACAACTTACAAGAACAATGAAAGAAGACTACAAGACCGACAAATTTGAAAGCCCACCCCCGCCATATCTCCCTCCAAGCCATCCGGGTCCGACTCGTGTCCCTCCGTCAGGCATCCGAATCGCACTGCACGTAAACTCTGCCTTCCCTGATCGTGTATATACCAAAGCCCCCCCATGCTACGATGCAGACGGTATTTCTCCTGTATTCATCGGATCTGCCATATTCCCGCGCTCTGTCCACCCATGCAAGATTGCACCTCATCTTCCATATCCCTGCCGTGTGCCATATGGTTCCGCTGAGGTAGAGCATAAAGAACGGTACGACCTTCTCCCATTTGATCCGGAGACCATGGAATGGGTCCGTACGAGTTTCGGTCGTATTCCTCATAACAGGACTCCTGTTGCTGGGGGTTATGAAGAGGATGGACGGCCTTTGTATCATGCGATGGGTCGCGTGGAAGGTACTAGGGTTCCTGGTAAGACAGGAGAACATCTTGTACGTATCCTTATTCTACTTCAGGCTATCCCATGATATCTGAGCCCTTAATAGGAGGGATGTAATGTCGCATTCGGTGGTGGAGAGCGGATTATCAGGGATAACTACGAAATATTGCGAGTCCAACAGCTTGTCTTACCTGGTGATATCGACACTAACGAAACGCAGGTGCTGGAAGGATAAATATCTCAGGGGAAGGAAATAGTTTACTATGTTTACTTTTATAATTTAACTTATGCAGAAAAACTGAGCGGACAACAGCAAGACAACATGGTAAGTGAGAAGACAGATGTAATCGTGAGATACTGCCAAAGATCTTTGGCTCTAGTATGGCGAAGTGAACTAGGAAGAAGTGAACAGAAGATACGCTCTCCCTGAAATCGGGCGGGGGATACAGCTCGTATCATTGAAATGCTCACCAGCCTGATATAACTAGATGTGTCCCAAGGAGAGGAAGCATTCCCACCTCAAGCACAGGAAGGCATGACTCAAACTTGAAGCTGCGGAGGGTATCAAGGGAGCAAGGCACGGCCAGGAGTAAATATAATTCAAACTACAGCAATAAGAGAATGGAGGATGGGTAGGATGACAAAATACCATAGTAATAAGAGTCGTGAACCGAACTACGATAAGATGCAGAACAAGGAGCGAAGGATGCCATAGGCGGCACTAAATAGAAGCGCCACGATGACTGCATCCCACGCCCTCGCACTCTGGTTCGGGGATGGTATCATGACAGCAGTCATTGTCGTGGAGGAAGACACTACCAATGAAGCACGTACTTTCTTTTACAAGTACAGATAACTCTGATCACAGAGCTCTCTCGACAGCGGGTTGTGGTTGCTGCTGCGGACTGTGAAGCACAGTACCCAAAGCCTGCGTCCGGAACGCCAAACCATGCGTCTTCTCAGTGACTGATTGATATACCGGCAATGGTACGGTGAACGATAGATCTCGATGACATTCTATAAGAAGAGATAGCAGTCAGCGAATGAACGGTCTGCGAGTGCGACGTCATTAATGACACTGAAATAAGATCCACGCCTTTTCTAGGTCGATCTATGAGGCTGACAATCCATTTCTCGCCTTCATTTCGTGAGAGATTACGACGTTCTGACAGATCACTGAGCACGTGGTTTGAGAATAAAACAACAAGGATGCATACCTTACTTACCCAATATCGAGTGTATACGACAGTAAGCCTGGCTAATCAGGTGGCGTGAATTTCGAGGGTCCACAAGCATTAGCTCACGCTGTGCGGCCCCGAATTCAAACTTGACAGAGGTCTCTCAGAAAAGATTTAACGGGATCCTGATTGGTGTTCCTTCCTCTGAATAACCTTGACGATCGAGTGTATCGAGTGTCATATACGCGAATTTCAGAAGAGGCAGCAGTCGTACCTGCAGTCAACTTGCGAGAGAAGATGGCGGCAGTGGCTATGTACCGAAGGATCTGTGGACACTGAGAGGTTTGGATGGTGTTGAGTCAAGTGGGCGAGAGGAATGTGTGGAGGAAGTGTCCAACCCTGCAGGTAGTTAAACTTGAAGTAGACGGATAGAGACCTCGAATGAGCCACGTCCGCAAGTGAAGTTGCGTGAGCTGCAGGCTGCGGGCTCTGCAGATCCGGGAGGAAATTTTGTGCGTTGCTGCTGTTCTTGAAGAATCATTGAAGTATAGACTGGTGGGAGGCAAATTACAATGAAAATGAATGTATTAACCCTCACACACCAGCCATGGGCCGCCCTCCCTTGCTGGATCAAATTACGAAGGACGTCACGGAGCTGTGCACGTTATCCATAGTGTGACCGTCCATCATGGTGTCCATAAGTACGCTCGTTCTGGCCAGTTTCATTGAGGACAACGAACTCTGAGTCATGGCCAACGAAGTCATTCTGAAGGCTATTTTTGAACTCCTCTCGACGGACATCGTCGCGTTCGCACGCAATCTTCTGGAGCATTTTTCGAGAAAGGCAAACTTCTTGATATTGCGAGATTAGGGGTGACGGTGATGTTGTGCTCGACTGCAAGTCAGGTGCAAAGTTCGTTGAGGTACAAATCTGATTCTTCAGCAAAGAGGTCTTCGACTGTTGTTATGAGCGCTCGTGTGATTATTCTCGTGCGGCCGACAAGTGGAGAAGGGGGCCTAGCAACAGTACCGAGTTCTTCAAACATGCTTCGCCAACAAAAGCAGCTGGCTCGAGAAACACCGAACACTTCACAGATATCTTCGACGTCCCAACGATGATCCCAGAGTGAGAGTGCACATTCTTTTAGATCATTATTTATTCGTCGGTTGACTATGGCGTATATGCAACAGCGAGAAGAACGCGAAGTGTCGTTTCCGATATCTGCTGGGCCCTTGGGCATCGTTTTCTGTAAGAGTGTCACGTGCAGTTTGATCTCAAACTACTACCATAAATGGGAAGGATGTTGATGATGTCATAGAGTCGGAAGCTAACACATAAAGACATGCACATGTCTGTAACGACCACCATGCCATTCACCAATAGTACCCAAGAGTCGTTTACTGTGGGTTTCGAGCTAGAGCTTACTCTTACTCTAAAGCCGCGAGTTATCTCAAATGTCCCTGGAGTCCACGACGAGCTAGACAGCACCTCCACCGTGACGACGGGCACTTCCCTGGCGAACAACAAAGCCGATCCGTCAGTTCCTACAACGCTACCTGAACCACGGCAACAAATACGATCGTGCTGCCCCAGCTTACACACAATGGCATGTAGGACTGAATCATACGATAAGGGCTCGGGACAATTACTGTATGTAATCTTCATGACACCATGGGCAAACTCAAATTTTGGCTGTTATAGACGGAGCGGAGATACAATCTCCGAAATGTTCAGCTTCCCGATGGAGACACATCGTCAGGCACCTATTTCGGACTATAGACAAATTCTTTGAGTTCAAGATGAATCCCAGTTGTGGGACGCACGTGCACATTTCTGGTGGAGACATCGATTGGTCCATTGCCAAACTACGGGCCATCGCAAAAGCCGTCATCACCTATGGCGGTCCCTGCCTTTCCCTTTTCCCCTCCCATTCCATTCGCCCCTTTTGCTGTCAATTGCGAACGGGGTCAACTGCTTGAAGATTTGTACCCCACAAGGATTTCATGAAGGCGCTTCCAACAGTTGATGACTCATCCCAGCGTGATCTCATCGACTATATCTCACCAACTAGAAATGTTTCCTTCAATTTTCGATCCCTTCGCACACTAGAGGATCTCCGCGATACCATCGAGCTCCGTTTCTTTCCAGCTGCACAAAGTAACAAAGCGCTCGAAGATTATATCCTACTTGGCCTTGAGTTTATATCCACATCACCGCGGGTCAACGACATCGTCTACTGAACCCTAGAAATGCAAGATGCGACCCTGGAGATGCTAGAATCGTTTTTGACTCAACACCCTGGCGAAGCCAGGAGTGGGACTCGATCTCGTGACGCTGTACAACACAGAATCCTACGACGCAGGGAGTGCACGAATCCAATTAGCAGAGGAACAGGCGCAGAAACGTCTCGCAAAAATAGACGCCAAGGATGTGCACCGCAGTATATTCTTGGCTCAGGGAACGGAGATGGCATTGTGGGACGATATCATGGGTGAAGCTTTGTTCCAAGTATGTCCTCGATTAGTCGTCAGAAGCGCTAAGGCTCCGGCTGCGAGTTTTCGTGGGGGTGTGGGACCTGTTAAGATATGAACGTACTGAATGTTAGAGTTTGGTATACCCTTCGTCATCGTTCGCTGCTCGGATAGTCCTGACTACATATAAATACCTACATCGTAGACTGTCCTCTCCTTGTCGTCTCCCGCCATATCGTAGACACTAGAAACGGCGCCGTTCTCCAGCTCTAACACTGAATATTAGATGTTCATTAGCGATTGTTATGCAATAGAGTGATAAGTCTGTGAAAATAAACGATGAAAATGGTGATACTGATGATAACGAGTGCGAGACAAGAACGAGACTGTGAGACTAGATCTAATTGCCTGCAGAAACGAGTGTACATGAGCTACTTTATACTCCGAAACGCTAAGGCTCCTCGGGTATTGAAAGGCCGAACAATTAGGTGAAAACAGAGGCAGAAGGGAGTGACGTTGAGCCTGGCAGGGTAGAGTAGAGAGGTGGTTGAAAGAGGGTACGGAAAATTGAGTGAGTGGCGCAGGAAAAGGGTATGGTATTTGACAGAGTTAACGAGAGTTTTGGTTGTTTTTGACAGATTTTTAGACAGCTAAGGAGGTGATGTTGACGAGAGACGGACTAAGGGCCAATATGCGAGGAGGGGATGACGGCGAACGACGACAGAGTTGAGCTGGGGCGATGGTGGCTGATGGTGGTCATAGAGCTCTTTCAGGAAGGTTGTAACGGTTACGGGATCCTGATTGGTATTCCTTCGTCTGAATGACCTTGACAATCTCGCGTATCGAGTGTCATACACGCGAGAAGCAGCAGTCGCACCTGCAGCCAGCTTGCGAGAGAGGATTGGGGCAGTGGCTGTGTACCGAAGGATCCGGGGACAAGAGGTCTCAATAGTGTTGAGTCAAGTAGGGGAGAGGCCCTTGAGGAGTGTCCGACCCTGCAGGTAGTCAAAGTACTTAGTAGATAAATATAGAGAAGTACTTGAATCATGAATGAGCCGTGTCCGTGAGCGTGAGGGCTGCAGCCTGCGGGCTCTGCAGATGGGCCATCAACAGTGTGTGCAGTTTGATATCTAGCCAGGTTGAGTATGTGAAGAATGAAGATGTTTGAAAACCTGACCTAACGCGTGTGCCGGCCCGGCAGTTCTTAAGGAAAGGGCACCAGAGTGTATATCGCTCTCGCCATCGATGAACTCAAGAAGGGCCTCCAAGGCAGTAGTACACTAACCTCCATAATTATCGCGCTCATCGATTCTTTTCAGAAAACATATATAAAGGTTGATTCTTGGACAAGACCATCACGATTTTCCGGTACATCACAGAGGACGCTTTTGATACTCCAAGAATCATCCTGCCAAGGGATTGCTTAAGGGATTGCTTCTAGGTAGATCGGTCTCCAATGATGCCGACAGAGGCATGTTGGCAGGCGAAGTTCAAAGGTGAGTGCGGGTACAGATTCACCCACACTGTGCGGAACCCGATCCAGATCAAGTATGTTCTATATGACTGTCAGTCATAACCCCGCTATAAACAGAACAAGTATCGCTGACCTGAGTATCAAAACCTGTCAGCGTAATTTCCTCGATATCGGAAAGTGGTGTCCAGCATACTAATTCCGGGTGCCAAACCATGAGATCAAGTCCAAAATGCCTGACAGGCACTGTGGAGGAGTCAACGAAGTCACTGAGCCGTATATTGGTGTCGTGTAGATGTTGGCCTTTGAAACGCAGTGTGAAGTGCACCTAGATAACCTCGCATTGGCCCTCAAAAATATGACCTGCCTCTCGACCCTCAAGCTTTACATTCCCAAAAGCGTGAATACTCATCCGTCCTTCAGTACTGTGACGCCAAGCTTCATGTTTTTCATTGCACCTATATCGTCGACCGTCAATTCCTCAGCTTTTTAAATAGACAGGACAGCATCCGTGACCTCGCTTTCACTGGGATGCCCGCGTCATCCGTCCATCCTGGCTACGAGGAGATGTTTCTTCCCACATCGCTGCCACATCTGACGGAAGTATCTGCCACATCTTGTTTCTTAAAAGACCTTGTACCTGGACGCCCAGTTCACACTGTGCGTTTCAAAGGCCAACATTTACACAGCACCAGAATACGGCTCAGTGACTTCGTTGACCCCTCTATGGTACCTGTCAGGCATTTGGGACTTGATCTCATGGCTTGGCACCCGGGACTAATATGGCGCGAACCACTTTTCGGGGATATCGAGAAAATTACGCTGACAGGTTTTGTCACTGAGGTCAGCAATACTCATTCTATTTATAGCAGAGTTATGACTGACAGCCGTATAGCGCCTAGTTGAACTGTATCGGGGAGTCTCTTGTTGGCACGACAGTGTTGTTCGAGTGCTAGCAGGCGCGCGGAGTTAAAAAGGCTCACGTTTTGGTTCGAGGGAAAACGCGAAGACGCACATAGATGGGCTCAACTTCTCTTCCAGGTGTTCCATAATACACTGTCTCGTCTTGAGCATGTCTCATGTGTAGTTGCTGGACCAGACGTCTCAACGTCATTCGACTTTTTACCAGATTGCCCCCCAATCTCGCATAAGGACAATCGAACTCGTGGCCATAGGGCTGCGAATGACGTTCGGGAGCTCATGCCGATTCCTGTTCTTTGTTGTCAGAGTGAAGAAAACCTTTGTGATAAAGACACTCAGTTCTCCTTCTCACTCGCCTCTCTCCACTATGCTTGATGTGTCCATAATTCTGGTAGCCTGTTTCATATGATATAAAGCTTCGTATTCCTGTTATTCATCATGTACAAGGACTTTCTATCAAACAAATGTGTGAGGTTTTCAGCATCCGAAAATTCCTCGTATACCAAACTCTACAGCTCTATGACACACTCGCTGATGTTACCAACTCAGATTCACGCAAACTAGGCCGTCGGTGCAGTCTCAATCATGAGGACATTGTAGACTATAAACTTTTATGCGGCATTTTCTTCCCTTATTGGGTCCCGGTCCCAATAATTCGTGGTACGACATCACCTGTATGCTTGAGTATCTTTCTCGGTCAATTACACTCGCTATCCGCCATCCTGACTCCCAGCTGTTCACTGACTTGTGGTGCAATAGCGCCTATATGCTTGAGTATTTTTCTCCTTTGAATACACTCGGTATCTGTCAGGCCAACTGCCATCTGTTCGCTGACTTGGTCTAATACCCCCCTGGTTAGCTTACAGTCTCCTCTACCAGCATTGCAATGCGGAAATATTTCAGCACCATCGAAGGTAGAGCTGCTCTCACCAGGTGTTCAGTGTTGGAGCTGGGGTTTCAGTCTTGGACTGATTAACATTGCTTTAGGCTATCGTTCAACCTCGCCACTTCGTATCACATGTGTCACGCTTGACGCCGCATGGTCACTGACTTCTCCGGCTCTTTGAGCCCCGTATCTTGTAGCATTCAAATACCTTGTCTTCTTGCTCCCTGCGTCCCTCAGTCGTTGTTCACCAACACTGAGGTACGCGTCTCACTTGTCTTGTTGTTTGTTTCACACTTACTTAGAGTTACCTTAGTGTTGTGCTTTCCAACAGGTACTTAGATTGTGAATACAGTCGTTGTTCACCAACACTGAGCGTTGTGCTTTCCAACAGGTTATGAGCCCCGTGTCCTAAACGGCACAGGAACTGGAAGTACTACAAACTCCCTCTACTTGGAGCGACTCAAATCCTTAGTTCACCTCCTTCTCTGACGCGTTGCCCAATAATGGGAAAATACGACCACATCCCAGAGTTGACTGGAGCGGTGTCACGAATTCCAAATACAAATCATTACTCTTTCCTCAATTTCCCTAAAGCGTCTAAACCCAGCGCTAAGACAAACACAAACTCCATTGAAATCCCTATAACCGCTTCTATAACCGAACTTCATGATGAAGATGAAGAGATCTTTTATGATGCTATCGGATAAGATAAGATAAGATAGTGTCACGTGATCTTAGAACCTTCTAGAATATGATGTCATAACAATGTCACAATCATCACATCGTACGATTCTCATTTCTATTTTATGATTGGCTAGTAGTTTCAAACTCAGTTTATATCTCAGTTTCAATATGTGTATATAGTTAGCTAGTTTCGCTGTAGTAGTTCTTTAGTTCAAACCTCTTGTATCTACATCTGTAGCAATCCAAGACGTCCTTGCTCTTCTCTTCTTCTGTGATAACCTTAGTTCAAGTCCTAGTCTCTGCCCTAGTGTTAATTCGTTTTGTGGGTTGTGACAAGCGGATAACTACATTCCCTGGGAGACGCAGGCGCAGCTCGTCTTAACGAACGATGACCTCTGGTGTCACGTAACTGAAAATGCAAATCCGGGCGACATTCTTGGAGCGGCTCTGTACTTGCCTGTCGCAGCTACTCCAGCTACTCCCACTGATGCCGAGAAGGCAGCTATGCGAGCCTGGCTTATCAACGACTCTAAGGCAAAGACAATCATCCTTTGTAAACTCGCACCTAGCATTCATCTCCTCATTCCTCGGAACACTTCCGTTACAGCGCGTGAAGCTTGGAAAATCCTCAAGGACCACTTCCATCGTAATGACGTGAGTTCTCAATTTGTCATTCGAAGACGCATCCAGGCACTTCGTATGAAAGACGCACATGATGCAAACAACTACGTCGGTCAGCACATCAGCTGCCGTGATCGCCTTATAGGCATGAGTGCTTCCTATTCTGATGAGGAAGCAGTGTTCAATATCCTAACTGGGCTGCCTTCGTCTTCTACGTGGCAACTATTCCGCACGCAGCTTGAACAGCGCATGCATGACAGCTTCTCTGCTACAGTCGTCAGTTCAGCGCTCACTGGCACTGGAAACCCCATTGCTGCTTCGTTCCAGATGAACGCACTCACGTTCGAAAGCTGCACGGCACGCATCACCGCAGAAGCTTCGCGCATGGTCAACATCCTTCCTGCAAACGTGTCTGGTCCAGGATCCGAATATGCCAACTCCACGTCCACCACAACCTCCTCTAATGTCAACTCTATCACCGGGCTAAGGAAGCACAAGAACAATCCTCAAGGAGTCTTTTGCCTCACGACCGGATGTGGGCGTGGGGATCACGATAAGGAGCACTGCTATCGTGAGGGGGGAGGCATGGCAGGACAAGCGCCCTGGCAGCAGAAGAAGAAGAAGGAGACCACGGCTGTTGCATCCAGCACACCTCCCATTCCCGCAATGTCAACGCCTGCTTCAACACCTACCATCGCTGCACAAGCCACCCACACACGCGATCTATCGTGTGCAAACATCGAAGAGCTGCCTAATGAGGTCTCCGACAACGGCATCTCAGCAATTGCCCACGCACTGTCCACCATTCTCGACTCTGGCACCACCAGCACGCTCATTGGTGATCACACCATGTTCTGGACCTACTCTACCCAGGATCCCATCGTCGTGAAGACAGCAAATCACGGCTCGCTTCACACATTAGGACGAGGCGATTGTGTCGCCTGGCTTAAGATTGGAGGTACTCGCCATCGAGTAAGGTTCTCAAACTGTCTTCATGCGCCTGGTGCCATGTTGAACCTTCTCTCAGTCGGATGGATGCTGTCAAAAGGGTGGGAATGCAATTTTCGAGGTGACCCTGCACGTTGTGAACTTGTGTACAAGGGAACATCTCTTGGCTCAGTTGCCATGTCTGGGCGTCTTTTCTATGTTGATCTCGAGTTCATTCCTCCTCCTCAGTCAACACCTCTACCCTTGGAGCCGTCCGAAGTATCTGCGTTTGCACGCGTTCCACTAACTTATGATATTTGGCATGCTCGCATGGGTCACACTGGCGGAGAGTCTGTCAAATGTCTTCCCCATATTGCTCATGGTGTTACCATAGACTCGAGCGTCGCTATGTCACGCTGTGAATCTTGCATCATCGGCAAGCATCCACGGCAGCCTCATCCCACATCGCAGTCTCCTCCCGCCTCTCGTTTCCTGGAGCTCATTCATTCTGATCTGTGCAGTCCCATTCCAGTCATAACGCCTCACCACAAGCGATACTTCATCATATTTCTGGATGATCATACCGGCATTCTCGCACTGGAACTCCTGGCAACAAAAGACCAAGCTTTAGAGGCTTGGAAGAATGTTCGTGCGCGGTGGGAGACTCGGTCAGGTCTGCGTGTTATCGCCTTTCACTCTGATAATGGCGGAGAGTTCTTGAATGACGCGTTCACTGCAGAACTCAAGGCAGCTGGTATTGAACGACAGCTCTCTGCACCATATGCACACCAACAAAATGGGAGGGCAGAGCAAGTGCTTCGCACGATTGAAGGACAGATGTACACGATGTTAAACTATGCGAGGCTCCCACGGAATCTATGGGGAGAAGCAGCCCTCACAGCTGCGTATTTGTTCAATCGCACTGAATCTCGCGCGCTCCCTGCAGGAAAAACACCCTATGAAATGCTCCACAAAGTTAAGCCCGATCTCTCACACATTCGTGTCTTTGGTGCACGATGCTTCGCACGTATACCCTCTGAACTCCAGGAGAAGTTGGGCCCCAGATCCCGTGAGGCTATATTCATGGGTTACGCACCAGATGGTCGAGCATGGCGCTGTCGTGACACGGCGACTGGTAGTTTCTTTAACTCCAGGGATGTCATATTTGATGAAACGTTTTCCGGTCGTCCGTTCCCAGCAATCAGTGATGATTCAGACGAGGAAGATGACACACAGGCTCCTACATCAGCACCTGCTCGTCCCCCAACACCCACAATTCCCTCTTCATCCTCTGCGCCTGCACCCTTACCAGAAGCTCATCGTTCAGAACGAGCACGCATTCCTACAGCGCGTGGACAGGTCTTCCAGGAGCAGTTAGCGTCGGATCGTGAACGCTTGGCTCGTCAGCGTGAACTGCATCAAGCACGCATTCAGGGGGTGCCTCTTGAGGGGGTGAATGCTTTGCCTGACACTCCACCAGAAGCCACTAATGATCCAGACGCCATTGTCCCAGACGAGGATGAAGTGGGCTATCCCTGTGTTCTCGCCAACCTCATCGCCACCGAATTTGCCTGTGTCACCATACGCAGCGATGCTCGTCGGAATCCTCTCACTGCGGACTACAATATGAAGATCCCACCTTCCACCTTCGACGAGGCAATGCAACGTTCGGACGTGAACGAATGGCTCAGTGCCATGCGCAAGGAGATTAACCTAATGTCGGAGATGAACGTGTATGAGTTGGTGAAGCTTCCAGAGGGGCGCAGGGCGATAGGATGTAGATGGGTTCTTGAGTTCAAGGAGGATGCAAAAGGTGGGCCTGTGTACAAAGCTCGTCTCGTCGCGCAGGGGTTCTCGCAGGTGCCAGGCATCGACTTTGGGAAGACATTCGCACCTGTCGCACGCCCATCATCCATTCGACTCCTTTCCGCACATGCAGCAGCCCACAATTGGGAGATTGACAGCTTCGACGCAAAACGTGCCTTCTTGTGGGGCAAGCTGCGCGAAGATGTGTACATGCGCCAGCCGCCAGGCTTCGAGAACGGGGAAAGCTTGGTATGCCATCTTCTGTCTTCGCTCTACGGACTGAAACAGGCTGCATACGACTGGTATGAACTCCTGCGTGCAGTGCTCATTCACCTGGGTTTCCTGCGTTGCGAGGCAGACTATGCTGTCTTCGTGTACGACCACGTCAACAGTGAGGGGGTGCACGTCATCTGCATCATTGCATGGCATGTCGATGACGGCCTTGCGGGCTGCAACAATCGCAAGTTCCTCGACTGGATCAAGGGTCGCATCGCAGATCGCTTCGGTATCGCAGACTTAGGGCCAGTTGTCAAGCATTTGGGCGTCCAATATGTTCGTTCATGCACTACTCGAGAGTTATGGATGCATCAGCAGGAGTACATAGTCTACCTACTCGAAGAGCATGGGCTTCGCCAATGCAATCCTGTATCACTCCCCATGGACCCCGCTCTTCCTTTTGGACGAGACACAGACACCCACCCTCACATCAACAATCTTCCAACCGAATATCGCAAACTCGTCGGGGAATTGCTCTACCTCGCAATGTACACTCGCCCTGACATTGCCCTCGCTGTTATGAAACTGTCTCAGCATAATTCCTCCCCCGAGCTCCGTCACTACGCTGCTGCAAAACGCATCCTTCGCTATCTCTCTGGTACCTTGTCCTACCGCGTACACTACGGAGAAAAGAATGCAGACACCACCATTCATGGCTTCAGCGATGCCGATTGGGCCACGTGCCCAGAAGACCGCATCTCCATCACCGGGTACGTCTGGTACTACCATGGGGGTCCTGTTTCGCACGCGGCGAAGAAGCAGAGCACTCAGGCATTGTCGTTGGTGGAGTCAGAGTATATGGCACTGACAGGAGCAATCCAGGACGGCCTATGGATTAAATCATTCTGCGAATGCTTGAATATCGTGTTCACCCTGCCTCTCAAACTTTATGCTGATAACACAGGCGCCATCGCGTTGTCGACAGAGGCTGCCAACCACACTCGCACGAAACACATAGATCTACGCTATCATTTCATACGCAAACATATCGAAGCCGGCACCTTCTTACCCATCTGGGTCTCTACACATTGCAACAGTGCCGACATCTTCACCAAGGTTCTTCCGCGTCCTACATTCATTGCGCATCGTGCAGGACTCTCACTTGTGGCGGGTTGAGGGGGTGTGTTGGAGCTGGGGTTTCAGTCTTGGACTGATTAACATTGCTTTAGGCTATCGTTCAACCTCGCCACTTCGTATCACATGTGTCACGCTTGACGCCGCATGGTCACTGACTTCTCCGGCTCTTTGAGCCCCGTATCTTGTAGCATTCAAATACCTTGTCTTCTTGCTCCCTGCGTCCCTCAGTCGTTGTTCACCAACACTGAGGTACGCGTCTCACTTGTCTTGTTGTTTGTTTCACACTTACTTAGAGTTACCTTAGCGTTGTGCTTTCCAACAGGTACTTAGATTGTGAATACAGTCGTTGCTCACCAACACTGAGCGTTGTGCTTTCCAACATTCAGGACGACTCACGACCCAAAAATTACTAACCTGTCATGCACTGTTCAACTGCGACCCACTACCCAATATTACTCAGCACCATCGAATTTCAGAGCAGCGAACGCACTTTATTTTACAACAAACTTCAACCTTCTGGTCATCAACATCTCAGAATATATACAGGAAGCCCGATCGAGAACCGCAATCGTGGATGATTAAATTATTTGCTCCTGCGCTCATGCCTTTCATATGATTTGCAGCACCGTCAGTTCTTCAAACGTCACCTATGCTGATATATCATTTCGAAATGGGGTCATGCTGTGGTACAGATATTGATATTGATTTACCCTGCTGAAGTCATATCTGGTGTTCACCTTTCTGTATAGCAACTGCGTATAGGGATGGATGTAAACGAAGGTTCATCCGTCTCGAAATAGTTCTTTCCATGACCAGGCCATCATGCATCCTGCCCTGGGGGCCTAGACTCATGGAGCGTTTACATTCAACAAGCAAACGCAGCTTCTTCAGGGGTACATGAGCGGTAACGAAATTTGTTTTACTATTTTTTTGCTACTGTATCACCTGGGTTGTTGATTTAATAATGACGATGAAGAAGGGGCGTGTGACCGTCGATGACTCGCAGGCACAAAAGTCCCTGACTTCAATGACAAGTTAGTCTGACTCTAGATATAGCAAGATATCTTTCAGTAAATGAGGCATTTTATAATAATTACAAAAGAATCTAATTCAAAGATGAAATAGGTGACAAGATGCTGTAGCATTAATGCCCATCTGCAAGCCGGAGAGATGTACAGCAGAGAGAAAGAACGACACGGGTCCGCAATGGAAAGGGGCATGGCTACCCGTTGGTTGCACCTTGCGTGGTAGTGTGAGCATTAAGAGCAGTCGGTGGCGCGGATGTGGAGGTGGCAGGCTGAGTCTGTGATGATGACGCCTGAACCTGGGGTTGTTGTGGTTGACCTTGATGGTGCTGTGTTTGTGACGATGTGGCATGGGTCTGCGCTTGCCCTTGTGATTGTTGTTGTGTTTGTTGTACATTACCACCGACGTATTGAGGGGATGCGCAGCAGAGAAAGAGCACGAGACGAGCCAACGATCGTGTGAGTTTTGAAGGCGCAGGTCTTGCACCTGGCATAGCAGTATTTGTCGTGGATGATCCCTGGCTATGCGATTGAGCTTGCTGGTGTTTTTTCTGTCTCGGTCGAGCAACAACCAAAGCCTGGATGGAAATGATTAAACCATGCTGACACGAAACGCATGCGAATAAATAAATACTTTTCTGTCTTGTACTGAAGAAACTTCGATAATACGAGGACCTTGATGAGAGAAGATAGACCGCCTTGGGCGCTGCTGGAGTTCAGTTGCTCCATCAGTATAGGAGTGAGAGTTGTGGAAGAGCGACGAAAAGCGTTCGGAAAGGGGTGCTCGAGTAATGCGAGGGTGTTGCGCAGGAGAACGAGGACGGGTACCGTGTGTTGCAGGGGACTGAGAATACAGAAGTAAGAACAAAAACTAATAAAAAATGCAGACGACTTACTTGGGTACCATTTTGCATGCCATTGAAAAAGCCTTGTGGTATTCGACCGACTTGGATAGGTGGACGTCGCGTGGAATTTCCCTAAAGTGACAACTTTAAAGCTTTTGAAAAGATTAAGGAATACATCACATACGTTTACTAACGGCTTTCGAGTTGGAACCTGCGCGAGTAGGATATTGATATTAGGGTAGTTTTTACTGAAGAACAATAAGATTTACATTTATATTAGGAATAGACGGGAGGAGGTCTTCAAGGTCAGCTTTTTTGAGGATTGCGTGAACGTCCCATGTGTACGCGTTTTCGTTCTTGCAACCAGTGGCTAGCACCTTTCCATCGAGAGAAAAGGCTACGGAGGTCAAAATCTTGTCATGCTGGAGGGGTGGTCCAACTTGAAGGTTGGTGTCGAGATTCCATAGACATGCGACGTCATCTGATACACTTGCGAGGAGGCGGTTGTTCTGAGCCAAAGAGATAGCGTTCACCCATTTTGAGTGGCCATCAAGAATGGCGATCTGCTGCCAAGTGGCAGTGTCGAATATCCTAATCGGGCCCAATGAACCAGAAATAAGCTTTTGTCCGTCCGATGTCCAGGCCAAGGAGTAAACCATTCGCTCGTGATGAAGTGTGGTGAAAAGTTCGCCGGTCTTCACATCCCATATTTTTACAGCATCGTCTGTGTCTCCACCCGTCGCAAGTCTCGATGAGTCAGGCGAGTATGTCACCGCATACACCCACTGGTGTCCGGTCTCGATTGTCAGGATATTTTCTGCTGCTGACGACATCCCAGACTCTTGCTGTCCCACCCCAGGATCCACTCGCTATGAGCTCACCATCTGCGCTCCAGCACAGTGCACATACAGCATCTGTGTGTCCTGTCCAATTGGCGATGACCTTCCTCGTTCCAACGTCCCACAACCTAACTTTCTGGTCGCTGCCTCCGCTTCCGCTGGCAATAATCTTCCCATTTGGAGACAATGCCATGGACCACACTGCGTCATTTTTGTCCCGCCATTCCTCGCCTATCTGTGCACCGCTCTCTAGGTCTCATAGTCGGAGTGAGCCGTCAAACGAACCTGTTATGATGTGTCGTCTGTCAGGCAAGTGCACAACGGCATTTACCCAGCCGGTATGACCTCGCATTGTCTGACGTGGCGTGCTTGTCTTGACGCAGGAAGACATATACGAGAGAAGTCTGCTGGTGAGTCCAGGTGCCTATCGTCTTTCATTTTAACCCTTATCAGAAGCGCACGAGCCATTACGCACGAGACAGTCTACTCACAAGATTTCAATCCTCCCCACAAGATGGCCAACGTATGCAAATTTGATAATGTACAAGAGATCGAGATCTTTGTGGGTAACCCAAGTTGCCGGTAAGTAAGCAAGTCATCAGCTTTAACCTGCAGAAGAGCCTAGAGTATCACCCACGGGAAGCACCTTGCAGAGGAGCCCAGTGCGTTATCACCAGCAGTCTGTGAGTGTCTAGTTTGGAGTCGAGGTGTCGTTTGTTCATGCCGTTTTAAGCCCTCGTTCTTCATTGCTGTAGAATTGCTGCGTAGACGAAGCGCTCAGCCTGATCTGTCACCGGCGTTCTGTGCTGTGAGTCTTTCTATACTAATCACTGAAAGCCAATATTTGATATATGCCTTGATATACACATTATAAAGCATATGTGGCAGCGCAAGATAATATACATATATTGTTATCCTATGACCGATGATTATCACGATGACTCCATTTGGTGTCAATCTCATGAATATATTTTGACAGTTATGAAAGTAACGACACATATTTGACGGCGCGCGCATGTCTAGCATAAAGGATCTCCTGTGCGAGAAATAAAAGAAATGTATTTCTTGCTATCGGTGCCATGAGTGGGCAATTGTTTCATCAGCGTCTCAGTAACATGTTGATTGGCAAGATGATCATACTGAGACCCCTGATCCCAGACACAGACTTGAAGTCCACCCTGAACATACACCCACAGCCGTATCTCACACGTTTACGGCTGAGGCGTTTAATTAGACAGAGAGTTGGAGTCATCGGGTTGATTCACGCCTATTATGACATGTGTCAGAGTCAAAGTGTCAGGTGGGTAGTTCATAGCATCCAGGCCTAACACCCATTCAAGGCTTCAAAGCTTCATGCGCCTTCAAGACCGATTATGTACTGCATCTTCTAATAGATCCAGGCCCGGTCAATTCCAACATGCCAAGACGTTTTACGGCTGTTATCTCATCTGAACCTTTCCTGGTTTGGCCGCCACCGCCTCGCTGGAGGCGTTCTACACAAACACAGATCGCTAACTTGGGCTAGATCTATACAGCAAGGTGATATGCGTTTGTGTAGAACTTCGTCTCCCACGGGGCGAGGCGGCGGCCAAAGATTTTAGGGCGAGCCCCCCGGAGTCAGCTTATCAATGTCAATGTTGACACTGACTGGTTCGCACACCTCGCATAATATACGTCCTAACTCCTTCTGATGTTTTCTGAGGAGGCTAGTAGTAACTACGGGCGCACTCCGAGGATCATTTGCAGGTCCACAAGGAACGCTCACAGAGAAGTTTGTCATGATGCATGAAGATTGGATCTGACGCTGGCACTACCAGTACGTACTATGGGTCGATAGTTGCAAGCGCACAGCTACTTCAGTGCTCAAATAGAGACATATACGGCCTCAGTCAATCCCGCAATGATACTCATCCACAACTTACAGCACAATGAGAAGACTACAGACCGACAGATCCTCGGTATCGATACTGCTGAGTTAAACTCTGCCTTCCCCAATCTTACACACACTAAAGCCCCCCCATGCTACGATGCAGACGGTGTTTCTCCTGTCTTCATCGGATCTGCGATTTTCCAGCAGTCTGTCCATCCATGCAGAATTGCACCTCATCTTCCAGTTCCCTGCCGTGTGCCATATGCTTACGCTGAGGTAGAGCATAAAGGGCGGTATAACCTTCTGCCATTTGACCCAGAGAACATGGAATGGATTCGCACGAGCCTCGGACGTATCCCTCATAATCGGGATCCTGTTATTGGGGGTTATGAAGAGGTGGGAAGAAATTGTATCATGCAATGGGTCGCATGGATGATACTTGGATTCCTGGTAAGACGGGAGAACATCTTGTGCGCATTCTTATTCTACTCGAGGCTATCCCATAATATCTGAGTTCTCAATAGGGGGGATGTAATGTCCCATTCGGTGGTATAGAGCACATCATCAAAAATGACTACGAAATATTGTGAGTCCAATGGCTTATCTCACCCGGTGATATTAATGCTAACGAAATGCAGGTGCTGGAGGAGTGGATACCTCCGGGGAATGAAATAGATTGATTGCATCGATACGGAGCGTGTGGTCGTTCCATGTTTACCTTGATAATTTAACAGCAAAACAGAGTGGATAAGTATGATGTTCCAAACGCCACTTTACATAATTAACTGCCATCGAGTGCGCGATACACAACATGTTCCAAAACTTTAGTGTCAACTTTTATCACAGCAGGAAGAGTTTGGGGCTTAATGGAAGTTCTATGATTATTACTAAAAAAAACACTAAGTGGATGCGGTAGTAGGGCACGAAAGATTAAACGGCAATATTCACATCGCCGATAAGATATTCCTAGTAAGACCAGGGATCTATATGACGAAGGGCAGAGCAGTATGGCAACATGATGAAAAATGGAAGCAAATCAGTGGCAGTGATGGATGGTGATCAGGTTTTCCCAACAAGCAGAACTATGGATCGAACGCATCAGTTTGGTCTGATAGTGGTCCTGTTCTTAGTTAACAGGGGCCAAAGCCAATAACTGAAGGGGAAAAAGACAAAGAAATTGATTGACACACCGAAGAACTAAACCTTCCAGTTGAGAACATATATGGAGGCAGACTCTATGACCACCCAATCACGGCTTTTGAAAGTGAAATGAGTAGTTTGTGGCTGTAGTGAACGCTACTGAATAGCGGGAGGCAGAAACGGAGGTGAGCAAGGGAGTAACCAGGGCTACTCCCAATTGGGAGATTGGCGTTAGTAGTCTCGGCAAATCCCGCAAAGCGAATTTCCTGACTGTGATAACAGACATGTCTCTTACAGTTACACCTGTGGTATGCGCACAAAAATCGGTTCAAAGATTTTACTCGCGGTCAATCTTACACAGCCTTTTCGAGAGTGAGAACACGCTGTGTCTATGACAAACGAGATACAGGACAGTGCGAACATAGTATTTACTGAATTGCTATCATAAAAATCAATGCGTAGTACATATCATCGTGTTTACATGGAACCGATCAGATTGTCCCTGACATTCCAACCAACAATCTGCTATTTTTGTAGCCTTCAGTCGATGTCAGGAGCTGGTCTTGTAGTGGCTATCCTCACACTGATGCTATATACCATCAGTCTGCGCATCACTGCTAGTGCGGGTGTCTCTTACGTAAGGCATTTCAAGTCATTCGTCCACGCCACAAACCACAACAGCTTGGAGCAGTAGTCCTGGGAATTTTGCATGAAATCCCAGCAGTTGGAATTCTCGCCGTAACGTCAGTGAAATTGGCGTTTGCGATAAAATCACCGACAGTGGCTATTCTATCATCATATCTTGTTTCCTCCCTATGGTGATTGTGTATGGTCCATGAAGGCAATGATAGGTCAGCTCCCGGTGACCGTTCCTGGCCTCCAATTAGAGCCAACGCGATTAGAGTTCACTGGAACTTATATTGCATAGTCCTTCCCCACTGCCTTTTCTACATTATCATTATCCCCTCGCTACTGGGAAAGTCATAATAGAGCAAGTGCTTCAATAGTGATTTATAGATACATAGCCATGTAAGTAGTACACCTAACAAAACATCATTATATGGCATGACTTAATACATCATCGATATCTCCCACTGGCACACCAACTGCTTACATGTCCCACTCATCCCATATACCGTCCACTGGCGTAGATGTCATCGGTGTTTGCATGGAGCTGAATTCCCCAGTTCGAACTAACTCTATTATCTTGTCGCTGACACCATCTTTGTCGTCCTTGGTCCCACGCATCGCCACGAGTAGCGTATCATCGGTCGAGTGAGATTTCATATTTGTGTGCAGTGATAAACGAACGTCGCTCCCTTCAATAACTTGATCAAGTCTGCCGGTAGAGAGGCTCCGAATTTCAATGAACTCGGAGGAGAATAGCAGCACATGGGACCCGCGATGGGCAAATGACGTAGCTTTCGTCTCCCAGCGGATGAATCCACTTTTCCGGGAGGGAACACCATACTTCGTGATGTAGCATCCAAGCGCTGTAGTGGAGGTACGGTAAACTATGATCATAATTTGAATGGAAAAAACTGACTATCATAAACCACCAGTATTTCGCCTGATTCGGTCCGAATTAGGCCGAGGGGCTTAGCATCCTCGCAGCGAGTCTTCAGGTCGGCCATGTCCATGTTGGAAGTTGCTTTGCTGAAGTCCGGGACAACCGAGACCGTCTGCCTGGTTGTGCTGCAATGTTGCATTAATAGAGTACAAAAGGTGTGGGTGACGAACAACATACTCGGTAGGATCGGCAATCACGATGCCCTTCTCCGTACTTATAGCAATTGTCTTGGCTAGTGGTGTAACAGAGTAGGCATCCTTTGGTACATACAATGGCTGGTTCACAGTATTGAGTATACGAAAAAGGAAATGGTTATGTCCACTCACTTCGCCAAACGGTTTAAACGAAGATATGGTACCTTGGGATCCTCGTGATGGAGTTCGTCGAAGCTCAGAAAAATTGCAGGCCTCCAATGCATGCACCGTGATTTGAAAAAATGATTTGAGAGCATAGACAACTGGTGAAAGATGTGAGTCAAGGTAACATACGAGTTAGGTTAAAACTTACTGATCGTTCGCTGTTTTGTTCGACCTGCACTACAGAATAGGACGGTTCCATCTCCCCCTGCAATTTTCTCCAATGACGCATCTAAGCTACTTGCGGGGGCCTGGTACATTGCGACCCTGGCGAGAATATCCAAAGAATAGGCGAGCAGATAGTTCTCATGATGTACGATGAACTTATTGGCATCTTGTAGAACTATGATAGATGAAGGATTGCCATATGACAATATTTTGCGGAAGTCTGAAGGCGAACATTAGCATCAGATGGGACAAAATCAGTGAGTTTTTCGTACTGATATCACCCCTTGAGCCAACATAGATTCCAGTCGCACAGCCGACCGCCATGAGCCTCTTCCCACCGGCAGCAGCTAAACAGATTATCAATTATAAGTAATATTAGACGGGGAAACCAGAAATATACTACATACTAAATGACACAGCATTGGCAACCCTCCCTGACGCTTTAGATCCAAAGCCACGAGGAGTAAAACCTCCTGGTGATCGAAAGGAGCCATCATCGACAAGTTGCGGTGCAAACCACTAATCAGTTGAATAAAAGCGTACTGACATGCAGATATGGATGTACACACTTTGTTTGCATCTCGACGCACGTCGTCTATTCCCTTAGCCTCAACAAAAGCATTCCGCCACTTCTCTCTCGCAGACTCGGTCGGCGCATATAGAGTATACCGCCGCGTCAACTTATCTGCGGAGTGATAAATTGTGAACGGATAGATGGGCTTGTATTGTGCACGCAAGTTGTCCAAGATCCCTCCTTCTTCAGACCGTTCCTTCCTGCTTTCTGGCTGTCCTTCGAAGCTTCCTAGTTTGAGAAATTCTATGGGTATAGGCTGCAGAAAAAAAATACACAGGAAATGAGCTTGAATGAAGTCAGTGCGAAAAGCAATTGGATAGTTTTACTCTAGACGAAACGTAGCGCTTGAGGATCCCCCCTGATCTTCTCTCCTCTTTAGTGAGCAACACTGCGATGAATAAGTGACTTCAAGTCGAACAAGAAGCAAACACAAAACTGACGATAGTTGTCAAGTAAGGCAACGAATAGATCAGTCCACGGGTGCCAATCCATTTCGGATTTGGACTTTCGGGCTACAGGGCCAGAGTACACCAGTGACCGACTTTCGTTATACCAATCCAAATCCTGCGCTCGATCAGCCAAAGAATGAAATGGCACCCACGAAACGCACAATTATTTCTCCCTTCGGCATCGTCAAGCTTTCACAGACATTCCAATATTTCACTCTGTTCTCTGCGGCCGCAATACCAGGTTGTGTACTCTTCAGGAAGTCGCTCAAGATATTTAGGAGAAGTGGCAGGTCTTCGAGATCCGGGTGGCCTGGTTCTGTGATCTTATGGATGTGCTCAAGGATCAGATGCAGGCGTGGGAGGCGAGTCACTGGTCTGGAAAGGAAGGTGATCATGTCGCGCTTGCGCACTCGAGGATCTTGAGAACATTTTTGCATGAACGCTTGATAGCTTTTATTGCGACTGAGTTCAGTGCGGTGCCGCTCTTCTGCAAGTGGATAGTGTTTGATGTAGGACTCGTAGTCCAATTGGAACTGGAAGCAGGCTAAGAGGTGTTGAGTGTGAGTTGTTGAATGTTCCACTTGTCAGCTCACTTTCAAGTACAATGTCAGTCACGCTTTGTACCAGTGGATGCTGATCCAATTGGCGTTCAAAGAGTGCGGCTAGCATATGCTCGTGATGCACAGAGATCTGACCCAAGTTCCAAAATACTTCTTGAACAAAGGGGCGTAACTTGTCGGGAGCGATGACAGGGGGGTTGGCGAACCTTAAAGGTTCAATGAAAACCTGCGGCAGAATATTAGCTGAATCCAATTGTATGACGATGGATATCACCTCTGTGACAAGTTTAAGATCTTCCACATAGTCTCTTTCAGACTTGAACAACTCGAACAGAACTGATTGCCGCTCGACTTCTTTTTTTCCAAGTGCTTCTTGGGCTTCAGGAGGAACTAGTCGGTGCCATTCTTCATCCTTATCTGCTAATTGACCGGCTTGGAATCGTCTTAATCCCTCCTCAGAACAAAGGCTGTATCTTGTCAATAACTATTTCATTGAATAAACCACTATGATACCCACGAAACATTGGAAAATTCCTGAGTTAGTTCATCTACTGGTGCTTCCCACTGTAGAGGTCATCAAGATACGTCATCGTCGGCTTCATATTTCATACACGTACATCAGACTCCGGAAGGTGATGCACAGAATAAGCAGAGTCCGGTGTTACTGGGCTAAAGGAGGTACTAGCCTCATGGTCTCTACTCGGGGGTAGAGAGTCATGACCGTCATCAGACTTGCTGGGACGATGGCGTGGTGAATACGGGTGAAGGGTCGTTCTTTGAGAAGCAAATCGATGTAACTCTGGCTCAGGAAAAGAGATGGTAGGTGGTACAGGCTCGTATGCACTTTGAGTACGACTGCGCGATCGAAGTTCACCTGGTCTACCATTCGGATGTCGGGCTGTAGGTGTATGATCCCATGGATTCAAGAGTTCTCCAGGTGGGGCATGATTTTCAAATTCGTATGGGTATGCCTGGAGTGGGCTAGGGTCAGGTAGAGGGCTCGCTCCAGGGGGGATCGTAACATATGGATAGCGTCGTTGATTATGCATAAGAAATGAGCACACTAGGTGGTTGATTGAGCGCCAACAAAATAAAAGAGATTAATGGCCTATAGACAAGACAAAACAAATCCGAAGATAATGGTTGTAATCTTGCCCTAACGCACAAGGCCAAACGGTAAGGGTTCCATATCTGAATGAAATAAAGTCACGTGATAGTTATTTCTCCGTTTCGGTTCGGCCCATCCGACGCGTCACGGTGACGTAAGTCTAAATTAAGTTAGTTTCCCAATCCTTTCAATAAAAATATCACAGCGTGGCTACAGGATGTCTGCGGTGTCCTCAAGCTTCAAGTTTGCTGTCTTCTGTTGCTTTGTCTTTTCATGTTCACCCTGGGAGTGCGCATCCTCGACCATCTTTCGCTTCCCGTTAGATTTCTGAGACGATTCAAGGTCAAAGTTCTGCAGAAAGTATGGGGTGGTGTAGCCGAAAGGAGGAGGCTCGAAACGAGACTGGTCAAGAGACTTGTACTGGTGGTACTGGTATGTAGTATATCATCATGATCATAATGCAAGAGATTTTATTTTTGCCACGTGCCATTGGGGAGGTCATTACAAGTCTTTCGGTGATCAGCGCAGGTTTCCTGCAATCGTGACAGTGGTGATCTGGTCCGATACACCATCACGGATATACTTATCCCGCAATTGCTGATGCCTAAATCCGGTGCAGTGCCCCCTGTGCACGCTAATGATCTGGGACAGGTTTGTATGCACAAATGAGAGCATACACATTGGTGTCAAAGGCACAGTGCAGACAACCTATTTTTCCTCAAAATACCAGTTTTCCACATCTCGGAATCGTTATAAAATTTGGTGTTTTAGCAAATCAAAAATTTACTTGTTGACGCTCGCTCGATACTGCCTGACCAGAGCAGCGTCATATTCTAAAACCTTGGGCTTTTGAAAGGCGAGTAGTCTGTAAAACCGTAACACAATGACTTATGCTGAACGGAAGAATAGATCTGGGTTTTGCCTAGATCTAGACTCCAAGTTGCTAGCAAAGTTTAGGAGAATTAATATCATTGATTTAGGTGTGTTGGAGATTGCCAAAATTACCGGTACTGCTATGGCTTCGTAATGGTGAAGATGATTTTTATGCAAGAGGCGCTCGATCTCCCGTGCTGCGCCCCGGAAGCAACTTCTAGAATATTCCGTCACTAAGCTGCTCTTGTGCCTTTCGTCCTTAATTTCGATCTTCGTCGCCGTCATCATCACTAAGTTAAAGGTACCCTCATAAATAGTTCTTCTAGCTTTGAGATGTCAATGTACATGATGAACCAATACGACCAGTCGTTATTCAATCATACATCAACCTTCATACATAATGTACACGTCATACAACATACCATAGAGTGAGTGAAATCAGTAACATGACATGCTTTCAATAGTAGTGAGCATGTGTTAACCACCCGCCAGTGCACTTCTTCGAACGAGCCCCCCTACAATTCTTCGCATTATTGCAACTCCTCTTCGTTCCCCTCCCCGAGCGCCTCTGTGCGCCACGCATCTTATACACCTCCCATTTCTCCCTCGACTCAACCCAGATTTGCTCCATGTCCTCCGTGATTTCCTTGGCTTTCCCCCTGGCATGTGAAGCACGGTTCATGAGAGCATCCCCAGCTTCATGGAGCCATTTCGCCCCGTTATCCTTGAGCTCCTTTGCACGACGTTGCGCATGTTGATTACGGGCATTGAAAGCTTCCATTATGACCTCGAGTTCGGGAGCTCTTTGCTCAAATTGCACTGTCGAGTACTGGATAAGTGCATTAGTTTGGGCAATCATGACGTGAGCTTGTCGGGAAATGGCTTGGACGAGGGAATCGAGGGCGTCAATAATATCTTGCATGTCAGCGTTGATGGCAGCGAGGACAGCAGGTGCATGTGTGTCTACAAATTTGGGAAGATAGTCCTGCAGGAAACTCAAGCCAAGAGTAGATGACGCAAGTGCGGACGAAGATGAAGTTGGCATTGCCTCTGCCACATGATGTTTTGAGGATGTCATACTAGGAACGACAGATAGTGAATTGGTGTTTCCTTCAAGAGACAGGAGGGAAGAAGTTGGACGAAGGATGACATCCTTGGAAAGCTTTAGCTTCTCCGAAAAGTAAGACGCGCTGCGGAATCCAGATGTAGAGGTTCCCTGTGAGATAGAAGCTGATGTGGGGTCTGGGTTGAATACTGACAGGGCGAAGTCTTTCAGAGAAGACTGGATTGATATTGCTGTCGACTCGGTCTTTGCTGGAATCGATTCGTGCGAGCGATTGATGACAGGGTGGAGGAGTGCCCAAAGGAATGGCGTTGAAGCGGCCGATGCCACGGCAGTGGTGACAGGGGTTGGGGTAACTGCAGGTGCAGCACCTTGGAATGTGGACCCTACCATAACGCCAAGCACAAGCGACATCATGGTAAATCTTGAATCCAGGAAACAGAAATGTTGAGTAACATCAGTAATCAATGACAACAGGACTTACATCGTGAAAGTATACGGCGAATTAGATGAGAGCTTGACCGATTTCTTCTTACTACGAGAGAAGATACGATCAAAGGCACGATATGCTCGATGTGGATGAAGACTTTCAATCGCATCAGCATTCATGACGCATGGTGCAGTATCGCTGAGCCGAAGGACCTTGTCACTGGGGACATTAAAGAGATCCCACGCCTCCTGCGCAGAATTGCGGATCGCATCCTCAGACTGGAGACCGTCTACGGCGCAAGGGGCGGGAACAAGGACGGGAAGGTAAGCTGCATACTCTGAGATTTGCAGAGACGAGAATGGAAGGAAAACGATAGCCAAACTTGGGTGACCTGTGGAGAAATCGGCTAATGGCTGCAGGGCGTTGCAATTAATCTTCCGGTGAAAAGGTGAATCAGACCTACATCTTCCCTGTCACCTTGGGTCCGGTCGATCACTGTGATGATGCGAGGGTAAAACAGGCTCCTGTCCATTCTACCCTCGATGTGGAGTTGTCGGACAGGACCGTCCATCTCCTCAAGAGGTGTGTCAATGGTAAGACGAGCACCACGAACAGTCTTCTCGAGAAGTGTGGACACAAATGACCATTTATGCGGATAATTAAACCCATAGAGTGAAACATTCAGGTCAGAGTCGAGTAAGGCGGACACTGCATCATTAGTGGCTATGGGTGCTGAGGAGCTCCCGGGCGCATATGACAGGTCCGGTCCTTCCGGGTCCGCGATATGCAGTGTGATATCGGGGTCCGGGTCAGAGAACATGGCGCCAGAAGAAGGTGATAATATATCCTCGCATAAAGTACTGGAGAGCTCTTCACGGGAGCTGAAAATGGGATCTGGGAAGGATAGACGCAAATCGCGCGACGAAGTAATCACAGTGGATGCGTGAACCGAGCTTGAGCGAGAGGAGCTCAGAGTACTGATCATGCTCTGATCCAGACCCTCTTTAACACGCTGCTCTTCTGTAACATCACCGGCATCTTCGTCAGTCATAGCAGTAAAGTGGCCTCGGTTGGAGGCGAGTGGAGAGCCAGACAGACGGACGGTATCGGCTACTAGCCCCTCGTCAGCACTGTCTTCAATTAAGCCTTCCCAGGCATCGACGTCTCCGTCTCTGGAGCTTCCGTAGCTAAATGATGAACGTCTTGACCGCGAACGTGAAGATGTGCGTTGATCTGTCCCCCTGGACGAATAGATCGAGTCACTATCAGACTCACGGCCACTGGCAACATCAAGCCACTCAAAGTCAGATAGGCTTTCCACTTCAGAAAGTGTTGAATTGTCAGTTGGTTCATGTGTATGGGCAGGCGAGTGTTTGGGTTGTACAGGATCCATGGTGATCGTTCAATTGAAAGGGGTGGAGGGCTTTTTATTGCCGCTTGCACGCTTGATTGGTCCGATTTGAGTGAAGTAGGCAGCCCACTCTCACGCAGCATGGCTGCGGTCTTTAAATTACTAAACTAGCAGAAGTCTTACATACATATCATGGGGCTATGCAGCACAAAATATTATTTTTGATACTGGCTTGGAAGCAAACTTGCACCTCATCACTGTTCAGATAACTGTCCAAGATGCACTCATTGCGATTTTCTTATGTTTAACTGGACCTTAGAGAGCATATCAACTCTGTCTTTGACTCACAAGTGAGTCATACGCAATGTATCAAATTCCAGTAATCACACGTTGAACACGCGTGGCTAAACACGTAGACGTGTTGTGGGTCCGCAAACTGGCATGTCTGCAAGAGATCAGTCATCCACGTTGACTTGTTGATGAATGTGCTGGGGATTGCCGTGGATGCCCTGCCAGTCTCCCATTGACGAAGGGAGACTGCCATTCTTTTTAAAAAGTGGACACCCTCGATTTTAGAAATACTCCCAGGCGGATATGCTCGCGAACGGCTATAGTGAGCCGCCATTATTTCAGTCATGCCACTGCGATCACTTTTCAATGACAATTCGGATTCGGTGCTTCCATCGGATTCCATCGTACTTCTAGGGATATAAATCACAATATACTTCTCGACTCGTGTACAAGATAGTGCGCTACTTTCAGCACCCTGCAGGAAGCACAGCTCCCAGTTTCACAACTGGTCCATTTCGGGGATCACAACACGCGGAAATATTATGATTATTTTGTTCACTGATTTAAAGACTCGCTTGCTGCACCTGTGTATATTATTAACAAATGCCTTCAAACGCTCTTTTATGTGTGTACTTACATGCCCCTGTACAGATGATGAAAAGCTGTCCTGTACGTAAGCCACGTGATGCATCGAAAGTCATAAATTTACACTGCCACTGCAATCGTGATCAGCTAGAGTCACCGCACAAGCATTGGCAAGCAATACGTATTAGCACGGCTTGCGACGTTTGCTTTTGACAGTTTTCTGCAACCCTTGCTCATCTTCCAAAATCTCTGGCTTTAATCCAATCTCCTTGTGTCCCAAACCAATTGACCGTGAGCACGGGACGTGCCGTGTCTGGTAGACGATTCAGCTCAACAATGGAAGAAGAAATTCACCGTTATGTGGAGGCAATTTGCATTGCATCTGAACCCTCGCAAAGTCATCTCCACCAGCAGGCCTTTGAGTACCTGACCAACCTCCGCCAAAATGCGAACGAAACGTGGCGACTGGCCTTGACAGCGTTTACGGGCGTGACTCCGGAGGGTAATAAATACCCTGAATCGGTCAGATTCTATTCTTTACGCTTACTAGATGAGTTTTTTGACAATCGGTAAGTGATTTCGGTTTCATCTGCAGGAATGACCGCGTCGAGAATAATAAAAATGACTACCTGCCTTTAATATTTTCATTTATTGAAGTTGGAATAACTCTGATTTACCACTCATCTTACAGGTTCGAACCTCTCGATGAAGACTCATTTCGTACTCTGCAACAATCCCTGGTATCTTATGTGCATTCTGAATATGTCTGTGGCTCGGCTGAATCTAATGCAACATGTATGAGCTCGTCCTACATCGATCCTTTCAAAAACATTCACAATGACTTGCAGATCTTCGCAACAAGTTTTCGCATACACTCACATTATTCTTCCTATGCACATACGTTGAACAGTGGCCAACATTCTTCACCGACCTTTTCTCTCTCATCCGTCTCCCCGAGTCTCCCTCCCAGCCACAATTCAATCGGCACGTCTCGCTTCTCCTTTTCCATCTCATATCAGAGATCTCCGGTGAAGTCGCAGATCAAACAATCAAGTCTGCAAGGACATTCAACCCTGTTCGGCATACGCGGGACTCTCGCGTCAGAGATGCTGTCCGAGAGCGAGATGCGCCATTGATCAATGAAGCGGTATTGACGATCATTGTTGATGGGACGGAACGGTTGACGACGCTTAGAAAAACGATAACATCTTCGCCCGAGCTTTCCGAGGCTCTGGAGATAGTCGATTGGGGCATTAGGACGTTTGGTTCATACGCAGGTATATGATCAATTGTGACCATCAAACTTTGTGCTGACGATGCCAAAAGGGTGGATTGACATCAATTTAACTATCACACCCATAACTATACCTCTCTTGTTTTCACTACTCCCTGACCCCAATCTTGCTATTCGCCTTGCAACATCAACAGCCTTGCTACGCATTATAACAAAGGGTCTCAAGGAACCGGAAGACAAACTGCAGCTCGTCAAAGTATTGGCCCTCGGTCAAGTTATCGACGCGCTCGAATCAAAAACACGCGCGGAACAAGTTGCGCGAGGATCCAACGAAGATGAAGGGGAAGAGTCTTATCGAGAGGCCCTCGGCCGCCTGCTCAATGTCTTGGGCCTTGAGCTTTCGAAATTGACTGAGGTGGTAAGTTTGATCCAGAGCTTTTGGCACTTTGGCGGGCTAATGATTTTGCGTAGGAATGCGAAAAACCTGAGGTTGCGGCAGATGCTACGCGTCTGTTGGAGCAGATTTTACCCGTCATGTTGCGATTTATGTCAGATAAATATGATGACACGTGCTCGACGGTATTTCCCTTGCTGCAGACCATTCTTGCCAGCGTCAGTCCATATTCACTCTTACAAACCCTGCTGCAAGACTGATCACCACTCCAGTACAAACGCTCCCGGAAAGTATCCACGGATCCGCTTGAAGAATCGAAACGATCATTTCTTGTGTCTTTGTTCCAAGTCATTATGCAGAAGATGAAGTGGGATGATGATGAAGATCCTAGTGACTTGGACGATGATGATTTTAGTGCATTTGAAACCCTCCGCAAGGTTGGTTCGATGTCACTTACCGCTTCTAGCCCGTTGACTTTCTTTGCAGGATCTCAAATTGTCGATGGATGCTGTGTTCACAATTGACCAAGATCTTGTCACTAATGCAGTCAGAACACTGTCTTTGCAAACATTGTCCGCCTATCGCAACGGGATATCGCTGAATTGGAATGATGCTGAACTGGCAGTTTATCTCGTGTACATCTTCGGCGAGATCGTGAAAAGTAGGGTTTTTTTTACTGTGACGGCTCAAACCTCAACTCATGACTCAATTTCACAGCTGGAGGAAAGGGCCGTGCGGCCTTTTGTGTCGCTCCCCTTGTGCCAAAAGAGAAACGCCGCGAAGTAGATTATTCTGAATATCCGTTGACCCCTCATGGGGAGATGTTATTGGCTCTGGTGCAGAGCGGAATATCTGCATTCCCTCATCGCTTGGTTGCCATGCAGTTCTTTGAAACTGTGGCCCGTTATGGAGATTTCTTTAAGATCCGCAAAGAGTGCATCATGCCGACACTAGAGGCCATTGTTGATGCTCGGTAGGCACGAACCGACATGTGATTGTGTCACAGTGCTGATATACGTGATTTAGAGGACTCCACAACCCAGACAGCACTGTTCGATCGCGGACATATTATCTTTTCCACCGATTCATCAAAGAAAGCAGAAACGATATTTCCGAGGAACTCGCAGTCAACCTCGTGCAGGGTATCAGGGATTTGCTGACCATTCAAGTAGACCTACCGACTCTTGACAGTCCTGATGACGATCTCTTAACGGAGGCGATAAAAAATCCTGGATTGTTCGACTCACAGCTCTATCTGTTCGAGACTTTGGGCACACTTATATCCTTGGTGTCAAAATCCACTGATCAGCAAGCGAGCATGTTACTCTCGATCGTAACACCGCTGCTAGATGAGCTTTCTTCGAATTTGACAGCGGCAAAAGGGGGAAAGGACCCCATTCCAATCCTTCGCATTCATCACAGCATCATGGCACTAGGCAATATCGCGAAAGGATTTCCAGATTATCCTTCTCCGGTGCCAGAGGGATATTGTCTTCCATCGTTGGACGTGTTTCGGCAGGTTGCGCAGGCTATTTTATCATGTCTGGAGGCCATGAACGTTTTCAAACATGTCCGTGACGCAGTAAGTTGGTATTTTGTTCTTGACACATCCCAGGCTGATCATCTGCAGACACGACATGCGTTCGCACGAATCATTGCCACGACAGGATCCAGTGTCACTCACTTGATCCCACCTTTGATGGCCAACCTTCTTGCACAGTTCGAACCCTCTGAGCTCGTCGACTTCATGAACTTTATCGGGTTGCTAATTCACAAGCTTCAGGTGGGGATTGCGCTTACTTATGTGTTCATAGCTGACTTCATACCAACAGAGCGAACTTTTCAATGTTCTGGACGAGCTCATTGGACCTCTAAGCGCTCACATCACCCAGCTTCTCAATCAGCCCGTTACAGGTACTGACGACAGTGTTGAACATGCAGAAACTAAGCGTGCCTATCTGACGTTGTTGACCAACGTCATGTCTTCCGATCTTCATGACATTTTTATCTCTGATCGTAAGTTTCCGTGTGACTATTGTGGGTTGGTCTCAAATTCGTGTAGGTAACAAAGCCACTTTCGAACCCCTATTGATCAGCATGAGTCGATTGGCAGAAGATATTACGGACTCGAGTAGTCAGAAATCTGCTTTCGCATTCCTTAGTCGCTGTGTTCAGGTCTGGTGCCGACCAGCTACAGCAGCTGATGGTCAACCCCAGGGTGTTCCCGGCTTTGAGCGATTTGTCTACGAGCGTCTCGTTCCCACAGCCTTCGTGGTGCTTTCATCACCCCAGTTTAATATCAAGGACGGTCAGATGATGGTTGTATGTACCAATGTGGCATTTGCCGTCCATTTCACATCTAACATCTGGTCCAGGTGCTATTGGAAATTGGCAACTTCCTCCAGATAGTTTGCAAAACTAGAGGACAAGAAGCACAGGATTTCTTTTTGTCTGCCTTCCTTCCTTCACAAGGCTGGCCACCAGATACCGCCATGGAGTTCACGGGCAGACTTCAAGACCTTGATAACAAGGCATTTCGGAAGTACTTCGCTGATTTTGTTCGTTCATCTCGATCGCAGGCTTCCTCATAGCATGTTAGGGTAATTTTTCTTTCTTGTTCATTTGTTTCAGTAATCACATTCGCATTTAATGCAAGAATATCACGCGTTTGTCATGTTTCGGTTCGACTAGTTGGTTGTGAGATATTTGGCGAGCGCCTCTGATTTCAATAGAGGTAAATATTACAGAAATAGAAGTCGGAGAGTGATACCGGACTCTTCTACTACTATTCAAGAAGGAACAAAGTAGTTGATCCTCTTTCTATGGTCTGCCTTAAGGGGTGCCTACAATTACTGTTGAACTACTGCACGAACGATGGCTTCTAGTGGGTCACGAACTTTCGAATACAGGGAATCTATTACTGAGCTAGTTGGTTGTCAGCACGCCGCACGGTGAAGACAAAAATCGTGCGTGTTACATTCCGCCAGCTATTCATTCCTGACAATGAATATTTTGGATAGAAACCTCCCCGCAAGGTAAGCAATCTGCAAAACAAAGACTGCTCGCAATTGATAAGCGATCCCAGCACGAATCAGAAATGACATTGGATGAAACTTGGACCCGCCTCTCGGCGAATATCCGTGAAATCCATAACCAGAATGCATCAAACCTTTCATTCGAGGAGAATTACCGCTACGCCTACAATATGGTGCTGTATAAGAATGGTGGCATATTATATAAGGGAGTCTGCCAGCTGGTGGCGGAGAATATCGACAGGTTAGCACAAAACGAAATCGTTCCTACTTTCCCTAGTCCCAGTAGCAGTAGGGATCCCGTGCAACAAAGTCAAGAGGGAGAGTCGTTGCTGAAGGCTTTCAGACGTGTATGGGACGATCATACTGGGAATATGTCGAAGCTTCGAGATATTCTCAAGTACATGGTGAGCATTCACCGCCGTATCCACTAATTACTCATATGGAAGCGTACATAGGATCGCGTCTATACAAAGGCTAATGATGTCCCAGAGATCTGGGATGCTGGTCTAGATCTCTTTTTGAAGCACATCATACGACCCCCAGTGCAGGACCATGTCACCTCCGCAGTCCTTAGCTTAATTCAAATTGAGCGTAACGGATATGTCATCAGCCGCTCTGTTGTGAAGGAGTGCGTCGACGTCCTTCTGCAGCTGAGCGTCGATCATGACGCCAAAACCGTCTACAAGCGGGATCTAGAACCAGCTGTGCTTACAGCCAGCGAAACATTCTATTCCGCTGAAGGCAAACGACTTCTGGAGACTTGTGATGCACCAGAGTATCTGCGGAGAGTGTGTATTCTTTCCACTCAAAGAATTCAGTTACCCTCATAATGTGCAGGTCGAGCACGCCTCGATTCGGAAGAAGCGCGAACATATCATTACCTCTTCTCCCAAACTGGCGGTCCTCTCCGAAAGATTCTCGAGCGCCATTTATTAACACATAATCTGTCGACTGTTATTGGTATGCCCAATTCTGGCCTCGATGTCATGGTAGACCTCGATAAATTTGACGACCTCAACCGCTTGTACCGTCTATTTCTCATGGTTCCTAGTGGAATGCCGACCCTAAGAAGGTCATTTAAGGATTCCATCTTACGAAGAGGAAGAGAGATCAATCTTGCTTCCACGAGTAATGACATTGGCCAAGACATGGACGATGGAGACCTTAATGATGTTGAAAATATGAAAGGAAAAGACAAGGGTCAGGGTCGCACTGCTACTGGGCCTCCGACATTGACACTGGCCCTGAAATGGGTACAGACTGTGCTCGATCTGAAGGATAAGTTCGACTGTGTTTGGGTGCGGGCATTTGATAAAGATCGAGAAGTGGAAAGCTCTTTAAATGAGGTCAGCATTTTGTTCTGTAGTTCCTGTACATTCTAATGTGGATGACAAGGCATTCGAAGACTTTATCAACCTGAATGAAAAGGCACCAGAGTACATATCGCTCTTCATCGATGAAAACCTCAAGAAAGGCCTCAAAGGCGTCAGTAACCCAACCTCCATAATTCTTGCGCTCATCGATTCTTTTAGAAAACCGATATAGAGGTCGATGCTGTCTTGGACAAGACCATCACGGTTTTCCGGTACATCACAGAGAAGGACGCCTTCGAGCGATACTACAAGAATCATCTTGCTAAGCGGTTGCTACTGGGTAGATCTGTCTCCGATGATGCTGAAAGAGGCATGTTGGCGAAGCTCAAAGTTGAGTGCGGGTACCAATTTACTCAAAAGCTGGAGGGCATGTTCCACGATATGAAGATATCTGCTGATACCATGCAAGCCTACCGCAAGTACCTTGAAGGTGTTTCAGTAAGCGTGGTGATCCCGTCCTGCTGCGCTTATTTAATGGGCTTTTAGGCACCCGAAGTGGATATCTCTGTGACGGTGATGACGTCGACTTTCTGGCCGATGTCGCATTCTAGTGCATCTTGCATTTTCCCCGAAGTTCTAATCAGGGCCTGCAAGTCATTCGAGCATTTCTATTTTTCCCGCCACTCAGGTCGACGCCTCGCGTGGCAACCCTCGCTCGGAAATGCCGACGTTCGTATTCAGTTCAAGGCCAGGAAGCACGATATTAACGTGTCGACATTTGCACTTGTGATTTTATTGCTTTTCGAGAATTTGACAGACGACGAGTTTCTTACATACGAGGTGGGGATTCTCACCAGCTTACGGTACTTTGATCTATCTGACGCTTTTGATCAGGAGCTGAAAACTGCTACTTCAATTCCAGATACTGAGCTTCAACGGCACTTGCAATCCCTAGCATGTGCAAAATTCAAGATTCTCAAGAAACATCCTCCCGGACGAGATGTACATCCGTCGGACTCATTTTCATTCAACAACGATTTCACATGTCCAATGCAAAAGATTAAAATCAACACGGTGTCTGCCAAGGTAGAAACCGCTAAGGAACGAAGAGAAACTCGCGATCGCATCGAAGAGGAAAGACACCATCAAATTGAGGCGAGGCTTGCAATCAGTTTCGTCATCCCGTGAACTCTGACGTCTACTGTTTCTTAGGCATGCATCGTTCGCATCATGAAGGACAGAAAGCATTTGGCTCACAATGACCTCGTCAATGAAGTCACTCGACAACTTGCCTCTCGATTCCAACCCAACCCTCAGAATATCAAGAAACGAATCGAAGGATTGATTGATGTGAGTAACACTACTCATTTATTGTGCATGATCTGATCTACATCTGACGCAGCGAGAGTATATTGAGCGCTGTGAAGATCGCAAGTCGTATAATTATCTGGTGTGTGTTTGTAAATTTTCATGTTTTACCATCTCATCATTGCCATTCAGGCATGAGGAATGGATATATCACATCATACAAGCCATCATAAGTAATGGTTCCAGGAGGTTTCATGTTCAGGGCAAGCGGAGTTCCCCAGCTGCAAGGTCGATCGCATTTTATTACAGTGAGAATCACAGAATACAAAAGAATAGAGTAAGTTCGAGCAGGCCACCAGAATTATGGCCACATCAAGCATGATAGAGAGAGGCGAATGAGAAGGAGAATCTTATCACAAACAGAAATCGGCATGAGCTCCCGAACGTCATTCGCAGCCCTATTGCCACGAGTTCGATTGTCCTCATGCGAGATTGGGAGGCAATCTGGTACAAAGTCGAATGATGTTGAGACGTCTGGTCCAGCAACTACACATGAGACATGCTCAAGACGAGACAGTGTATCATGGAACTCCTGGAAGAGAAGTTGAGCCCATCCATGTGCGTCTTCGCGTTTTCCCTCAAACCAGAACGTGAGCCTTTTTAAACTCCGCGCGCCTACTAGCATTCGAATATACGGCTGTCAGTCATAACCCTATTATAAATAGAACGAGTATCGCTGACCTGAGTATCAAAACCTGTCAGCATAATTTCCTCGACATCCTCGAAAATTTGTGGTTGGAACCATACTAGTCCCGGGTGCCAAGCCATGAGATCAAGTCCCAAATGCCTGACAGGTACTGTAGAGGGGTCAACGAAGTCACCGAGCCGTATTCTGGTGCTGTGTAGATGTTTGCCTCTGAAAAGCACAGTGTGAACTGGGCGTCCAGGTACAAGGTCTTTTAAAAAACAAGAGTCGGCAGATACTTCCGTCAGATGTGGCAGCGATGTGGGAGGAAACATCTCCTCGTAGCCAGGATGGACGGATGACGCGGGCATCCCAGTGAAAGCGAGGTCACGGATGCTATCCTGCCTTTTAAAAAGCTGAGGAATTGACGGTCGACGATAGGTGCAATGAAAAACATGAAGCTTGGCGTCACAGTACTGAAGGACGGACGACTCGGGACGAGTATTCACGCTTTTGGGAATGTATAAGCTTGAGGATTGAGAGGCAGGTCATATTTTTGAGGGCCAATGCGAGGTTATCCAGGTGCACCTCAGGACCGTCACACACTATGATTGTCGGATATGTAAATATGAAAGATTTGACTTTCTGTGCAAGATGGGGACGCTTTGCGAGAGTGTTGCAGACTCATCTGAGTTGTCGACTGTGATGGACTCGTACAGAAAGTCAGCTAGTGCGTGATGGAAGCCGTTGCATACTCGGCAGAGTGCAGCTAGGGGGGCCCTTGAACTCGTACCACCACAATGGTCGGTTTTTCCCACGCTATCAAGCAGGCAAGGCTGAGCTCACAACGCTCAGCAGTCCACTAGACTGGCCTCCCCACCATAATCTATAACCTCCCCTACGAACACACAAAAGAAAAACGACTGAAAACCACCCCAAACCAAGTTAATCCAACGCAAAACTAAAAACGCACTCACTACGCCAAAAACGTCTGACCCGACAACAACAACCACAAAACGCTACTCCACATAAGACAAACGAGAACATGACCCAGTAAAACACCGCTAAAGAATGATAAGAGCCACACCCCATTGCCAAGAGTCGATGTACACGTCAAACTCCCTACCTCGAGCCTGAACACGAATCAAAAGAACACTGACCGACGTAATACCAAACCCACTCTAACCATTATAGCCCACAATATACCCTCCCAACTGACAACGAAATGAATGCGCTCCCACAGAACCCACAACACCCCCTAAACACATGGCCCATACACGTACGAAAAACAGCTCCTCACTATCTACACGCAACCCGCCAAAATCGAACCACACCGGATAATATACATGAAAACACCACCAGCATCCATATAAATACACACCACCTCGAACGATACCACCCCAACCCCCTCACAAGCGGAAATGAAAGACCAATCCTCTGTCAAAGCTGCCAATGTTAGTGCGCGCCCATCCCCGATGGGAATCCGCTAGTGCTGCCGAAGTCCGGTTCAGTTAGGTTCATCACCCTATATCTGCGAACCCCGAACTCGACCAGTGGTCAGGTTCAAGCAAGATGGGCGAACCCTGGACCGGACGCCTTCGAACGCGTTCGCAAGGGTTCAGTTCAGGTTCAGAACGCGTTCGAACCCTCGAACCGTTGATTTAATTAGCAAAAAAAATCAAAACGAAAATGACATGTACAATACGGATAGCTACTAGAACTCTTCATTGACATCGACACGGTTATCATAAGGAGCGGCGAATTCAGCCTGGGCTGTTGCGGAGATGTGACCTTGGCGGTATGCGCTCTTGAGCAATTGAAGAGCCTCGAATGTTGTTGGCTTCAAACAGCTGCGACGCACGGTCCCAGTAACACCGCCGCTCGAAAATGCTCTCTCAGACGCAACAGCTGATCCCTGAATGGCGAGGTAGTCCTTTGCAATGCGGGAAATAGTTGGGTATTGTATAGAATGGTGCTTTAAAGTTTTTTGAATCATGTCAGTACGAAAGCAATACAAATAAAATAACAAGATGTACACCCCACCAAGCCACCACATTGTTGACGTCCTCGAGCGGTGCATCTAGATAGTCCTCGAGTTCTTGACGAGGCCTTCGTGTGGTTGCGTCATTCACGACACGCGATTTGACAGAGCTTTGCATCCAATTATGGCCATACGAGCCTTGGCGAGCAAGCGAGGGAGGTGCAGTAACAGACGGCTCTGCAGGAGCCTGCGAGGGAGTACTACTGCGATGATACATATCAAACTATGTAAGATTAGTATACAATTGACAGAAATGAGTGATGAGCGACGTACCGTGCTCTCGAGGCATTGCATGCCTTGTTTGAAAAAATGAGCGGTCCATTTGTCTTTTGCGTACGCGACCTTGTAGTTGGGGTCCAGCGCTACACCAACAAGGTCAATGATGTTCAAAGGCATTAGAATAGATACGAGATACATACCGAGACAAATGAAATATACATCTGTGTCGTCAGTCTTACTATACCACTTGCGGAGATTAGTGACACCAGCTTCAATGGCCGTTGAGAAACGGGCAAGTTTTGACGCGTTCGCCATGTTTTGCAAAGTGTCTTGAAGACATTCGAGCACTGGAATGGTTCTCCATACGGTTGGTTCACGTGTGGCAGAGAAGCTCTGTTGAGCATCTACCGGCTCCTTGGTGTGTGGTGTGCAGCACATAAGCATAATTGCAGAAGGTAGAGAGAAATGACTTACCTGGAGGACTTCACGGATCAACTCCAACTCTGCCCACTCGTGTGCTGAAAGCCTGAAATCCGCGTATGATTTTCCCTTCAGATTTGGGACCTCGTCGCTGTCATCAGCGAGCTGGATGAATCTGTTTACTCCCTAATAATCAAGTCAGTAATGTGTTCATGTAGTCGGTAGTAGACAACTTACTTTGCGCAATTTAAAAAAACGCTCCAACATATTAAAAAGAGATGCCCAACGTGTGCGGACCCATTTCAAAAGCTCCAATGGGGGCTCGTTCACCTCCTTGCAGCACTTTTGAAGGAAGACACGAGCTTGAGGAGACTTCCGGACCTAAACAAAGGTCTCGTGTCAGTACTATACAATAGCAGATAGATCATTAAAGAGCTTACCTGCGCTACAAATGCAAGCGCCTTGCCAATAGTGTCACCAACGTCAAATTCAACACTTTCCTCGCCATCCTCATCCTCGTCTTCAGCTTGAGCTGCCTTCTTGTGCAAGATGCTTGCCGGTGTAGGAGCCACTTCTTCAACGAAGTGTTTTGCAACTAAGTGGAGTGCGTGCTCCATACAACTGAATATTCATCAGTAATCTCAACTTCAGTACTTAATGAACGAACTTACCGTACTCGATGCTCAATTGGTTTCCACTCCACTCCGAAAGGGTCAATAGAGGTCGCAACCATCTCAATGGCAGTATCGTTATTTGATGCATTATCAGCCGTGAACCACCCGAGCTTCGTGCGGATGTCGTATTTGTTGATGTTCTCGATCAAAATCTTCCCGATGTTCACGCCGCTGTGATTGCCGTGAATGGGTGCGAACGCGAGCTGCTCCACCTTGAGTTCCCACTCATGAGGGTTTTCGGCTGGAGAATCTATGTAATGCGCTGTAATTGACAGAAAAGGGTGACCAGGAAAAGACGTCCAAGAGTCGAATGTCATGGAAATTTTGCTATCGACACGGCTGAGCTTCTCTTTCACGTGCTCGACTGCCAGCTTTGCACGTTCGAGTATTTCATCCCGAGTTTTGGTACGGTGGGGAATGTCTCGGTCTGAAAGTGATGGCCGGAGATATTGAAGTAGGCGGCGGAAGGGTCCTTTATCTACAAGTTGAAAGGCCTATAATGTCGTATGAGTGTCTTAAAATATATCAAAAATGAGAGTCGCTCACCTCATCTTCGGCAACAATGAGTTCGACAATATAATCCATGAGTCCAGCCTTTGTGAATGCAGGAATCTTGGGAGTAAGTGAGGTGTCCAAGGTAGCCTGCGGCACGTCTGCTTTGCAGTTACGAGGGATTGCACGATCGTGCATCGTGAGACCCCGTTGTTCACAGCGGTCCTTGTAGATAGGGTAATGGCACTTGGGATTCCGTGCAATGTGCATGCGCCGAGTCGAAATACCCCCCTTAAAAAAGCACTGGTGAAGCGGAACATTGTTAGCCTTGCATACCTCACACCACCACCCATTTTCACACTCCTGGGTGTGGGGGTTAACACGATCTTTCTCGAAAGTAAAGATCGTGGTCAAATCGGCACTGCGTTCGACCTTCTTGAGGGATTTACGGTCTTCACGATCCTGGTCACCAAGCTTCTTCGTCTTTTGGTAAGCTTCCTCGTTCTCGTTCTCATCGTCTTCCTCATCATCTGTAAAATCCTCAAGTGGAGGGGCTTCTTCTTCGGCGTTGTATTCATCACTGTCGTTGTCGTCACGCTCTTCATTCCTGGTGCGCATGAGTGCTTTCTTGGGTGCGGGGGCAGGAGGTCCTACAGCTGACCGTTTGGCTGGGATACTGCTGGCAGTCTCCCGGATCTTCTCTGTAGGCTTGACAGCGCGGCCTGAACGACGAATGAATGAATTGAGAGTGCCTTTGGATGGAGGAGGGGGAGGGAGGATGGTAGTGTCATCATCTGGGTTGTGTATCCACTCCATCTCTTCAGCGCTTTTCAACGAACCATCAGGACGACGGGCTGGTGCAGACGACTCGAACATAGTTACAGCAGGGAGTGCAAATGTTGAACCTATACCACAAGTGAATATATATATCTCAAACTAAATAAAAAAATGTTGCGCACCTTCAAGTTCCAAAATGACAATCCATTGCGCAAACTTGGTGGAAAACCCAGGAATCACCACAGTAGTAGGTATATTCTGAATGAAAAAACATTAGAAGTTAGCAACTTATCAAACATGAGAGACGGTGAACATAGTACCGGTGCTTCGAGTCGTTGCATAGCTGAAAAAGTACCCTTGTTGCTTGTGCAATGTGGGGAATGCTACTGTCAAAAGAAGAGAAGGAACAGAAGTTGGTGAGCGCACTACTTAAACTGACAGGAAGCCTCACGAAAAACACGCAGCTGGAATTGTGCACATGGTGCAGGTTCGGACCGGTTCGGACGCGTCCGAACCGGTCTGCATTTTTCAGTGATGACATCGAACCCCGAACCTGTTAGGGGGTTCGGTCCAGGAGAGAGACCAAACCTGTGACCGAACCACTGGTCCAGTCTGGATGGGTTCAGGTTCAAACCATGGTTCGGGACCGGACTGCGGCAGCACTAGAATCCGCCAACCGCTGCCCAGACCATACCGCTCTGGTTCACAATATTTCCCCCCTAACGTCTTGACCGACGAAGGAGACTCCATGGAAACACTGTCCTTACCTCCAACCCCCACCCCTAACCCAAGGCCCAACTCACAACCTCCGCCCAACGACTCCAATACCCCTGGAAGCCCTACGACTCCCACCTCTGCTCCCCCCCCCCGGTCGCAGCAGAAGGGACCACACCCGTAGCCAAAATCACCCCAGAGGACCTCTCCACATCTATCCACGCCCCCAGAGATGAGGAAGACACCGCGATGTCCGAGGACAACACAATCCCAAACCCCTTTACCCCACCCTCTACTACCACCTCCACTCCCTCCAAACCCGCCGCTCATTCCGAAGAAGACCTCCTTAGAGCACACCTCACTGTAGCAGAGACAAACCGCTCCACTGTCAAGTTAAACGGCTCAAACTCACTTACAGCAATCCCGCACTTCACCCCCGTCCCAATAGGAGGTTTCCCACAAATCCACCTATCCCATGCGGCTCAGCTCTTTGACTTCCAAGCCCCCAAAGTCATCACGGCGTGGCTGAAAGTCCCGCACCCAAAACTCCTCATACGAGTTTTCGACCACGACGGGAAGAACCCATCGGCCAAGGGCCCAATCTTCGTGGAACGCCTCCGCAAGGCTATCACGGACATCGCCAACTTCGTCCACGACGATAACCGGGAAGTGAAAGTCTCCCCCCCGTGCCCAGATGCTACCATTAAAGATGATGACGAGCACCCCATCAGCTTCCTAGCTTACAACTTCTCAGAAGAAACGAAGAATATCATTCTTTCACAGTGTATATGGTCTTCACCAGACGTTACTTTCGCGGCCCACCAATCCAGCGTTAATACCCCCCCTCCTCCTCTTCTGCCTACACGGCTTCTCAACCACGGATACCAAAACCGTTAAAGACGCAGTCTATGAGACCTGGTCCGAAGAAGTTGCACGCTGGGAAATAGGAGAAATCCTTGCCGAGAGTGACATCCCATATGAAGAGAAGGATTCCGCTACCTGGGAACTCATCAAAACGCTTTGGGTAGAACACCTCGACTATAAAGTAAGCGGAGGAATACCCCTCCCCCGCTACAACATCTTTGCCGCCAGCCCAACCAGTAACCCTGCGGTATGGACCAAACTCCGCCTTTACCTGCACTCCCTCACATACCCGTCTGAACTTGAGGGCACTGGCACAGCAATAGGCTTCTCCGCTTGCTCCTTATGCCACTCAATCGCCCATCCGCGTGGCTTATGCCCTTTCACAGAGATACCGCTCTGGAATGGACCGAAACACCACAACCCTAAGTCCATAGCCAACCAGAGGGGTAGAGGACGAGGAAGGAAGACCTTTTCCTAAGGAATGACCCTTCAAAACAGCTCGAACATGTAAACCCTGTCATATATACAACCCCACACCCATCATACATATCTACCTACCCACATAGCTTGTAGACCTACTACCCTTGTAACTACGAACTCTGAATATCATCCCCACTCCGACCCATACTCCAACACAGATAAAAAACGGATCAATAATAGCCTACCTCCTGACCATAGGCTAAAGACGTGATCCCAACAGTATGCCGAGGTGCATTCTGGACCACCCTAACCCATAGCCCAAATTTACTGACTGCCCAGCAGGACAGGAAAGCTATGGTAGCCTCAACGGCAATTGCCAACAGCGGAGACCTATTTAGGTCAAGGGTTAGCCGCGCTGAGAAGCTGAAGCCACTGCCGAAAGAGATAGGTGACTGGACACTTACCTCCAAAAGCACGAGCATGTACCCACCGTGGTTGTCCGGGATATGACAACCCACGCTTCCCGATGGTCGTTTCGGAAGACGCTGACAACCCGACCACCAACCCATTAACTCCTGCAAATACCCCCCAATACGGTAGTTCTTCTGGTCTTGGCTCACTCCTCCCGAGAAGCAGAGAGGGAGGACTCCAAACCACCGGGCCCCCCCTCGAGGACGCTACACGAGAGTTCGGAGGTGGAAACAACCCCACGCCCCATCAGGTGCCGCACAACCATGCGCAACCTAATAACGATACTAGAAATCAACCAAAAAGCGAAATAAAACAAGAGCTAACCTCCATATCACATCCCTGAACATGAAAGGGAGAACATCCTCGCAACTAGACCACAGCGCGATATCAAAATGGTCAGTCATACACCAAGTTATGAGAGAGAAAAAGATAGGAATCCTGTGCCTACAAGAGACGCACCTAACAGAAGAACACGAAAACCAAATAAACACTCTATACTCCCGCAGACTAAGAGTAATCAACTCCAGAGACAGAGAATGCCCAGGATCATCAGCTGGAGTAGCCTTTGTACTAAATAAAGAATTAACAAACACTGAAAACATCGAATTTAAAGAGATCATACCAGGAAGAGCGCTAATCTTAAAAACTCGATGGCATAACAACGAGGAACTCACCATCCTCAATATATACGCCCCAAACAACCCAGTGGAACATCACAACTTCTGGACAACCATTAAAGACTCGGAAACGAGAAGAAACAACCAACAGATTGACTTACTACTAGGAGACTTCAACCTAATGGAAGACCCGCTGGACAGAGCTCCCGCACGAATGGATAATGAAGCAGCAACAGACGCTCTCAGAGACCTAAGAGAAACGTTAAACGTACATGACTCCTGGAGGAAAACGCACCCTACATCTCGTCTATTCACCTTCTACAGCAATGCAAACTCCTACTCCAGACTAGACAGGATATACTCCTCCCCCTCGCACGATAACAGCCTGTATGACTGGTCAGCATGCACATCAGCCATCCCGACGGACCACCATATGATCCTAGTGAGATACGCACCCCCGAACATGCCACATATAGGCAAGGGACGATGGTCATGGCCACTTGGCCTTGTAAACAACGAGAAACTATTGAACAAAATGAGTAAATTAGGACAAATAACACAACGGAAAATAGAAACAAACCAACAACCAGGCGGACTTGACCCACAGTCAGAATGGGAGGACTTCAAGATTAAAATATGCCAAGAGGCTAAGAAAACATCCAAGGAACATATACACAAAATCAACACCAGAATAAAACAACTAGAAAACAACATCAAACTCACCCTACAAGATGACGACATAGACACCAACAGCAACACCAGGAGCCAAAAAGCATGGCTTGAAAGCGAAATTAACCACCTGGAAAAAAAATGGTTCAAAAACCTTCAACTTAGATCAAAAGCAAATGGAGTGCCGCCGGAGAAACCATGAGCAAGTACTGGTGTAAGATAAACACACCAAAAAAGCCGCGAGACATAATCTACCAACTTAAAATACCAAACTCAAACCGACTCACCTCACACTCTGGCAAGATGGCAGAAATCGCAAAACAATACCACGAGTCCCTCCAACAAGAGATCATACACCCTGCAATACAACTGAGAAAAGACGAAGCAAAACGAAAAACAATGAATGAAATACCAAATGAACAAAAGTTCAACGACAATAACTCCCCCCTAAGTCAACTCCTAGAGGAACACCACATCCATGAAGCGCTATACTCCTCGAAATCCGGTAGTGCTGCAGGAATTGATGGAATACCATACGAAATATGGAAACGACTACACGAAAAACACCTAGCAGACTCAGAGGACAACGAACCAAGCTTTAATATAATTAAAACACTTACCTTAGTCATAAATGATATACAAAAGAACGGAGTAAAAGACGAAACTGAATTCACGTTAGGTTGGATGTGCCCGATATATAAGAAAAAAGAACGCACCGAAATCGCCAACTATAGACCCATAACACTGCTAAACACAGACTACAAACTCTTAACAAAAGCGTTAGCAATACAATTAGCCAGAGCAGCCCCGAGACTAATACACCCAGATCAAAGCAGATTCATACCTAATAGATCAATATTTGACCCCATCCGTCTTGCAAAAATGATGATTGAATACGCTGACATCTCAGAAGAAGACGGCGCCCTTATTGCACTCGACCAAGAAAAAGCCTACGACCGAATCAGCCATGATTACCTGATAGAAATGCTCCAAACCTTTAACCTCCCGAGTATGTTCATAAACACGGTCAAAGCCCTATACTCAAACGCCCACACAAGAGTAGCTATAAATGGCATGTTGAGCGAACCGTTCAAGGTAACAAGGGGAGTAAGACAGGGAGACCCACTATCATGTTTACTCTTCGACCTGGCCATAGAACCACTGGCATGCACCCTAAGAAACTCCAACTTAATAAAAGGCTACGACATCCCAGGAATCACTCACCGAGTGAAAATAAACCTATACGCCGATGACACAACAATATACCTGAATAAAAATGACAAATACTCCGACCTTGAAAACATACTGAACGAATGGTGCCTAGCCTCGGGAGCAAAATTCAATATGGACAAAACAGAGATAATACCGATTGGATCAAAAACTCACCGAGAATGAGTGATCACAACAAGGAAACTAAACCCAGATGACACCCCCCTCGAGAACTCCATAAGAGTAGCCCCAGACGGACACCCAATAAGATCATTAGGAGCCTGGATAGGCAATGAAACAAATGACGCCACGCCATGGGAACCAATCCTAGACAACATCAATAAAACATTAATCCGTTGGAACAAAGGTCACCCATCCCTAGACGGTAAACGTCTAATTGCACAAATGGTAGTAGGAGGCATGACGCAATTCCTGGCAAAAGCACAAGGAATGCCCAAGAACATTGAAACCGCACTAACAAGAATAATGAGGAACTTTATCTGGAACAATGAAAAAAGCTCACCTATCAACCTAGAGCAACTACAAAAACCAAGAGCGGAAGGAGGGATCAACCTGATAGACATTACAGCAAGAAACGAAGCCATTGAAGTGACATGGCTCCGCTCCTATCTCGATCTGTCAACAAAGAGACCAGCATGGGCCTTCCTAACGGACATAATCATCAATAACCTTAAACTGACAGGAATCAACAACACGACAGACCTTAACACATTCCTCCAATCCTGGAACCCACCAACGAAAGGAACGAGAGCGAACAACATACCAAAAGAAATAATCAACATGCTAAAAATAGCGAAGAAATACAACGTCAGCTTCGCACCAATTAAACTCTCAAAACAACTAAAAAAACAATTACCTGCGTGGTACCACCTAGGCGCCCCGCCCAAAACATACCACAAACAAAAAAACGAGTGCCTACAAAACAATCATAAGGCCCAGAAAATCAAACACCTAATTAAAATAAGCAAAAGAATCTCACTCACCAACAACGAAACAACCGATAGCGACAAAAAACACTACCCTCGAAAGAACTGCGCATGCAAATACTGTAAGAAAGATAGAGATAAAGGATGCGAAAACCCACATAAATGCGCCATCATAGCGAAAGAAATACTAAACAAAATCGCCCCAAAATTCAATACAAAATCCAAACCAAAAAAAGACAGCCTATCACTCACCCACAGCAGAAAAGAAAAAAACCAACAAGCACACGAGCGAAGACAGGGAGAGGTCATCTTTGACCCTACAACAACGATACGAACAACACTCGGAGACTGCTTTAGAATATTTACCGACCCATCAAAACAATCAGACAGACCAGCTCACCGCCTGCAAGCCCCAATGAGAGGACTAAACATCATAGAAGAACACATCGCCATATATACAGACGGCTCATGCCTAAACAACGGGAAATATAATGCAAAATCGGGGAGCGGAATATGGATATCAGCAGAGAACAAACAAAACAAGAGAATAAGAATACCTGGACACCAGCATTCAAACCAGATCGCCGAAGTAACAGCAATCCTAGTCGCCCTACAACAAACAGAACCCTACATCCCCATAACATTCATATCAGACTCAAGATACGCAATTGACGGACTCACCAAACACTTCAGTAAATGGGAAGACAAAGGATGGATAGACATAGCGAATAGCGACTACCTGAGAGCCACACTGTACCACCTACGAAAAAGGTCAGCACAAACCTCGTTCATATGGACGAAAGGGCACAACGGAGACCAAGGAAATGAGCAGGCAGACCGCCTGGCCCTAGAAGGAGTGAATAAACCTACCGAAGACCAAATAGACCTCTCGATCCCCAACGAATGGGACCTACAAGGAGCAAAACTATCCTCAATATCACAATCACTCGCATATAAAGGAATAAAGAAACAAAACGGAACCAAGAACCCACCAAGAAGAGCGACAACAGGTAACCTCGACATCGCAAGATACGCGATCCAAGAAATCACAGGCAACCTCGAACACGACAGCGCCATATGGACTGGATGCCAAAATAAAGACATACAAAAAACAATACATCAATTCTTATTCAAATCAATACATGGCGCTTACCGTGTCGGAGAATACTGGTTAAACATCCCTAACTATGAACACCGTGCCAAATGCGCGACCTGCCATGCAGAAATCGAATCTATAGAGCATATATTGTTAGAATGCCCGAATAACTCACAAAAAACAATATGGAAACTCACGAAAGACATATGGCCAACAAAATTCAGCGCCTGGCCAAGAATCAAACTAGGAACGATCCTAGGCTGCGGGAACTTACAACTGAAAGAACAGACACCTGACGAACAAAACCCAAACGAGAGAGAGAACAACAACAACAACGAAGCGAATGACAAGACAAAAGGCGCAGCGAGACTTCTAAGAATCCTCATCTCAGAATCTGCTTATCTAATCTGGATAATAAGATGTGATAACACCATTAACGAAAAAACTTACACAACAGACACGATAATCAAACGATGGACCAATAGGATCAATAACAGATTACAACTAGACAGAATATCCGCAAACAAAATCATAAGGACCAAAAAATTCACAGAACTAGTTACACATACCTGGGAGAACACCATCCAAACAAACCCCAACACTCAAATACAAAAGAACTGGGCTACCGCCCTAGAGGTTTTAGTGGGTATTAGATCACCCAGGCCCTCTACGATCGAGGCCACCTAGGTAATACAGAGTCCCACACACCCCGCATAATACGGGAGTGCATAAACGCATTTTTCCTCAGACCGGGGTTTCCCGAAACCCTGCTATAGCGCGTATACGTAGAACTAGACTTAGTCAGCTGCTACCAATACATTTCGCTTGTCCAAAAAAAAAAAAAAAGAGTGCAGCTAGGTCATTAGAGAAAAATTGGGCGAAAGAGAAAATCAACAGCTCAATAGGCAACTTGTTAGTCGGCATGAGGCTTCGCACTTGCAATTAATTTGGTATATAATAATCGATTTTATACTCTGGGTTTTGCAGCTTGCAGGCTGAGTAACTTATACAGAAATAATATGCTAAACTTAGTCCTTCCCATCTTAAAGCAGGTGGATTCTCAACACTGATTGAGGCAGACCTTTTTAATGACGACGAAGAAGGAGCGCTGTTTCCATCGGGTCTCACTAGGATCGAGGTATTATGATAAAAACTGCATTGACACTTCGGCACCCTCGTCGTTTACATCTTTGCCGGCCCAACTATTTTCTAAATCCTCGCATCAACACTTGAGGCAGGAGAATGAGATATTAACATGGTGAAAGGTTAAAGACATAACCTTTCAATTAGCATCACTGCATTACAAGACTGATTATGTCAGCGACTCAGCGGATAGTATCGCTGTCTGACGCACTGTTGGTGGCATGAGCCGGTGTCGTCTACCTTACTTCTGCTAGTACTCCTACAACTCGTCATGGCCTCCGTTCTCCCTGTGATTTTCATACTTGCCATAGTTCTAGGACTGATGGCTTGCAGTCGCCTCTTCGTCCCAAAGGGCCCTCATCAAACGTATGCCCCTTCTTCATTTTGCCAGAATCCGAACTAATATTCTCGACTCGAAATGCAGAACAATTCGAACGGCCGTTATGCTCACGCTTGCATCATGTTATCTCATGTGGATGGTCACATATATGGCCCAGCTACATCCTCTCATCAGTAAGTCACGAAATTCACTGCTGCGGTTTTATTAGCTAACGCATGAACTTCAGCGCCATATCATTCAATAAAGGGTGGACAGAGTTTATGATGAATAATACCACTCGGATGACTGAATTCCAGCGCCTCCTCAAATCGACATTATTGGACAGTAAATCTTGCAGGACCCGTAAGATTGTTTACCCTGATAACTGTAGATAAGGCGCGAGGATCCTGCAACGGACTCGGATACAAAGGCGATATGGAGTGACCTGCCTTAAGTCTAATATATCGTTGTTTTAGGCTATTGCGCATGATTGTGGGACGAAACATATGCTGAACGACTCGCAGGCATCGGAAATTGACAGGGTTCAGAATGAATGGGACTGTCACGGTGGACGGTGTTTGGCTGACAAGAAGTTGAGCATTCAGGCCTGCGTGAACCTGATAGGAAAGCCCGGAGGTAAATGCAAGCAAGACAATTAAGCCTCCGTTATGGAAAACCAGACCACCGTGCTCTACTTCCAAGGCTTCCACTTCTGAGAACTTTACTAGTAAAGTAAGTGCTTCCATTGACCTCCGAGCACCCTGTGCGACCATTCTAATGTGTCATGTAGATTTATTCCCGCTACCATAAGAGAGTGAGTTATACCACTGGGACCTCATTTAAATCGGTCGTCTTCCTGCGTCTGTTGCTTTTGACCTTGAATCGTATTCCTCTCCCGTCTTCTTCGATCGCTCGTTCACTCAGCCATTTGTGCCCAAGTTCGCGTTTCGCTGAAATCCCCATGACCTCAGTGATTCATTGCCGTGCTCTCGCTACTGATATTGAGTTCGAGGTCCCGTGTGGTCTCGATGTTATGATGTTATGTTTGGGATGATCTGGATTACTGCCTGGCCACCGTTTTGTGGGAAGATGAGACTCCCGTCTCCAATCCTCCATGTCTGGCCTTCGAAGTGGTGACAGTGTCTCATTGTCCTCGTTTTTCAGTATCTGCTGATTTCCTTCTGTGTTTCTAGAAACTCCACGTGTACTTAGTGGTATCGAACTTACTGCTAATCATGGTAAATTAGAATTATGTCAGTCTTCGTCCCTCGTCTGGACAATTTTATTGTCTCGTAGACGTTCAGACTTGTCCATGTCATCTTTTCTGGGCCGTGTCAATCAGGGGCCCCATAATTTTTCAACTTAGGAAGTCTCGTGAGTCGTCAGGTGGAAGAGTTAACCACACTGGCCAGTGTGGTTACCACAACAGAATCAAAATCTGTTTCTCGTGGACTATGCAGGTTCGAAACCTGCTGAACTACATTCTTTTTCTATCGGAATACACTTTGGCATTCATTCATGGATGGTTTCTTTAGAAGCTCATCGTAACTGGTCTTAGCCAGGTGGTTACCACAACAGAGTCAAAATCTGTGGACTGTGCAGGTTTGAAACCTGCCGACGACAAGGTTTTTTTCTCTCTATCGGAACACACCTTGATATTCACTCATGGATGGATGCTTTAGAAGTTCACCGCAACTGGTCTTAGCCAGGTTGGTTGCCACAACAGAATCAAAATCTGTTTCTCTTGGAATGTGCAGGTTCAAAACCTGCCAACGACGTGGTTTTTTCCTATCGGAACACACTTGACATTCACTCATGGATGTTTTAGAAGTTCACCGTAGTTGGTCCTAGCCGGTGAATCATTGCCCATGTGCCGTGCCACAACAGAATCAAAATCTGTTTCCCTTGGACTGTACAGGTTCGAAACCTGCCGATGACAAGGTTTTTTCTATCGGAACACATCTTGATGTTCACTCATGGATGGATGCTTTAGAATTTCACCGGAACTGGTTTTAGCCAGGCGGTTGCCCCAACAGAATCAAAATCTGTTTCTCTTGGGCTGTTCAGGTTTGAAACCTGCCGACAAGGTTTTTTCTATCGGAAGACACCTTGATATTCACTCGTGATTCTTTAGAAGTTCACCGTAACTGATCTTAGCCTGATAGTTACCACAACAGAATCAAAATCTGTTTATCTTGGACTGTGTAGGTTCGAAACCTGCAATGTATTTTTCTATCAGAACACACCTTGACATTCACTCATGGATGGTTTACTTAACAGTTACGCCAAAAGGCAGTGATAATCAAAGCTCATGCTTGATTACCGCAGACAGTATTTATGCTGATTATGGGAACTCAGGTAAGCCTACGGGCTTGCATCTACGTCTGTTATTTAATGAACTGGATTTTTATTTTATACACTATCTGAGTGTGCCACTGACAGTTGGTCACCACTTCCGCTAAATTCAATCACTTTGGTGAAAATCAGAATTCGGAACAACATCTTCCACTCAGTTATCATGATATAGGTCTGCCCAGGCCTACGGGTGGTGGCAAGCTGTGACTCCCACAACTGATATCGATTAGTATGAGGCTCTACTTGTCCTCAAAATCTCCTGGACACATTCAAGCATGTGAATGAAAGTGTGGACCTACCATATGCACCTGATGATTTTTCTTGCGAGAGATCATTGTCTCGACAATGTCTGACATCGCTTGCAGCGACATTAATCGTATATATAGATAGATAGCGGACCAACTTGATAACCTCTTGAAGATAGAAAGCGCGCATCACCAAAATACTGCCTGATTAAGTCTCTGGTTACACGGTTTGCACCAAATACGACTGAGAGAGAGTAAAAGGATATGGGTCATACCATATCAGCATGGTATGCTATGATATGGTATACAGTGCTCAATATGACTCGCATATCTTGCAATAATTTTTATCATAAAGGCTCGTCGCTGTCCTCGTACACAGTCCAACAGAACCAGATTTATGATACTCGTGAGCAAGCAAGTTAGTTGCTCGTGTCACTGGATTCAGAATTCTTTGAAGTCCCGTGTTATTAGTTGTTTGGTTAATGCTAGATTTAAACCAAAAACTTCATTAAACGCTCAATCTACTACATCACCCGGACTGACACCAAAATCTCCTTCAACTGCCATGCTCTCAATGACTCCATCATTATCTTCTGCTTACACAGCCGCTGTTCATTGCTCCATATCCACTATGCTTTCCCTGCCGCCACCACAGATCAGCAACTAATACTAGTCACATTCAGATTCACATGCGCACAACTCCTTAGTGTCGACATTGACATTATCACATACCGACCTGCTACATATCTTTGGCGCATTCTCGAACATGGCTGTTCCTACTCTACTGGATCTTTTGACCCTCTATACCTGAGTTTGAGCGCTGGAGGGGTCATGAATCTTTCAAGCTGCACAGCACAGCCGAGCTTTTTTCGAGAGTCTGTCGTAGCAGCAGCCTGAGAATGATATCTTGTATGATCAGTCTGATAAGGTGCCAGATATATGCTCGCATGACTGAGATGTAGTCAGCGTATGACGAGAATTCAGCAGCATGACAGCTGTTGAGCGCAAAGTCAGTTTCAGGAGTATGCACAACTTCGAGCTGTTTAGGGTATGTTATCACATGAGTTTATCTTGGCTTACCATAATCTACTTTTTGGTGATGTAGTACTACGGCGAAATCGATAACTTCAAATTCCGGTCATCTGCTTTACTCTCAACATGCACCAGTGTCTTTGCATCAGTGAGATCCTAGAAGCGATCTTTTATTTTGTGTTCAATCTAAAAGACAAGGTCTATACTTACATCTGTCGTTGCCTGATCTTATACCATCTGCTGAAACTCAGGATCGACGTTCCATCTTCCGACTTGCACTCACCTGTCGTGCATTTCGCGATTTAGCACTTGATATTCTTTATTCTCATCTGGAAACTTCTGGCCTCTTGTTCTCTCATGTAGACCTTCTCAGCTCCATCATACACTGATTTATTCCGCCCATTGGTTCTCGCTTCCCGTATACAATTCTATCACAACCATGTCAAGATGACACTGCATACCCATCCTTCCTTGCATGTGCTCAAAAGCAAGCACCACTCTTTCCAAACCTACGATCCCTCGCATGGCGTGATTGTTCTCTCACCTGTTTGCCAGTCCTCAAACTCCTCTTACCCACAGTCCGAGGTCCTCTTCTTGACCTCTCATCTTCATTTCGCAAAGCCATCATCCCTGCGCTTCCTACCTCTGCTACCCGTCTCAAGGCTCTTGAGATCAAGGGTAGCCTCTTCATGACCGATAAAAATCCCTCAGAAATCGAGTCTCTCCTCATAGACTATCCCGATGGTCTCACAGAACTTTCATTGACATGTCACTGGCGTGATGTCCCGAGCACCGTGCTTAACATCATTGCACCCTGGCCATCTCTCCGATCCCTCACCTTAAAGCTAGGTCTCAAAAGTATACCTACTGCACCTCCCCACATCCCCCAGCCCTTTGCTGCACTCACTCACTTGCACATCTCATCTGAGGACACTTTGGACGTTCTCATATGCTTCCTGTCCACCTTCCAAATCCTCAAATTTGATTCTTCCAAATCACGTCCCTCAACCTCAAAACAATACAGTTTAATGCAGAAGTCTCCAGCCCAGCCAGTACCTGGTCGCTATTCCTCACCTCTCTTGCCCACACAAATGCAAAGCTAGAGCACATCATCCTATTGAAAAAATCTGACTATGAATACCTCTCGCCCTCCTCTTTTGACTTTTACCCCCTACTCGCCCACCAGAGTCTTACACGCCTCGACACCCTTGTCCTCTCCCCAGACCGCACAACCTCCATCACACTCACCGACGCAGACATCCTCACCCTCGCTACTACATGCCCCCATCTTCATATTCTTGCTTGGGGTTGCAGAATACCCCCGTATCATTGCATGCCTTGGATACCCTTGTTAGGCGCTGTCGTGAGTTGCGCCGAGTCTCTCTCTGCGTAGATGCGCGGGTCGATGCGCTCGGAGATGGTGAGAATGCAGATGACGAAGACAAAGTAGGTCTCCAACCTAATATGCGCTTAATAAAATTGGAGTTAGGGGACTCGCCTGTCGCCTATGTGGGCCCTCTGCGCTCATCGCCAGAGCTGACGAAGTCAATTCCGCGGTTCCTGCATGCAATGGCGCCAAGGCTTAAGAGCGTCACAGATGACAGGTGGTCTCGTGACACGGTGGGTAAGAATCCGTGGGCTGTGGTATCAGACGCTTTGTGGATGATGGTGACAGACGAAGAATTTGATGACTGATGGTGTCTTTCGGGGGATATGCAACGAGATCAATTGCGAGAGGGTTCGACTAGTGCCTCTGGAGTACAGTAACTTTACAAGTAGACGACGAGAGAACAGCGATTCGGAAAATTGGACTAGGTAGAATGATATACATGGCAAGAAGAAACGATACTTTCTAATTGCTGGAGCGATTGTCCTGGAGTAGCCGCTGCAAGTCGCTTCGTGATTGATCATTTCTCCCCCATGACATCGACTTGCTATATGATATATGTAGGTGCCACGCACATCCGATTGATGACGCACGAACGCAATCGTGTATCTATAGAATTACACACATACAGTGGAATATGCCAGGCTGGTTGATCCTAACGTGACTCAAACGGTGAAGTGACACGGAAATGAATGTTATCCTTCACCGATGTCTCTGTCCGAGTGGAGCTCGACTCTACAACATTAACGATGCTACCGAGTGGTACACGTTTGATGCACGATGTTCTCCCTGCGTACGCGAACATACGCTGAACTTTTCAGGAATGACAGTGCAATGAGTAGATTCATTGGGTTCATCCGTAATCCACGATTCCGTAAACACTCAAGGATTGATAAGCATCAACAAGATACTGGAATACTATGTTTACTTCCGGTTTAGCGTTTGTTGTTTCTCTCTTTGTTGCCACCACTCTGGCGCTGTGTTGGCACGAGACTTCTCCAGCTTTTGGAGCTTATCGAGCTCTGCCTTGATGAAAGACTCCAAACCAGCAGTGACACTCTCCAACCCCTGCTTGGGATCTGAGGACGGCGGCCACTGGGTCACCTTCACAGAGCCACTTTGCATTTGGTCCTCAATAGAAGTAAGATTCTAATCATGAATGAGTATAAGTATATGGGTCTAAACTCAGGCCGAGAACGAACCTTGACCACATCTTTCAACTGGACGATCGCTTCCCCCTGATTCATCCACTCCCGAATCGAGTTGACCTCCTCAGTAGTCCACTCGCGCACCCTGGGGTCATCCATATGTACGTCAACACCTGCCGCTCCCTTCGGATGTACGAGCTTCTCTGCACCGCCAGGCTCGCTAAATAGCCCATCGAACCACGATGCAACATTTTCAGATGCGTTTTTATCGTATTTTGGAGCGAGGACGCGGGCCTTCGCATGCGATGATGGAGTATCGCCTAAAAATAAGTAGTCACAACCAATGTATTTTTCCAAGTCAAACGGGTGTTCTTCCGGTAGTTCGGGAGGGCCGGAAACTTGGATGAAAAACCGGCCCTTGCACAAAGAATATTGTCAGTAGTACGGAGTTTGATTTTATAAAGACATACGGGTTGACTATATGCTTCTATGACGAACGTGGACTCAAACTGTTGGACCATTGGAAATTGAGCCAGATAAAGTGGTATTAGCACTGGGTAGGCAGCCTCCTGTTCTTGGGTGAGGAGTAAAAAGATGCATCAGAGGAGATGACACACTATATTAGTTTTAATGAACCGTGGTTCGAAACGCGCATCTTCATCAGTGGTAGCATGATTGAAGGACGAGGATCGTGTACTGCTAATAACGTCGAGTGGGCTGATAGTGTAGGGCATGCATATAACATCAGAACCATGTTGATGCGTGAGGCTCTGAGAAAATGGAACGGCCAAAGCAGGCTCTACTCGGTCATTTCGAAGAGCAAGCCTTCCAAGCAGGTCAAATGCAGCGCCTTATGAAAGTGATCAACCTCGCTGGTATGCATGGTGTGGAGAGATCGCACCCGGTAAGTAACTATATGAGATTTGTCAACTTGAAAGAAGCTTGATAAATGAGCTAGTATACCAGTCGTTGAAATACGCGGTCACAATCCGCTGGAAGACTTCCGCTTTAATAAATGTAACAGGAATAGGTACTTGAATATACCTGCCGCTCGTCATCTTCATCAGTCAAGTATGACTCGACTTCTGCGTCCAAGAACCAAGCAGGAAAGTAAACAGGTTGAATGCGGATGGGTTGAATTGGCTGAAAGTTTCCACCTATATACTTTGCACCGAGCGACCCAATGAAATCACGGAATAAGCAACCTGCGGAAGCAGTTACACCAACATGTCTGATAGCAGCTTCCTTTGAAAACGCGAATGGGATGGCTGAAACATACCAGTCAGAAGGTTGCAGCGAGTACAAGACAAATGCAGGTGACCTCTGACTTTTGGATGATATTGCGGTACTTTTTGTGAGTAGCTTCGCAGAGAAGACGTACGGTTAAGATCGCGCACAATAGCCCCTGCTCGTTGTCGTAGCATCAGTGCTTCTGGACAAAAACTCTTCATTGAAGTTAGACCCAATGTGCCTCCCTCGGTTATTTAAAATTTTGTCACGTGACCCCTTGCGATATACGTGTACTGTAAATTGAAAGCTTGCAATGCATCTGTGTAAACTTCCGTCTCTCTCTTTCCTGAAGGCCTTGGTCCGCAATGCACTTGGCTTTACACGTAGCCATTATATGGCTGCTCTTTGCTGTCGTTGTTAGTGCAGCTGATCTATACAAAGTTCTTCAGTGTCAGTGCAAGGCGTGTACCAACTGGTTTTGACTTGCGTCTAACTGATACACCCGGCATTTAGTGTCCAAACATGCATCGGAGCAGGATATCCGCAAAGCATACAAACGCCTGAGCAAGCAATACCACCCCGATAAAAATACGGATCCAGGGGCAGAAGAGAAGTTTGTTGAGATCGCTCATGGTAAATGAAGTCGCACTTGTTTCCATAGAACGACATCCTCATAACACTCCATTAGCATACGAAGTCCTTTCAGACCCCACGGTACGCAAAAGTCTCAAGCATTCCTTGAAGTCTGCTCAAAATTATCTAGAAACGTCAAATTTATGATAGGCATGGTGAAGTGAGTCTAGCATTGACTCATTGTATGTCCATTCAAATATGAACATGCGCTTCGCATATAGGAAGGATTGAAAGCTCACGAAGGTGGACAACAACATCACGCCAATCCTTTCGATCTATTTACTAACTTCTTCGGTGGTGGTGGTTGTGAGTTTGTGGCTCCTTGTCACTATCTTTTCGCGCTGATCAGTATCCAGTCAACACACAGCAGCAAGTGCGCCGCGGACAAACTGTAATCATTGAATTCGAGGTTTCACTTGCAGATATGTAAGCTCATCCCTACATTTCTGCAACCGTTAAATAATGAGCCACACAGGTATACGGGTGCCAATATTGACGTTCGTCTTGACTTGGTCTTTCACATTGCTCCTCAGTTGAATTGACGATTCATCCTCAACAGTTCACGATGAATAAAAAGATACTTTGTGATCACTGTCGCGGCTCAGGCGCCGCTTCAGACAGTGACATTCATACTTGTTCAGGATGTGGTGGATCCGGCGTGAAAACCTCCAAACAGCAAATATTCCCCGGCATGTTTGCACAGACGCAGTCAACATGTAACGATTGCGGTGGCCGTGGAAGGCTTATCAAGAAAAAATGTCCACACTGTAAAGGGGAGAAGGTGGTCGAGCATATGCAACAGTATACTTTGGAGTTAAAACCAGGTACACCAGAAGGCTTTGATATCGTATTTGATGGAGAGGGTGATGAGAGCCCTGACTGGGAGGCTGGTGACGTTGTCTTGAGAGTGCGAAGTAAGAAGGAGAAAGGTGCTTGGCGACGGAAGGAGAGCAGCCTATACTGGCGGGAGACCATTGGTATTGACCAAGTAAGCCTAGTTGATGCCGCCGCGTTCGATAACTTATTGTGAATTGTAGGCACTCCTCGGCTTTCAACGCAATATCACGCATCTCGATGGTCACGTTATCGAGATAGATCGCCAGGGAGTAACCCAACCTGGTGAGCTGCTGTCGATCACCTAGCCTATGAGGGTGGTGTTAAACTTGATCACAGGTTATGTTCAAACTATAGAGGGGGAGGGGATGCCGTTGTATCCTGAGACAGACGGTTTCGGCGACCTCTTTATAGAGTACAATGTCGTGTTACCTGTTGAACTCCACTCAGACACTCGTCGAAGTAAGTGATGATTCAACCTTGCCATGGCATTGTTCATCATTTTGACTGCAATTTTTAGAACTCGCCGATGCATTTTATGAATCAGGCCACCACGATAGAGATGAGCTTTAGATATATTTTCTGTAATTTATTTTTCCGTGTCAAAATGTCATTACTTGCCATATCAGGCTGTGGAACCTGCCCTAAGGTTAGATGGCATATAAGACAAGCTGAATCGCTTTTATTTTCTTTGGTTCCGGACCCCTTCGGCATGGACGAGGTTGGTCATGTCTCTGCATTCTAGACCTTTGACTGAATGTTTCAGAGTGTTCCTGTGAAGCCGTTGTTTAGTGCTAGTCCCTGCGCTGCGAAAGTATCGGGCAATAGGAGAGAGCGATTGTCAGTCAGGATGGTCTTTGGAAGACAGTCCAGGCAGAGTGGCCCCTTGTCTGCATGGAGGTTGGTCTGGCATTGTTGCGACCTTGGCAAATTTAATGGATTTCTTTGCAGTGGATTTTGGGCAAATTATGGTGGATGAAGTTGTGTTTACTTCGTCTGCAGAGGAAGTTGGCAGCCTTTTCAAGCTGGCCTTCAGTAAGTCAAGACCTCATGGAATGGAATGTTTTGTTGACCGCTTGTTAGCTAGTTATTGACATGTGCCTTGGCCTGCAGCTATGGTGATGTGCATGCTCGTACGCGGCGGGCATTGATGCATCATGTTGTGGCGTAGTTCCGAGCGCGTGCCCGCTCATGGGTGTTTTCCCATGAAGTTACCTTCAAATCAATTAACCCAGGACGAAAGCCTCTGAAGGGCACACTTTCAAAGGTCACTCTTTGGTCGTGTTTCCCGTCAGAGCCTACATGTTGTTTTGTCAAGTATAACAGTATGTAGCAATAAATTTCATTGTCAAAAAATGTAAGGAAGTGAGACTGTCAGAGTACCGGTATAAATCCGGGTCGTCCTTGACGAATTTACTTTCATAGGCGCCAGCACCAGGATGGATGTGTAATCATACTTTCAGGATGATTTTGACGAGGACATTCATTCCATGTCGGTATGTTAAATACGATCAAACCCGTCATTTAAATGATCGCAGACTGTCCTCCAAATCGAAACCGACCATAAGTACAGAGTATGGAAAGCCAGACCACTGTGCTCTACTTCCAAGGTTTCTACTTCTCAGAACCTTCCTAGTGAGGTAAGTAGCTTCTATTGGCCTCCGAACACCTCGTGCAACTCGCAACCGTTCGAGAAATTCCTTGACAAGTCGAGATGAATCTCTAAGGGACGACAGTCTTTTGAACTACTTACAGTAGAGTACTAATCAATCTTCCTTGCCCATTTTCTACCTGAAGGCGACGCGGTATGACGCGGTACAGGAGACTTTGGAGTAACGACAACATCAACTCTTCCCTGCCTCTCCGATGCCTAGTCTTCCTTTTCTTTCTCGCTGAGCAATCCAATCTGTGTCTTTCCGGAGTCTTCTTTTTGGACATTCCCCCAATACATCCACATCTGCGCACCAAGCACAAGACTGAGAACGAGGGCAAGGGCAAACCAGCAGTGACGATGAGGTCGCCGGTAGTGAACAATCGGGCAAGACAGCCCACGATCTGTGAAATTACAGCGAAGGCAGAAAGTTGGCCTGTGGATTTGCGATGACATCGTCAATGTTGTAGAGTCGAGCTCCACTTGGACAGAGACGTTCATTTCTGTGTCACTTACTAGTACCGTTTGAGTCACATGTTAGGGGCTTGGCATATTCCACTGTATATGTGTAAGTCTCTAAGATATACAATTGCATACATGCGTTATTAGTCATTGGACGTGCGTGGCACCTACACATATCACATAGCAAGTCGACGTTGTGGGGGAGAAAATGATCAATCACGAAGCAACTTGTGACGGCAAGTCCAGGACAATCTCTCCGGCAATTAGAAAGTATTGTTTCTGCTATGTATAGCATTCTACCTAGTCCAATTTTCCGAATCGCCGTTCTCTTGTCGTCTACTTGTAAAGTTACATCTGTACTCCAAAAGCATTAGTTGAACCCTCTCGCAATTGATCTCGTTGCATTCTCCCCCCGAAAGACACCACCATCACTCAAATTCTTCCTGTCACCATCATCCGCAAGACTTCTGATACCACCTGCCATGGATTCTCACGCGTGCCAAGGAGTCGTGTGTCATCTGTGACGCTCTTAAGCCTTGGCGCCATTGCATGCAGGAACCGCGGGATTGACTTCGTCACCTCTGGCGATGAGCGCAGAGGGCCCACATAGGCGACAGGCGAGTCCCCTAACTCCAGTTTTATTAAGCGCATATTAGGTTGGAGACCTACTTTGTCTTCGTCATCTGCATTCTCACCATTCCGAGCGCATCGACCCGTGCATCTACGCAGAGAGAGACTCGGCGCAACTCATGACAGCGCCTAACGAGGGTGTCCAAGGTAGCAATGATACAGGGGTATTCCGCGACCCCAAGTCAAAAATATGGAGATGGGGGCATGTATTAGCGAGGGTGAGGATGTCTCCGTTGGTGAGTGTGATGGAGGTTGTGCGGCCTGGGGAGAGGACGAGGGTGTTGAGGCGTGTAAGACTCTGGTGGACGAGTAGGGGGCGGAAGTCAAAAGAGGAGGGTGGGAGGTATTCATGTTTCTCAATTAGGATGATGTGCTCTAGCTTTGCATTTGTGTGGGCAAGAGAGGTGAGGAATAGAGACCAGGTACTGGCTGGGCTGCAAACTTCTGCGTTGAGCTGTATTGTTTTGAGGTTGAGGGATGTGATATTGAAAGAATCAAAATTGAGGATTTGGAAGGTGCGCATGAAGGATATGAGAACGTCCAAAGTGTCATCAGATGAGACGTGCAAGTGAGTAGTGCGGCAAAGGGCTGGGGGATGTGGGGAGGTGCAGTAGGTATACTTTTGAGACCTAGCTTTAAGGTGAGGGATCGGAGAGATGGCCAGGGTGCAATGACGTTAAGCACGGTGCTCGGGACATCACGCCAGTGACATTTCAATGAAAGTTCTGTGAGACCATCGGGATAGCTGAGGAGGAGGGACTCGATTTCTGAGGTAATTTTATCGGTCATGAAGAAGTTACTCTTAATCTCAAGAGCCTTGAGACGAGGGGCAGAGGTAGAAAGCGTAGGGATGATGGTTTCGCGAAATGAAGATGGGAGGTCAAGAGAGAGGACCTCGACTGTGGGTAAGAGGAGTTTGAGGACTGGGAGACAGGTGAGGGAACAATCACGCCATGTGAGGGATCGTAGTTTTGGAAAGAGTGGTGCTTGCTTTTGAGCACATGCAAGAAAGGATGGGTATGCAGTGTCATCTTGACATGGTTGTGATAGAATCTGTATGCGGGAAGCGACCAATGGGCGGAATAAATCAGGTGTATGATGAAGCTGAGAAGGTCTACATGAGAGAACAAGAGGCCAGAAGTTTCTCAGATGAGAATAAAGAAAATCAAGTGCTAAATCGCGAAATGCACGACAGGTGAGTGCAAGTCGGAAGATGGAACGTCGATCCTGAGTTTCAGCAGATGGTATAAGATCAGGCAATGCCAGGTACCAGTAGAAATCTTGTCGTTTATCATTGAACACAAAATAAAAGATCACTTCCAGGATCTCACTGATGCAAAGACACTGGTGCATGTTGAGAATGAAGCAGATTTTTGAAGTTATCGATTTCGCCGTAGTACTAGCTTGAAGTGCAATGCTAAGTAGTAGTCACTGCAGTCAGTGCTGAGTCTCAATATTTGGTGGCTGCAACCTGTTACATCATGGTAGTAGAATCTTCATCTTCCGTAAAGCGTTAATGTAGTAGTTACTAGTTTTCATCTAGAAAAGTATTCCGGTGTGCTTTGAGCGGTTATATCACACCCTCCCATTACCATGTCAAAGGTAAGGACTACTTAGTACACTAGAAAAAATACAGTGGACTTAATGCAGTTGCAGTTTGCCGGATCACTCGTAGGCCTAGGCAGACCTGACAATATTTAGTAAGAGAAGACTGTTGTTCCGAATTCTGATTTTCGCCGAAGTGATTGAATTTAGCGGAAGTAGTGACCAACTGTCAAAGCCAAGTACTCTGTCAGTGGCACACACTCAGATAGCGTTTAAATAAAAATTCAGTTCATTAAATAACAGACGTATAGTACTAATCAATCTTCCTTGCCCATTTTCTACCTGAAGGCGACGCGGTATGACGCGGCACAGGAGACTTTGGAGTAACGACAACATCGACTCTTCCCTGCCTCTCCGATGCCCAGTCTTCCTTTTCTTTCTCCGCTGAGCAATCCAATCTGCGTCTTTCCGGAGTCTTCTTTTTGAATATTCCCCCAATACATCCACATCTGCGCACCAAGCACAATATTGAGAACGAGGGCAAGGGTAAAGCCAGCAGTGACGATGAGGTCGCCGACCTCCGTCGCGGTAGTGAACAATCGAGCAAGACAGCCCACGATTTGTGAAACGACAGCGAAGGCAGAAAGTTGGCCTGTGGATTGGGCACGTGCGTTCTGCATGATTTGGGGCAGCTTCGAGGAGAGGGATAATGGCAACGTGGCCATTTGCAGCAGGGACAGAATGTCTTTAGGGAGAATATACAGCGCAACGGCAGATGCGACGGATGTTACACTGGCAATTGCTAATTGTGGGCCAATTGCCTGTGCGTTTCGGAGCGATGAAGTTGGAAAGTAGATGATCAGGAGAGTAATTATGGTATTTTGTATAGTAAGGAATAGATTCTCGCCGTAGGTCGAGAATGGAAAATCGTTTCTGTATGAGTATGCAGCAGTGATGGCATATGCGAGAGTTTCAAGGACATATGCGGGTAAGGAGAGTCCACGAGCGGAGCGCCCGCTAAGGACTGGACACGTCATGGCTGTAAGTACCTGACATGCATGAAAGGCGCTTGATAGACTCACTGAGCAACAATTGAGGAACTTTCATGATAGAACCTCCTACTACGATGCCGATGCCCAAGCCCTTGGAGAGCGAGTATTTCAGACAATCTATGTCTCCGACATTGAGATTCATGACCAGGGAAGAATAGCATTTCTGCAATATGTTGAGTATGCCAACATCGACTAAAACAATAAAATTACACATACCTCTCCAATTATTGAGATTCCAAGGTCTGATATAAATCTTGGCAGGTTCTGCGTGATGGCAGTCATAATGACAGTTGAGTTGTTGGAAAAGTCGTCAAAGCCTCATGAATATCGCAGTTCGTTTACACCTGCTGTGGCTGTGCTATTTCCTCTTTAAGCCGCCCTTCAAAGTTTCAACGTTCAGGATATGGAAGTGGGACATGTAAGCAGTTGCCAATGGGAGACATCGATGATGCATTAAGTCATGCCGCATAATGGTGTCTCGTCAAGTGTACTATTTACATGGTCATGTATCTATAAATCACTATTGAAGTATTTGCTTTGTTATGATGTTCCGGGCCTGCAGGGAGGGGATATTTTAGAAAAGGCACTGGGGAAGGACTATGCAATATTGGTTCCAGTGAACTCTAACCCCGCCGGCTCTAATTGGAGGCTCCCAGGGACGGTCATCGGGAGCTGACCTATCATTGCCTTCATGGATCGCACACGGAGGTACTGAGAAATCGCAATCATCGTAGGGAGGAAACAAGATATGATGATAGAAATAGCCATTGCCGGTGATTTTATCGCAAACGCCAATTCTACTGACGTGACGGCGAGAATTCCAACTGCTGGGATTGCGTGCAAAATTCCCAGAACTACTGCTCCAAACTGTTGTGGTTTTAGATACTCGTGCGTGGACGGATGACTTGAAATGCCTTACGTGAGAGACACCCGCGCTAGCAGTGATGTGCAGACTGATGGTATATAGTATCAGCGTGAGGGTAGCCACCACAAGACCGGATCCTGACATCGACTGAAGGCTAAAAAATAGCAGATTGTTGGTTGGAATGTCAGGGACAATCTGATCAGAATTAAACTGACGCTAGAAATGCCATGAGCTGTGAAAAAGAGGTCGAGTAAGGAACTGCAGCTTTCAACGATGTGAACACTCACTAGATTCAGGGAAGTCGTCCTGCAGTCTTGCAACTCTTTGGCAAGCGCAGGAGATATACGTTGGGGAGTAGAAGGCATCGTGGTACCAGATGATGATGATGCAATAGTTTTGTCCTGGAGTGCCATCGTGCAGAGGATAAAGAAATTTACGAATAAGTAATAAATCAGCAGCACTTTTATACAGACGGGATAAATCAGCAGCACTTTTATACAGACGGGATCAGGGATAAGCATTTACATTCAGACGGAGATCCCCAGTGTCTCCATAGCTCGCAGAAGCGTGAGGCCAATCACTGCTGCGGAGAGAACGCATTGCAACCCCCATAGTAAACCCATAGGTAGTATGTCCTCATCGATATACATTCGCAGTGTCCTGGATCTGACCCCGCTACCAGAACGTTAGACAACATTGGATGGATAAGTATACCACATTTACGACAAGGCCCAGGCCATTCGCGCCAGATCTAGAACTAGACATAGATCAATAACCCAGAAGTTGGCACAAGTGATACAGTAGCAAAAAAAGAAATACAGTAAAATAAGTTTCGTTACCGCCCATTGTACCCCCTGAAGAAGCTACGTTTGCTTGTTGAATATAAACGCTCGATGAGTCTAGACCCCAGGGCAGGATGCTTGATGGTCTAGGTCAGGAACAGAACTATGACGAGACGGATGAACCTTCGCATCCCTATACACAGTTGCTGTACAGAAAGGTGAGCATCAAATATAACTTCAGCAGGGTAAATCAATACCTGTACCACAGCATGGCGCCATTTCGAAATGATATATCAGCCTAGGTAACGCTGAAACAGTGCTTGAAGAACTGATGGTGCTGCAGAGTATATGAAAGGTATGAGCGTAGGAGCCAATGATCATTCGCGATTGCGCTTCTCAATCGGGCTCCCCGCACATCATGACGTTCTAAGATGAAGCATGTATATATCGGCATTCGAATAGAATGAAGTGGCGGAGATGAGTGCAGATACGTATAGGAATGATCCTGCTCTTTTGTGGTAAGTGTCTGTATTGAATACATATGCTACGTACATGGCAGAAACAAAAACAATTATTAATTTGCTGTGGCCGGTGTCTTAAAGTTCCTCGAGGCGCTCACCGGTGGTCTCGACCACGAATAAAAGAGTCCGAGAGTGTTTACAGGAAACTGGAAGTAGGGCGGTCCAGAACCAATTACAGCTGTAGACTCTTCAGCAAATCGAATGTAAGGTCCAACTTGGAAGTTGAATGCTGAGAAGAAACCTCCTAGTCACTGTACTAGTCATGACTAAGTTCCAGCCTTGACACTTCTACATCTTTCTTCAGAGACGAGAAGTTGGGGGAGAAGGAGAACCGCGGCTGGGCCTCTTGAGTACATCGTTTGAAGTCCTTACTGGAGATATCCCTGGTACTGTCGCATAGTCTGGACGTCACCGCATCTTCATGTCGCGTTGAGTAGACAAGCGACTTCGGTGAAAGTATTCGGTTAAAGCATACCTATCACGGCTATCGTCCCCAGTGGTCATCATAATCTTTCTCAGGACCGATCAACAAAGTTCAAACTTTCACTAGTTGCTTGTGTAACTAATAAGTGAGTGCAGAAAACTGCATGCTCATTACCAGTAACACTAACTCGACAGCTGAAAGTGGTACTTGAACGAAAATGCTTCCGAAACCCGCTCCGAATATAGTTGAACTTCACTTTAGGGGATGCCATTGCTCCGTGTGAGTCCGGTTGCACATCGTTCTCTTTCAAAAAAATGACCATTCCTCAGGTGAAATCTATCGGGAGAACGACTTCCAAACATACCATTCGTCAGCTCAAGTTTATCATCCCCGGAGCTGTAATCACATATTTATTTAACACCCATCGCGTCTTTCTGGAGTTGCTAACCAGACAAGACGTAGAAGGACAATGGGCAAGGTGAGCCACTATCGATAGATTTCTCAATAAATATTTACAGTTGATCAGACTATTTGCCTTTGCTTCCACAGGTTTTGAAGGACTCGTGATCATACTTTTCCTCTACGTCCTCCTGGTACCATGGATACACGGCCTTGAACCGGATGTCAGTTCTTTCTAATATTGTAGTCGCTCCATTACTGATAACATCTCAGTACCGGTCTTGGCGAGACTCTGGAGTACTCTCCTCTGTCATTCCAATCTTGACCACTGCGATCTTGGTTGGCTGGTCACTTCTGTCTTTCACCCTTGGGAGGTGGTCTAGTTTGGGATACCTAGAAGGACTAGTAGGAGGTAAGTTCACAAACAACCTGTCGGATTGTATCCGTGTTCTCAGTTTTGTATTTCAGCATCAGGCTTGTACGCTCTCACGTTTGGACTATTAGGCCTTCTTCCCGCCCCAAAGGTCCACCGCTCATGACTAAGTAAGTATTGTAATCACTGAGCTGATAGTTCAAACATTCAGGCACTGCGTAGTAATATGCCACAGCAGGTTATCGCGACGAATCGATTATTCACATGTACACTCATGTTGTGTTACTAATTTATGTACTGCATCATAGTATGCGACATTGGAAGCTGTAGGGTACTTTGACGTGTCATGTACTGTATCCCGGCGCGCGGTCGGAACACCGTACGCGTGATTGTTAAGCAACCCGGGACCCGGACATTGATATACATGCATGCTTGATTTATAAGGAGCGTTGATACATAATTTCCAATGACAACACCGTGATTGTTGAGCAACCCGGTACCCGGAGGCTTTGTGTAGTGGACTGATTTATAAGGGCGCCCAATGATATGATCAACAGCTCACCATGTCTCCTCGTACCTTTAGCCAGATCGTCCTTCGCGAACGCCCCGTCGCAGACATTCTCCCGGATACGTTCGAGCCCAAGACGAAGGCGTTTGATGAACTCCATGTCGGCAAGAGTCAAGCTCTAGTCCAAGTCACGTATCTTTCACTGGACCCTGCCATGCGCGGGTGGATCAGAGACAGGCGAAGCTACCTCCCTCCGGTAAAAATTGGGGAAGTAATGCGCTCGGGCGGGCTTGGTGTTGTAGTGAGCGTGGGCGAGGGGAGCAAGTTCCAGAAGGGAGACCTGGTTTCCGGAGGGTTTGGTGCGTATGAGCGCTTAGCGAATGGTTGTTTTCTCGTCCTCATGTTATGTGCAGGATGGACAGAGTATGCAGTTATGGATGACAAGTCGATGCAGAAGATCTCGTAAGATTTCCTTCTGCATCGGTATTGTCTATTTACCACAAATCACAGGCCACCTCCGGGATCAACGTCCTTGGACTTTTTGAACACTTTGGGGATGACAGGTCTGACTTTTCACTTTACAGTTGTGCTAGTGTGTCTGACGTCCACTAACAGGCATGACTGCATACTTTGTCCGTTCCGCTCCTGCCGCAATGTCGCAGTGTACTGATAAAGTTACAGGGCCTTCACGATGTCGGACAGCTAAAAGCCGGTGAAACACTGGTCGTGTCCGGTGCTGCCGGTGCAGTCGGTGCTCTCGTCTGCCAGCTCGGAAAGCGAGCCGGCGCACGTGTAATTGGCATCGCAGGAACAGCAGACAAGTGTGCCTGGCTGGAGGGCGAGTTGGGCGTAGACAAAGCGCTCAACTACAAGAGTCCTACTTTCCGTGAGGATTTCGGAAAGGCTGTTGGGTATCTAGACGTGTACTTTGACAACGTCGGAGGCGAGATACTTGAATTGGCACTCTCGAGGTTGAATCAAAATGCGAGGATTGTTTTGTGTGGTTCGTAACCGCCCATTATTTCTACGGCTGCAAGGACTTGTACTGACGTGCAAATGCAGGGGGTATATCGTCTTATAGTGAGTGTTTTCACGAAACGTGTTGGTTTGGAGGCTCATCAGTTGTGTTGTAGACGATCCACAGCCCAAAGGTCTTACGGGGTATCTGAATCTAATCTCGCAACGTGCCAAGATGCAGGTTTCATCGTGTACGTGCGAGCGGGACCACATCCTACCACATTACTTACTTTCTTCATAGTTTCGATTACGCCAAACAGTATCCGGTGGCCGTCAAGGAGATCGCTGCCGGACTTGCTGATGGATCGATCAAAAGCAAGTTCCACATTGTCGAAGGTCTGCATAATGCTCCGAGTGCGCTTCCTATGCTCTTCTCCGGCGCGAATGTAGGAAAGCTGTGCGTGTCTTCGGTCTTCTACTCGCTATGCACTAAGGGCTGATTCATACGGCAATATAGAGTTGTTAAAGTCTCTGATGAACCTTCTATGAGTCCGAGATTGTAGATCCGAATTGCTCCTTCGCTTGAGACCGTGTTTTACATCTTGTACTCGGCCTGTGACACTGGTACACAAAGGTAAACTGAAGCATTCACAAAATTAACCAACTTTACACTTTACTTGTATTTGTTGTATCTTACTACCGCTCGCAATTGTAGTTCTCCTGCCACTGTTCGCTACGGTGCATCGTGAAGAACATCCATTGTCACTTACCTTGACAAATTATACATATGCCAGGCGCGGAGGTGCAGGTTTCGGCAGTTTCATTGCATGTCCGATCGGACGCCGGTGTGATGCGGCCCGTTCAGACCTTTCACAGCGAACATCATCAATTAGAGGGTGCATACTATTGAATATTAGGAACTTCACAAGACTTCGAAATTGATCATTTGTCATACAAAACAAGATATCATCGTGCACGTCTCAGGAATTAGTACGGACGGACGGTGTTCCCTCCGAGCGTTTTGCCTAGTATCAATTTCAAACATGTTCTTGAGAGACGGTCTCGATCCGACTCTCTCGTACTTTGTCCTCCGAGTTTAACTCGAATGATTCCGATTGTTCACGTCGTGCGTTGAGCCCTTCGAGATACCCGTATGGCGCGATCTTGTTGTCCTCGTAGTACTGTTTGTGGGCTTTAAGGAAAGGAATGTGGTGCGGTGTAAGCGCTGCAATAGAACAGGCCGTCAGCACTGTATGGTATGTGTAGAAGGAATACCTACTCCGCGTTGCAGAACCCAAAAACAACTCATACACCAAAGCGGCAAAAACCGTGGCTGGGATATTCGTCAGTGCGGCGATGACTGCATAGTTCCCTCCCGATGCTTTTAATCCCCAGATGGATAAGCCATGAGGCGTCCACCAACGTCACGGGCGGTATTGGCGGCAACTGGGCCAAAAGGTCAGATCAAGAAAAAATAAGAACGTGTGATGAGAGACTTACTTGCGGTAGGCGAGTACCCCCAGACTGCAACGCCACTGAGAAGAGCGTTAATATTAAGCGAAAGCAGAACCATGGTACGTACTATGACATTCCGACGAGCCAAGGTGCGGCCGCCGGTGGAACCATCTGGTTTGTGGGGTCAAGGGTGCCCCAAATGACTAGGCCGATGAGGAAGTCCTACGAAACGATAGTTAGATAAGATCGGTACTCGACATTGGAAATAAGTATATTCACAGTGACAAATTCATTCATAAACACGCGGGCCAGGTTCATTCCAGGGGTGGCGTATAGAGCGAACACGCCGGCTGGCCCACTGCTAGAGAACATCTTGCTGTCGTACGAGCCATTTTCGATCAGAACTTTCTCCGCAGCCTTCGGAGAGTAAGATCGTAAAATATTAAGCACATTTCTGTATGCTGCGTACCTCGAGCAAATCTTTCCATTGGACATAGACGATCAAAGAGGTGATGTAACCTGCGAAAATCTGTGCAGTTATATATCTATGGAATGCATCAGCGATGTCGAGAGGCATGGTGATTATGACGAACCTGAATGCTTTGCGCACAGGAAAGTCTCTAAAGATGACGGATGAGATCGTGACAGCTGGATTAAAGTGGCCTCCCGATGTCGCAGCGCAAAGCGAGATGGCAAACACGACGCCTATAGCGTAGGCGAAGCCGACCGTAAATAATGCTATGGGGTGATCGTGAACAAGTCGGTGAAAAAGAAAGTAGATACTTACATCCTATATTATTCCCTAAAAGAGATGCTACAGTAAACGCAGCGCCGGCTCCCAGACCTGGAGATCAAACGGGAATTGTGAGTGGGGGGAGAGACGATCGCTAGTTGAACGAACGGACCCGCATAGACGTAAAGAAATACACCCATCTACACAACGGGTGTCAGCCAATCAGAAGATGACAGCAACTGGGACATACCATTTCTGCAACAAGTTCCACGAGCCAGTGTAATTCCTTATGTTTGAGCCTTTCCCAAGAAGTCATCCAGCGAGGCCTTGGGGCGATGGCACTCAGATAAATTTTGGAATCTGACATGGCTGTAACTTGAGAAGAGCAGACGAAGGATAGACAAGAAGGGGAAAATTCGAGGGTCCTTTTATTGCCAGGGGGAACTCATGAGGGGAAACTATCATACCATTCCAGGTGGAGACTCGGGTCTCCACGATTGTCATTCCAGACTCGGAAATGAGAAAACATGACTTGGTAGGAATCAATAGTATTGCGCTTGATGCGACGCAACCACTGGATCAATAATCTGACCGAGTTTGACCGTTCGGCTATAAAATTGACGATCATATGCTCGCAGATTGCCATATTTCGCACAAGTTTAAATAGCTTCTCCCGAGGAGAGCTTCTTGGGGTCAAGTCGCCAGGGATTGGCAAAGTCGAGATCCGCTCGCCCGAAGTTACCAGTGGCACTTGGAGTAGCCATACGTTTCAAGGTCATGGGTTAAGCTGGCGACGAGAATAGAGAGCTCTATTCAAAAATTGGGGTCAGGGCAGAAGGAACGAATAGGACAACTCTGTTTCAAGTTGATAATCATCATGCAAAGTGTCGCACGCCCCTGGATACCTCAATCCGGAATATTCTTCAAATCATAATCTTCCATGGGGCCCCGCTGCCCCAGTCACATTCTCCACTGTACAAAGTCGAGAATTGTCGTTTGACATATAATACTGACTTGATCAGTAGTATACATACATAGCAGATATTGCATCTCCATCACCATGGCACTGTGATATTAGTACTTGACCCAAAATTAACGGTTAACCTATCAGGCTACTGACAAGCTTTGACGCGATGGTATGGTCAGAAAATAAACGGGTGTACCTGGCCGTCCATGAGACTCCTTGACGCGTCATGATCATGCCATGACTTCCCCAAACATACCGTCACCCGGGCAGCCAAAGTCCGTGTAGGCCATTCGCTATATAGCATCTCGCAAAACTCACATGGAGATCCGTTATTCAATGTCGAACTGGAATATACCATTCATCCACATCCGAGGACTCAGCGACCGGTACATTTTCTTCCAAGCAGAGATTATAGACGGTCTATTGCCTTTAGCTGATCACTGACTGGTGAGTAGCGGACGTGGGTGACTCTTTCATACGCGACCAACGCATAGCTATATTTTCCAGCAGAACGGTGGCAACCGCTACTCAAAATTTCCGCTGGCAGCCGACACAAGCCCCATGGCGTATGCATAACGATAATAAGACTTTATTCTACCTATTGTTCCGTTCAAGGAGCGTGTCTATTCTCATCGGACCGCTCTTCCTCCTGCGATATGTTCTTCTGTGACAAATACCTTCGGGTACGACGCGGAAACAGAACAGAATGACAAGTGGTTTATGCGCGATGTCGTGTTTGACGTGAGCGCAAACGCTGTTAGAAGGTTGTCACTGGAACGTTAAAACATATACATGCCTGCGAGTTTTTCCCGGCTAACGGTGTCCTCGGTCGAGCTCCTTCTTTTCAAAGTGAAGAAGCACATAAATAGATGTTCCTTGCAAAAGTCTTCTCTCCCAGGCAAGAGGCCGTACCATCACCTTCCTTCACGTTATTCTGAGAAGCCACATACTAGGCTATGCGCTCCTTATTCTGATTGCAGTTAGCGTTTATACGGGAAACAGCACAACGGCGCTGTATTCCTCCTAGAAGAGTCACATATCCAATCCTGCTCTAGGACTGGCACTCTCCGTCCAACCGTATCTTTCGCCTCCGAACCAACGATCGGCGATGTATTCGTTTGTAAACCCAGCCCCGTCGGTTTCTTATTTTGTTGACGATTCAACACAGGCAACGTGCATACCACTTTAGCGAGACCCGTGAATTCGAGAACGTCCGTAACCAGCTTCGCGTCTTCTGTGCTATCCTCAGGCCATGAGGCCAATCCGAAGAGTCATTTAAGCAATTCAAGTGATATATATGCCTGTGCTATTACGGCATGTCTCTTTGTCTTGTGATAGGCTGTCTCCAAGCGGTCGCTTACGGGCCAACTCGTTCACTCATCCATTCTATCAGGAGGTCCTGCATGTTTGGTCCACTGATATCTTTGAGAGTTTCAACGTAGGCTTTATGTCGAGGCAGCTATCTCCCCGGAACGCTTTGAGCTTGGCAGATGGGTCCAGGAGCTTGGCCTTTTGATAGATTGCCTCTCTCTGCGGTTCCGTCCCACGCTATTCGGTCAGGGATAACGGTCATGGAATACTGTCACATACCCTAGCTGCGGGACCCTCAGTTTTCAATACCCTCGATGCTTGTTATGTTCTGGACACCCCGCGTATCGCACGAGACGGCCCACAGGGTGAGCTGCGATCAATTTTATTATTCTCGAGCGGTGTGATTTCTCTCCCCTCTCCATGGATGTTTCCGAGTTAGCTATTGTTATGAATAAACGTTTGACACGTCATGTCGAAGAAGTGATCGCGTCACGATGTATCAAAATAATTCCACTCGGCCAGCCGGAGTGTACTCTGTCTGTATGGCGCAGTGCAGCGCGTTGTGTGCGTTCCAGACTGTTGCCTGCGACTCGTTGTAAGGACCCCAGGAGCGATATTCAAACTCCGGGTATGCTGTGTTGGAGCCGGGAGAGATGATCGTCGAGCAGAAAAGAGTGTTTTCAGACGGAAATGGACGATTGACTGAGGAAATAGAGGAAGCTGTAGTATGGCAGGGTTCATTGGAGTGGTTTTACATGATTTTGTAGAATTTTAAAAGATTAGGGTATCCGGGGAACACGATTTTGGTATTTCCCGCGGGTGTATTGGGTTTCAAGGATATTGACTCTTGAACTGACTGACGACTCACCGTCGACGCCGTTTCCGACGTTGAAGCCCCTGGCTAGTTTGTTTCTTCTTCTGTAGCGCCAGCTTCCAGACAGCAGGCAAATATTTTCTTCTTTACTTTACTTTTCTAAACAAAAACAAGCAGAGCTTATAAGAGCTTAGGTTTCAACTCACAACCGGACAAGCGGCTTTTAGTCGCGTCCTCGTCGTAGCCTATCTGCCTACTGCATTTCATTACTTTGTCCACTTTATTTCATTGCTTTTTCAAAGGATTCACAAATGGCAACTACCGCTCGCCAGCCTAAGGCAAGAGGGAAGGGAATGGCAGATCCTCCTCGGTAAGTCCTATCACTACAAGCTAACTCATCAATTAATCTTGCTCCATTCAGCCGTCCTGCTTGGCAGACCAGTTCAAGGCCAAACTCTACGTTATCACCTACGAACAATTCAGCTCGTCTCCCTCCTTCAGCTAATCAGGGGGGATTCCCTCCACTAGGTGCTCAGACTAATGGCTCTCGCATTCACGACCCCACTCAGGACCGTCCTCTTCATATTCTATCTGGTCTTACCGTGTGTCTCCATTCCTCTCGTCCCACCACGAATTTGTCCACCAACAGTTATATTTTTAGGGCACAACTATCACCCTGACCACCAAAACTGCTCAGCGGTATGAGGGTGTCATTTCATCTACTACTAGTGAGGGTGATACCACAGGTATCACCCTCAAGGACGTTAAGGAGATTTCAAAGCCTGGCGCACCACTCAAGGAGTCATTCTTCATCCCTTCCACTAATATCGACACTTGGCAGTCTGGTCCCGCCGACGCTAAGATACCGGTTCCAAACGGCGATTGTGAGTATATCACATCAAGTTTCCACTCTACCACAGGAAACTGATACCACAACCTTAAATCCTTGATGCTGATCTCCATACTTGCTGTACAATAGCTTTTCGAACAGACGCCGATATTAGCAAGAACAAGTCAGTCCGTGAACGGGAACTCCAAGCATGGCAGCCAATTACTGCTGCCACGAGCTCCCCGCATCCAGCGGGTGTGCATCATGAGGGTCTTGGCGATGAAGTTACCTTTGGCCCAGGCTCGGGCGCTAACACATCTTGGGATCAATTCGCGGCTAATGAACAAAAGTTCGGCGTCACGACTACCTTTGACGAGGAGGTTTACACCACTAAGTTGGATCGGACGGCTGCTGATTATAAAGAGAGGGAGCGCAAGGCTCAGCGCATTGCTAGTGAAATATTGAACGTATGTTTGAGGCGTTTTTAGGTTTATTTAAATATGGGCTAATTTTTCTGATAGGGCGCCATAAACAATTCTCATGTGGCGGAGGAAAGGAATCTGAATGTTGACGATAGCGGTGTGAACGAGGAAGACAAGTGCGTCTTTCTGGTGTCAGGTCTACGTTTATCTGATGGCTTTGCTTCTAGATTTGGTGCTGTCATCCGGGGGCAGAACGCTTACGTTCCGCCAGGCGCTCGCAAATCGCAGACCACTGGACCAGCTTGGGGGCAAGCCCTCCTCCAAAAGATGTTCCCAAAGTATCTGTCAATGGCCCCGACGGTGTCCCTGTTGCTGCAAAGGACGTGGCGCCTCTTGCTGTCAAGTCCCCTTCTCCTGCGCCGTCAACATCATCGGCTTCTAATAAGGTATGCAGCCCTTTCCGATCTTGATTCTTTTGTTTCAATTCGAATTGCTGTGCCACGACGTTTTACCCTTGATTCTCCGAGACTGATGAGTTGCTGACAATGATGTGGTTGGTGATAGCCTCCGGCGGATCCATTGCCGGCGTTCCGTGACTTTGTGACAAATGAGAGACAGCGCTTGACGCAAAAGAAGCAGGCGCTCGTCAAGAGTGAGATGGACAAACGTAAGGCGGAGCTGCTGAAGTTCAGTCAGACGTTCAAGGTCAGTGTTGTCGTACTTTCTTTCTCCATGACTGGTTTCAATCATTGAGCTTCATCTAGTTGAACAAGCCCATCCCGGACGATCTGGTTCCTATTCTTGCCAAGGATGAAGAGAAACAGCGACAAATTCGGGAAAAGGCCTCTGTGGATGCCGCGTCGACCACCGCTCGTGCCATCGGTGTCACCGCTACTCTCAATACCTCCCCTAGCGCGTCTCGCATGCCGACCTCCACCTCTAACAAGATCATTTCCGTTACCTCGAAGCCTACTCCGGCTCCCGCCATTCCAAAGGCGCCTGTCGCTGGTACCTCCGCCTCTGTCGTCAAACCTATTGCTACAAAGCCCAGTGAACTCGGCAAGAAGAACGCAGTCAATATGTATATACAGCCCATCCCTCCGTTCAAAGGCGCGAAGCGCTCAACTACGCCATTGCCTGGCCCAGCGACCCACACGAACGGCGCCGCCGTGCCCACGTCGCCCACCACTACCGCAAACAGGCTGAACGCGAATGCATCTTCATTCAGGCCCAATCCAAAGGCAAATACTTTCTCTATTGACCGCTGGATTTCGTATCCCGTGTTACTAACTGGTCTGTGTGATTAGGGTCCTACGTCTCCGATTCCGAGTTCTACATCTGCCTCCGCGTCACCAAAGACTAAGCCCGCTGATTCGGTGAATCAATCATTTGACCTGTGAATGTTGATTGTGGATTAACCCAGCTTCTTTAGTCACCCCCTACACCCAATCCATTCTTCGGCACCAAGATCATGAAGAAAGGAGCGGTTCATATCAAGGATGACTTCAACCCATTCAAGCACAACAAAGTTGTGGAGGCAAACCAAATTAGTGCGTGTTGCACCGTCTTGCTGAGGATACAATCTCATGGCTCGCCGCTGCAGCTGCTATCTGGCCTTACAGCGGCAAGCGCTACATGCATATGTTCCCTCCCCTGCAACACCCATCGCCTCAGCAACCCGTCCACATCGCGCCGCCCGGTCCACCACCCGTCTCACACCCTGTATACGAAGACAGTGGCGAACAACGTGTTTACTATTACCCATACTACCCTGGACAGGTGTGCATGTATCTATTTCTTGTGTGGAATCTTTCTGAAATCTCGCTCAGCCCATGATGCCTGGTATGGCTCCTCCACCACCTGGTGCATATGTATCAACACCATTTATGCAACCAATGGCGTACCCACCAGGGATGCCACCGAACGGCCAGCGTGAGTCTCGGTTTCAAATTGACGTGAATCGTAGCTCATGATATCCCGCAGCCATGTATGCTACATCGCCTATGCCTCAGATGCCTCGTGTGTATCTATCTTGATTTCTTTGGCTTTCGGCTGATTCTCTGTCATAGCGCCACCATACATGCAACCACCACCTGGCACGTACCCTCCTCCACCTAACGGTGCCGGCCCGCGCCCGTCCATGCCACCTACCCCCATCCCCTCTCACGCGCACCCATACTACCACCAAAGCCCACAACGTGCGTGCTGACCTAATCTCAGATTTGCTGTGATTGACCATTGTTCCTTTGTCTCTTCCTCTTGCAGTACAACACGCCGTCCCTTACCCTATGATGATGCCGCCTGCAGGACCGAATGGTCCTCCCCACCCATACGAAGCTGGCCCGGCTCCTCCACAAATGGGTGGCGTGAGCCATGCATGATTGAGCGACATGTAGCATGGTATCCGCATCTTTTCTTCTCGTTATCTGTTGTCCGCTGTCTTCACGCAATTGTGTCATTGTTGTTGTGTTTCATAGCCCAGATGTCCTCTGGGCGCATGTTGTAGCTACCAATCTCTGGCATTAATTGATGCACGTGTGGACTGAGAACTGAGTACTGAGTTCCCGAGGGAGATGTTGTCAGGGTATGTATACAGAATGTGAGCAAATTGCTAAACTATGAACATGCGAATCATGGTTGAGGTGAGATGTTATTTACCCAGTGTACACTGAAAGCTCGATCTTTTTCAGTAGTCCCTTGAGTGTGTTACTACTTCGGTTGCAATGGTGTTGCAGCCAACCCTCCATTTCATGTCTTATATCACTAAGCTCCTCGCACAGGGGCAACTTGCCATCTGGACGCACGAGACAAGGATTGAGCAAGAGATCGAATAACCTCATCCATAAGTCATTCTGCCAGTAGCGCTTGAATGGCGTGGTGACCTTGTAAGGGGATTGAGGGGTGATAGATGATGTTTCGATGTATTTGCCAAACAGCATGCAGTAGATGATGCCAGCGAGACCAAAGTAGTCAGTCTGATATGTCCAGGGTCGGTGCTCCCTTAGCTCAAAACAGTCTCGTGCGTCTGTTGCCCAGTCACCAACGAATTGTTGGTTTTGAGGAAAGAGGGACGTGTCGAGCGTCCGCCCGAAATCGATGACCTTGACGCCCTTGTATTTCCAGCCACCTTCACCCGAGGGCTGATATATACTAGAGAGGGAAGATGCGTTGCCTGGAACGTCTTCGAGGCGTAGGAGGCAATTGTCAATCTTGAGATCGCCATGGATGAACCCTGCGCTGTGCATTCCTTCGAGGAAGCGCATGATCTCGATCGTGAAAAACATGACGAGGAGCTCATCAAGACATGCTCCTTGCTGCGAGATGCCAGCAGTGCCAGCACGGTTGACGATGTCCAGCAGGGTGCCTTGCGGGCATAGCTGCATAAGGAGGTGGCTTTCGTCGCGATATGCGTAGAGAGCATACGGTAAGACGAGGGAACGGCGGAGTGGCTCGGGGAGCGTGCGGTGGATTCTGCGTAGGACATGGAATTCCCATAAGTTTCGAGGCTTCACAACTTTCAGAGCAAGCATTGAAGAACCGCTCTCCTCATCGTCTTCATCCAAGTCCTCGTCATCGTCCTCGTCATCTTCGTTCTTGGACGAAGCTTCTCGAGCTGCAAACACTGCTCCAAAGCCGCCTTCGCCTAGTTTATCCACCACTTTCAGTCTCTTTCCTTCCAGGGTGATCATGAATGCATCGTTCTCAAACCCCTTGGAGCTTGAGCCACTCCCTCGCCTGCTCTTCTTGGCTGCGAACTTCTGTAGGCCCTCGAGCATGCCTGAGTCTTGCCCTCGCAGGTCATGAAAATCTTCATCTCCAGGTAAGAGAGAAAGCAGTGTGGACATAATTGTAGGGTCGAAGGGATTACAGGGGTTCGATGGTCTAAATGCAGACACTACCGCAAGAGCGTCTGAGAGGCTGAGCGTCCCTGTGCGTTCCTCGATCACTTCCAGCTCTGCTTGCTGGTATTGCGGGACCGATCCTGGACGGTCATACGAAGCGAACGATGAGTCTGACTCCTCCCCATCATGCACATATCCTCGTTCATGTTCGTCTTCCTCTCTTAGCTCTGCAGCGAGTCGTTCTGCAGCCTCTACTGCACCATTCTCATGAGGCGTAGGAAACCCGCGAGTGCTGAACTCAAAGGTACGTTCTGTGATGGGTGTCATCACGTTTATCCTGCCGAACCGACCTCCAAGAGGCTGCGGTTGCTCCTCTTCGTATTCTTCTTCGAACTGATCGCTGATGCTTGAAGATGAGGAGAAAGGTACATCAGGTTCTCCCTCGATATAGCCATCCTCAAAAGGTTCGTCACTCGAGGAGAAGTTCGGCTGAGGGTCGTCTGTGGGATCACTGGATTCATCGGTGTAGGTCTCGGACGCCGGCGTCCTTGGTGCTTGAGGAGCCTCACGCTCTATCTGGTTTTCAGACATGGCAACTGTGCTGGTATCCACAAATGCCTTGAATGTGCTCGGCTTCGGGGTGAAAACGTGTCCTGCGTTCTCGCTACCATCATGCGATGATGGCGGGCGACTGAAAACCTTGAAAGGCGTTTTGGAGTCAACGAATGCGACGAATGGTGCTGCCTCCGGTTTAGAACCAGGAGGCTGAAAGAGACTTGCGTTCTCATTCAGAGGACTACCCTTCGCTCCCTGTGAGTTGGGTCGGGTGAGGGGTTCCTTCTGAGATACGGGAGTGAAGACGCGGGAGAATACACTGGCTTTGACTTTGACGTTCTCGTTTTCTCGTCCCGAGTTTTCTTCGGAGATGACTTTGAGGGTGGCGGGAGGTTTGAAAGAGGTAGCAGGAGTGCTGTCCTTCGTTGTGAGAGCGCGCCGACCCATGTCGGGAGTAACAAATGATTGTTTTGAGGGTTCGTCCACGAAGGGTTTGAACTACCAGTAGATTTAGCATTGAATAAAGGCAAGCAATGTTTGTTTTGGCACCTTTACCGCAGGGGTGCTATTCTCCTTGCGGTTCGCATTCTCGTCGACAAAAGGTTTGAACGGACCTTTCATCCATAGAAATACAAATGAGCCCCGAGATCAAAGTGAATTTCTGCTTACCCGGTGTCTTAGCATTCTCATCCTCCGCTCGGACAACAGGTGGTGACTGTTTTGTTGCTGTCATGGGTTCAATCCTCTTCACCGGCGCATGCTTGCTCCCAGGCATCATCCGTTTTACAGTCTTATCTGGGGAGTTATACATTCCAAACACATCTGCCAGCGCCTCTTTCGTATTGATCGTGACTGTTGGCTCTCCTAAAGTCACAATGCTCTTGCGCTTCCCGTACCCCATGTTCTGTGTGCTCCGTGTGCCATCATCGTTGAAGTTCACTCGGACGGTCTCGCGTGACTCTGAAGGTGGGGGTGAACCCCATTTCTTGTTAAGAAGTCCCATGGAGCGGGCGCGCACTTCAGCGGCGCTGTATTCGACGCCGTCTCCAGTGAAAAGCAGTGAGAGATTGAAACGCAGCTTCTCTGGGCGCCTCCCCGGGACAGGAGGAGCGAGCATTGGAGCATAGCGGCTATGAGCTCTAGGGCTCGATGCAGAGGCTTGAGGAGTACTAGATTTAGAGGATGATGATGGCTTCGAAGTACTTGAGGACGAAGCAGGTGGTGGATTGTGGTTCTTGAGGGGATTACGGCGGAGGGCATCGATTTCTTGGGACCCACTCGGTCGGAAGGTGATGAGTGTGGGTTTAGATGAGGAAGGGCTGCCTTGGAAATCGCGATAACGTTTCTTCAGCCTCTCGATTGGACGAGCGTTACGCGTGATCCCGATACGGAAAACCTTGTCCGCCTCGGTATGTCTGGATTATGCAGATGAATGGTTTACCAACCCGCGCTTAGCGTTCAGGCATGCAAGCCACTCACCTTCCCTCCTTTTCCAGTGCCCCAGCATATTCCTCGTAAAGTAGTGCATATACGCACCCAATGTCGTGCTTTACGAGATATGAGTAAATCATAGTCGGTCTTTCGACTTGCTTCGCATACGCCGACCAGAGTTTCAGATATCTGAGGTCGCCCTTATACCTCAGATCGTCTTTAAAGCGTCTTGTGCTCTCTTCGAGTAGCTCGACGAGACCAGATGTCATGTCATCTGCAGAATACTGCTGTGCGGTCCATTTGACAAAATCGTCATAGGCAGCTAGTGGATCTTCATCTTCCTGAAGGGCCTCGGCGATGCTAGCACGATATTCTCCTTTTTCTTGATCAAGCTGGGCATTGCGACCGGGCGCCATTGCGATTTTGTATTGGCGATGATCGTATGCGCGTGCTAGGGTATGCAGAACCTTTGTTGAGGTATGTTTACGTCCCCGACTCAGTTTGAACGCGACGCGTTGGGATCACGTGGCACAAAAGCTGTCTACTCAGTTCAGCAAGTCTTCAACAATGCAAATTCAGGACAGTGCGTAGCATCAAGACAGTAAATACGTGATGGTTTGAGCTACTACGGCGTTGAATATGGTAAGTAGACCGTATTAAGACAGCATAGGATCCTTCATCAGATGCCCCAACACCCCTCCCTCAATACTCGTCTCCCACAACTCCACCTTTGCCCGTTCGATCTCTCCAATAATCTGTCGGCGACGTTCTCGTGCGCGCTGGAGGATATCTTCTTTATGAAAAGCCTTGTCACCGGCGCGCCGAGGAATGGAAGGAGTCAGTTTGCACATAGATTGAACCGACGGCGAGCGAGATATTTGAGGAGAGATTGACTGCAGGTGCATCAAGGGCGAGAAACAGGATGGGGTACTTTGAGGATATTGCGTGGGTACTGTTGGCGAAATGTCTATGTGTGAAGCAGTAGGCGGAGGTACAACAGGTTTTGCAGCGAACTGCAGCAACATTTTGGCAGCAGCCACTGAATCTACGCCATTCGCGCGAAACAGGTGAGCACATTCAGCCATCCGACTACCTTGAGACAATGCACCTTGGTCATTATATGCAGGCGGGGTAGGAGCCCCATCAGACGAATCGGTGGATGTGATTGGAGAATGAACGAGTGCAGGAGCTGGGGAACATGCATTGTGTGTGACTGATGGTGGAACGGAAATAGCAAGAAGTGCAGGATCAATAGTGCAGTCTGGAATTATATGCTGAAAGGTATTGGTAGTTGCAGGTGATACAGGAGAAGGTGATGATGTGTGCCTAGACGGTTCCGAGATACGCATAGATGCCTGCGAAGACGGTGGAACCTGATCGTCATCGAGCGGAGATGAGTCGGAAGCAGCCTTGATTGATTCCACAAGCTGCGTAATTAGATGCCTCGCACGCTCTCGCTCCCATGTAGCGTGATATGCCTCAGGGCCCTCACCTTCAGGAAATGGGTAGGGCACGTCCCATTCCACTGCACCAGCAGGGACGCTGGTGAGTTTGCGACGTTTCAGTGGGGGTGGAGCAGTCGTTGCGGGCTCACTACATGGGCGCGGAGATGCGCGATCATATGTAGATAGTGGTTGTGTGGACGCAGCTGGAGAATTGCCCAAGAGTTTTATGATGCTTGATAATACGGGAAATATATTTTGATGTCTGATGAGGGAGGCGATGGAATCTTCTCCATTGACTGAGGTGAGCTGACTAAGATCGACATCGGGCAGGTGCGTTACATCAGACTCCTCAATAATGATAGGGTTAGAAGGCGTAGACCCGCGGATTGTTCGTTGTGGAAGGCTGATGGGCTTCACGTTCCCGACGAGGCCAGCTATCCCTAATAAGGCTTCCTGATTTCGTAAGAAATTAGAAGGTACTGGTTCATCTGGGCCAGGGAATGGTATAGGCGGAGGCGCGGGACGGGGTGTTGCTGATTGTGATTTCGTTGATTTCCGTTTTCCCGTGGCCCTCGAAGAGGGGCGAGATGTCGAAACAGGTACCGATGAAGCAACACAAGGCGATTGCATCAGATGCGCTTGCAAGGTGTTTTTCACTGGCAGTGCATGCGAGGGAGGAGGCTCGCGAGTGCTAGAGCTGCCGAGCGGCAAGGCTAATAGGTCGGCTGGTAGTTCAGAACATGACATATGGGAACCAGGAAGTGCAATGGCCCCCACATTTTGTGTTATGCCTGTACCCCTCTCTTGGGCTGCTTGAGCAGGAAACGCCGGTGACCTACCTCTAGCTGGAGACGGAGGCGGCGAGCCAAAGAGAGAGTCTTCATCATCCTCAAACATGCTGCAACTTGCAGGTTGTGTGAGTGATTGGGCTACGAAATTCACGGAGAGGGACACCTTAATAGAACTGTTTCGTGGGGATATCGGATAACTTCAGAGGACAGCAAACGAACACGATTTTAAAGTTATGACTAGATCGGAAACACAATCTGTGTCAATGATACAGAATTTCAAGTCAAAGACTTCGACTTACAAGCATGAGATCTGTTTTAAAGCAAAAGGAAGTGAACCGCTGAGAAATGTCAAGCTCGCTGTTGAGGCCGATGGCGACAACGTCGTAGTAGAGCTGTTGAGCACTGGAAAGAATTTGGTGAGTATTGGGACAAATACCACCAAACATAAGCTTATCGATCACGTGGTGCTATACATGAGTCGGAGTTCGGCTTTCCAAAATTTCAAAGATCCCCTAGCCCGTGACCAGCTGAGTATATACTAGTAGCCCTCCGTCTTCCTTCTCTCAGCGTCTGCCTACGTCCTCAACAAGTGAACAGTGAGGTATTCTTGTGTTGTGAAATTAGACTTGGAAATGCTATACTTATTTCAAAATATGTTTAACCTTATGATAGGCTCGAGATTTGAATTTGCCCGCGTGCGTTCGGACAGGCGGTCTTTCCGGAGCACGAGCACGAACTGCGCTTCTACCTGATGCCTGTGGCTAATATTGCATAGATGCATACATACAATACACTTCATAATACAACACCTTGATATCGGACCAACCTGAAGTCCACCGGGCCGTCTTGTTCTTACCCCGATAACATTCTGTAATCCCGTGCCCCTTACCACTCATCCCGGCGCACGCAATTATAGTACGTAAACTCACCGAGGAAACTCCTTATATCTTTATTGTATCGGAAACGGTTCACCTGACCATTCCATAAACATGAACATCCTATATCACGAAAAGGATATAAGCCCGAGGTCACTCAAAGTTGTTCATTATTGCTAGTTTCTTCATCCCCCACAACAACATGAACATGCAGGGAACTCGATGGCCAGAGCGATTTGTTGACTTGAAGCGCCAGATAGTCGAGGCTACGCCCGACTACGAGAAGCGTCTCACAGAATCTTGGAAGGATCTCCTTGGGGAGCTCGACAAGCGTGCCGCAGATATTGCACAAGTTGGCCCGGATGTGGGCGTTCATCTTATCTCCTTGCTTTCATGTAAATTGACCAAGTGCTTAGTACATCCCCCAAGTCCAATATGAGGACCTTGATAAGCTCTCCGCTGAGGAAGTCGATATTATTCGGCGGAAAGGCACCGTCGTCATCAAGGATGTTGTCGATGACAGTGAAGCACGAGCATGGAAGACTTCCCTTGATAACTTCGTCCAAGCTAATCCCCATGTTCAAGGTATGAAGTAAATATTCCGGACAATACGTTATTGATAGGGCAAACAGGATTCCCTGAAGAAGACAAGCAATTCTTCATGCTGTAGTAAGCATGTTTTCATAATCATTTTGAAAGATCTTCTAATTCCTCTGTTAGCTGGACGCGTCCACAAGTGCAAGCTCGCGCACACCCAAATGTCCTCAAAGCTTCCGCATGGCTAAACAAGCAGTACCATGTTAAGTCAGGCAAGCCACTCGAGGGCGTTGACCTCAATGTTCCCCTTGTATATGCCGATCGATTCCGTATTCGCCACCCTGGCCCAGGATGGGACAGGTTCCCCCCTCACGTCGATGGTGCGTTCCACGACACAAAATTTAATCATTGGGATGCTAAGCGTACGCAAGGCGGTGCAATTGAGCGCTGGGAGGATGAAAACTTCCGTAAATGCTTTGCTGATATTCTTAGTGGTAACTGGCGCGCGCATGACCCATATGAACTCGAGGGTCGTCTGGATGCCCGGAGCTCGTTATATGGTAGACCAGGACAGGTGGGTATCCCTTCTGTCTTTGTAGCTGCCTGACCTTCGTTATTTAGGCGACAATATTCAGGTCCTTCCAAGGTTGGTTGGCCATGAGGTTTGTACTCCACGAAATTTCGGTCCCATTCACACAATAAACCTGACATGATCATGATTCCAGTGAGGCTGCTCCGACACAGGGAACGCTCCGTGTATTCCCGGATCTCATCCTCTCAAACGCATACACTATTCTCCGCCCGTTCTTCCGTCCCACCGTCCCGCTTGACTCGGAGGATATCCTCAAGCCAGAGAATTGGGTGTTTGGTACGTCTACGTATTTGAACAGCATTAGCTCAAGCTAACTTCATCGGAAGACATTTCAACCCCTGATTTCCCTGGTATCTTAATCCTCGCAGACGGATTCTCTGGTCCGCGTCCGACGCCAGAACTGCATCCGCATCTCAGGCTTGAGAAGACAATGACGTCCGTGCCGAAGGTCAACCCGGGAGATATGGTTTTCTGGCACTGCGTATGTTTTCCTTCCCTTGAATTCCACTATCTCTCATGCGAGTGCAATCCACAGGATGTTGTACACTCCGTCGAGAAAGAGCACACCGGTCAAGAAGATTCGGCAGGTATGTTCTGTGTTAGTTTATGAATTATACCAATGCAGATCGTCGTATTTCAGTGATGTACATCGGCGCGGTACCAAAGACACCCATGAATACCGAGTACGTCAAGAAACAAGCAGAGACGTTCCTTGCGGGCATCAACCCTCCCGACTTTGTTAAGGACAAGCCGAGCACCACATACGTTGGCTTAGGCGTTGACGCGGATGTGAAGGAGCCTATTGCGCGAGTTGCGATGGGACTACCAATCCAAGTTGCGTGAACATCACCGTCCTACTATGACCAAGATAGATATTCTTGTAAAACTGTAACTAGCACGAGTTCAATACATTTCAGAGGTCCTACATTCGCGAACGTTTGAGAGGTACTGGGGTCAACTGGCAATGTTCAGATATTATCCAAGAGCTATTCGCTCATGCAGACCAGTGTGAACCTTGCTTCGAGACATATAGAGCATAATTATTGATTATGGTATAGATAGATCTGGGGTAATTGGATCCGTCTGGGGAAGACCATTACATAAATATAGCAGTGGATGAAATTCCCGACTCTCAACGTTAGTGGAGTTGTCGAACACGATAGGTGTCCCCATCTCCCAAAACCTCTGCCAGCTACACTCATGTTCGGGACTTGTTGACCCCTTATTTGCTAGAGGTTTGTCGAGTCGTCTTTGTGGCTGTCATTCAGTTTACCGAGCTCCTTTGTTCCGTTATGCATGCCTCGGTGGGCCGCTGCTCCTGGAGCCCTGCATGATATCTTGAACTTTCCGTTATGGTGTGTTCAAACTACACATCAAAACAATATGACCGTCCGAGTCCTTATATAATTCCGAAAAATCTCTCATTTGGCAGGCGTACATTGGGCGAGCAAATCAAGCTACTCATCATGTTACGAGTAGCTTGATTTGCTCGCCACGGCGCCTGACATTGAGATCAAGACTCAACATTACTCAACGCCCAGTCCACTCAAGTGGCACCATACGGTGATGTCTGAGTAAGTGGGGACGAAGAACCGCTCTCAATGCACGGGATTGCCGATCCCAGTAGTTTTCAACAGAAATAGGAAAGACCAAATAAGCAAGAAAAATAATAGCATGTTGTGTAAACAATCGTAACGTAGATCCTATCAGTAATCCTTAGTAAGGTAAAGAAATTCTACCAAGTCTGATTGGTATTTAATGGTGTAGGCCAGTCTGGCAAGTTGGACAACGCAGCGTTGCAAGATTCGCGCACGCGCCGCTTGCTCACAGTATCACCCGACTGTCTATAGGAGGAGTGAACCTCTTTCAGCTGAAATGCAGAGGCTGCAATGGTATCTGCAGAAAGTGCGCAATGAATACAAGCAAAACCGCGGTGGAGGATAGAGATTACCATGATGCGAATTAGCTTCTTTCACAATCTGGAGGAATGACTGAGTAAGCGCAAAGCATTTGATAAGGAAGTAATCACCTCCTGCCACCTCTGAAGTTCGCTGCCATACCCCTGATAACCAAGTGTTGAGCCGAACAAACCCGGTGCACCATTCCCACCCAGCTGCTGTACTACACTCTCCGCCTCTTGTTTGCGCGTAAGCCAGGCTGCGCTGAGGGTATCACAGGCGTTAAACATCTGCTTCCATGTGTAGGGATCCCAAGCCTCTAGTTCAGATTTATGTTGGCGGATATAATCCCGAGGGTGCATCACACCACTAGGGTTCTGGCTTGCAAGACTAGCTGGCTGGGATCTGGATCTGTTATGTGAAGTGGTGGGGCGTGGTGCGTATGGATCAAATTCAGGGAGGTAGCTTGGGGTTTGTTGTTGAGGCTGATGGCCACCTTGGTAGCCTCCGTATTGCGGCTGTTGCTGTTGCTGCTGAACATACTGGTTCTGGTACCCATTTGGATATTGCTGATAAGACTGTTGGAAGTCCACTTGGGACACTGGCTGTTGTCCAAAATTACCAGATGGCTGAAAAGGCGGCATGCCAGTCGTTTGTGGGCCAAGTTGCCTGGCGAGAAATGGAAAGTAAGCTTGCGATATAATCCATACTGTATACAATTGACATACCCCAAACCATAAGACGTAGACGCATACTGATTCTGTTGGTACTGATGTGGCTGATTGTAGGGTGTCTGTCCTTGAAACTGCGGAAATTGTTGCTGTTGGAACTGGGGCTGTTGCTGATAACCAGCATCATAAGACTGGTAGCCTACTTGCGGCGGCGACTGTGGAAAGGTCGATGCCGAAATATCGGGGAAGCGGGCGTGTGCAGGGGCAGCCTGAGCATCGTTCAAGAAGGGGTTGTTGCTATCAGCTTGGAAGCCGTTATACATGTCCGTCGATCAAAATTATACTCCCAGCCGCGTTATATAGTGTATAGTAGCACGAGTTGAGAATGAGTATAAAGAATCAAGCTCAAGAACAGGATATCGATGTTGGATCGTGTATAATCTGACCCTGACTGATCGTGGGTAAGCCGCGTGCCCGCTGCGGCGGCAAATGACTACACATTAGCATTGTTAACGAGCAATAAGCTTAACATTGTTTTACTTATTGCCTGTAATTTGACTATCTGCTCTCATTTATTTTCTGCTGCTGCTGCTGCTGCAAAATTACTGTCCCGAAAACCAGACTGGCATAGTGCTGTGAGCCGGTCCGGATCACGTGGTATGATATCACAACTTGGAGGGCACTTCTTTAGTATCAAAACTATCGAACTCCAATCGGACTCTGCTGTACAATCATGTGGATGCACACACCTGTATAACAGCGGCTGTGTAACTTGATTTTTTGTTACTCCTATTTATTCCCTCGACCGGAAGCAGGGCGACGGAGGTCAACCAACTGGCTGGCTTGGGAGGATCCAAAAGTCGTCTGCTTTCAATATTGCACGTATGACTCAAGTCATATTCTCTCCAATAATCTATAATTCCAACTGGATCGTACAAGGGTATTGTTCTTGTGACGTGCCAGGAATGTTAAATGATAAACCGGCCTGACACCGTAGCAGGTTCTTCGTAAATGTGAGCCTCTACCCTGATTCGTCGATCTCCGTTGTGAAGACTAGGCAAGCCGAATCATCACCGCCACTAACAACCACGGAACCTTGAAGTCCAAGAGACGCGCTGAGTATAGGACCATGATGCCCGGTGTGCTCCTTGACCAGTGCGCCAGTACGAGCGTCCCACGTGCGAAGCGTATTATCTGCGGACGCCGACACTATCAAGTGACTTTTTGGTGCCGGGTGAGTCAACAGTGACGTTACTGCATCCTTGAAGCATGTCAGCACAGCAATCTTCCAATACAATCATTAATTTACCTGATGCTCGAGAGTTGCGCGAAGTCTCATTGTGGTAAGGTCCCATATACACGCTTTCCCATCCGTCCCACCAGTGACTACAACACCAGGACTGCTTCCCGTTCCAGCAAGATCGACAAACTGTACAGCTTCGATGCTCTCCCCCCCAGCATGTCCTCCAAGGGCACCAACAACCTCACCCTTGCTAAGACTTACTACACGCACGCTCCCCGACGTTCCACCAACAACTGCGAGTGTGGAAGAAGCATTTATTGCAAGAGATGTGATGTTCTCAAGATCAAAACGCGCGTCTTCTGGTGAAAGTTTGAACAACGGAGTTGATGATCGCGGATCCCAATACATGAGAGTTCCGTCTTCAGAGGCTGTTACTATCCGCTTGCCTGGCAAACCAAAAGTTGATGATGGTTTGGGAGCTCCAGTACGTCGGACTTACCGTCAGGCGTAAACTCTCCACATTGGACTGGACCACTGTGTCCGGCGAATACCTGCATGGTATTTCCTGATGGCACTGTTTACGTGAGTATATCAGGGCCTGTTGGTATATCATCGACATACATTGCCACAACCAAACCGTAGAATCATTTGACCCTGCGAGTAAAATTGTTCCACGGGGATGCCAGCGTAGCCACTGGGTTTGAATTATCGTTAGTATGTGGATATAGATATTACTGATATACTCACAATCACTTCATCTGGGCCCTGAAGTTCAGTCAAGAATTCCCAATTTCTGAAGTTCACTGTGCCAACTCTTCTCCATATCCTCACCCTTCCATCCATCCCACCAGTCGCGACCATCTGACCGTCGCTGCTGAAAGACGCGCTGCATACGCTATCTGTGTGTCCAGTCAGCTTCACAATAACTTCTCCATCCGTAATGTCCCATATGTATCCAAGATCATCTTCACCCCCGGAGACTGCAAGCGGTTCCGTGGGATGACATGATATAGCAAACACAGAGCCGTTGTGAGTGGTAAAGTGCTGCAGTGAGTTGTCCTTCACATCAGAATCCCCGGATGGAAGATCGCCAACCCCGTCTTCTGCTTCATCATCCTCGTCCATAACATGATCGCCGTCATCGGGAACTTCTGCAAGTACATCGCCCGAGTCGATGAAAACCTCCCCTTCTTCATCTGAAACGTACTCTTCTATTTCCTGGGCCATATTAACGGATAGTATCTGGGTGGGTGGTATAGTCAACCTTTTTTTGGAGGAGCTCTGTTATATGGCCGCGATTGCTGAGAAATCTTCGGGCTGAGTAAAGCTACACCGAAAGCTGATGACGAAAAGATAATTGACCACGTGGTTATCTGTAGATCATCTTCTAGGCCGCTGACTAAGGCATAAGTAGACTTTTGGCAGCTTCAAGAAGCTCCAAGTTCCACGTCGCCTCTCAGTATTTTTCCATTGCATTATGAGGCTGTCGCTGTCACTTCTTTTCGCGGGACTGTTGGCTGGCGTTAGTGCCTCCAATGTTGTCGAGCTCACCCCGGATAATTTTGACAGTGAAATCGGCACGGGGAAGCCTGGTTTGGTTGAATTGTGAGCTCGCCGCAGTATTTACTAAAACTCTTTTGCTAAACCTCCACTTCCAGCTTTGCTCCTTGGTGGTATGTCGCATTCTGCACTCTCATGTGAATTCTAGTTGATGGACACCTCGCGGTATAGTGGTCACTGCAAGGCATGTGCCCCTGTGATCACACGAGAGCGAAACACTTATGCTTACTCTAGAACCTTGCTCCTATATACGAGCAACTCGGAGATGCCTTTGCGCATGCAAAGAGCAAAGTTATTGTTGCCAAAGTCGATGCTGATGGCATCGGTAAACCTTTGGGGCAGAAATACGGTGTCACTGGATACCCCAGTGGGTTTCCATATGAAATTTCTATGAATACCACACTCAATATTAGAATGCAGCTCTGAAGTGGTTTGACGGGGAAGGCAACATCGAGCCTTACGAAGGTGGCCGAGACCTCGACGCACTTGTTTCCTTGTGCGTTCACCACATTTATGTGTCCTCCCCGTGTTAATGTATCCTTTCAGCATCACTGCGAAATCTGGTGTAAAATCGAATATCAAGCCCCCACCGCCCCCTGAAACTTTGATACTTGATGTCCACAACTTTGATGATATTGCCTTGGACGAGACAAAAGACGTTCTTGTCACATTCACTGCGCCATGGTGCGGGCACTGCAAGAGCCTTAAGCCAATCTACGAACAAGGTTAGCGTCAGTTTTTATTTTTCTGATAGTTTTTCTAATATTTGTACACAAGTTGCGAGTGACTTCAAACCAGAGAGCAACGTGCGTACTGCCCGATTATCTAGCTGCTGTGTTAGTTAATCAGCGTGCTTTTTGCAGTGTGTTGTTGCCAATATTGATGCGGATGCACAACCGAACAAGGAAATTGCTGGTCGCTACGGAGTGTCATCTTACCCTACCATCAAGTTCTTCCCTCGTGGCGCAAAGGAAGCTGAGGCCTACGAAGGCCCTCGCACCGAACAAGCATTTGTTGCTTTCCTCAATGAGCGCTGCGGAACTCAGCGTGCCGTTGGCGGTGGTCTCAATGACGAGGTGGGTCACGTGCCAACCGGTTACCAAATCTCTCCTGAATCAGTGCAGGCTGGCCGTATTGCGGAACTTGATACCCTTGTCCAGAAGTTCCTGGGCACTGCGGGTGACGCTCGTGACTATGTTTATAAAGAAGCTTTGACGCTCTCCGAGTCCCTCGGCGAGATGGCGAAATACTATATCCGTGTGATGGAGAAAGTGGTAAATGACCAGGAATCCTATATCGAGAAGGAGTCTAAGCGGTAAGCTACTAGGGCATCTGTAGAAGTGTAACTGATCATGGATTGATATCTCTCTTTATCAGGCTAGCTTCAATCCTCGGCAAGCGCACAATGTCACCTGCCAAGCTCGATGAGATCAAAATGAAGGCCAACATTCTGGGTGCATTCGTGGCCAAAAAGTTAGAGGAGGCACAAGAGAAGGTTGAGAGTGTCATCGGTAAAGCCACAGCTGAGCTTTGATGTGGCTGCTTTGTGCACGCGTGATAGTGAAGGATCCACATATATATACTGTTAATCTGCATGTTATGTCGGTACAATCTTTAATCCCAGCTTCATGCTCATCGGATCCAAGTGGAACATGCCACCCTTCGGTGATTTCCCCCACCACGTGATTATTGATAGTGCAGAAAAAAGGACCATCGTAATTATTAAATCACTAGACGCTGGCCAAAGACTAAAACAGGACTCGATTCAAGGGCACGTTGCACCAGACACCGGATAAATAGAAGGCCTCGAGGAGCCTCGAGGACTGAGTTACGACCGATCACCATGGATTGCGTGACTACTTATCTCCTGGGTTCTTATCCCTGAAACCGAAAGACCGCCGTGACAGTGAAACATTCGACATCCCTTGCCCCACTTAATACCCCATCGTCACCTTGATCAAGACTTGATCAACTATCCATCCATCCTTCAACAATGTCTGATATTGATGAATCTTTCGTACCCTCCCCGCCCTCCGACTTCTATGAAACGGAACCAGACGAAGCTCCTCCCCTGCCAGTGCCAGCGAGAGTGCGTCCATCACATGCTGTAGATGTCCAAATACCGCTCCGCGCAGTTCGTTATTCATCTCGCAAAAAGCGTTGGGCTCAGACTTCCAACTGCGCCAGAGGCGTCAGGGAACCCTTACCCTCTACCGTCCGCCTCGTGACATGGAACCTCGACTTCGCGGCTCCTGATAGAAAGAAACGGCTCCTTGCTGCCCTCTCCTATATCCAGCAACACGTTCTTGACTGCAGAACCATTAGTGAACGGCCTGAACCATGCTGCATCCTGTTACAGGAGGTACATGAGACAGTTTTCGCACAGATCCTCAATGCCGAATGGGTGCGACGGTGTTTCATAGTCGTTCCCACCAGCGTGGACAAGTGGCCAGACCAAGCAGAGTATGGAAATGTCACACTGGTCTCCCGTACAATTCCCGTGGTCAATGTCTCCGCTATCACATTTGGCAACTCTAAGATGAAACGCAATGCTGTATTCGTTGATATTAAAATGAGCATCCCAGCTCACGAAGACGAACCGCGCCTATCAGGAGGCATTGTTACCCTGCGCGTTGCAAACACGCATCTTGAATCATTGCCGCAAGGGACCGCGGCACGTCCCAGGCAATTGAAACTCATCGCAGCTGCATTGCGTGGGAGGGGAATTTTCGGAGGCATTGTAGCAGGGGATATGAATGCTATCAGCCCTGCTGACGAGGAGATCGTGGAGGAAGCCGAGTTGTATGACGCCTGGGAAGGCGATGATAATGATGAAGGCTTTACCTGGGGATACCAGTCTCTCGAACAATTACCACCCGGCAGGTTAGACAAGGTGCTCACTACCGGACAAGAGGGTTTCGTTGTGGATCAGCCAGAGAGAATAGGAATTGGTGAAGCGATTGGGAGGGGGAAATGGGTGAGCGACCATTATGGGCTGGTAACACGCGTGCACGTCGTGCGGGAAGATTGAGGAGATAATGGAAGACCAGAACTGGTGAGAACTGACGGGCGCAATGTCATGACCAAAACACTAACATATGGATATAGCACGGATCTGGCCAGTGTCTGATGTATTTTTACGCTATCAACGACATTCCAAGCAACGCTTCGACAACCGTTTAACGAAAATTGAAAGCTGATTCTGGCCGTGCAGACAGAAATTAGGTTGAAACTATATAAGCTAGGGAAGCGAGCAAGTGCTTACTTTAAATTTGTACATAGTTACTATCGGAATGATTTGGTGGAGTTGCCAAGCGCGTGTTCGGAAGCTGGTATGACATAAAGCAACAGAGTCGGGCAAATAAATAAAGAACCTACGACTTTTTTTTTCCACGCAGTTCAACTTCCTTCACCCGTTGTCGTCCTCATTTAGTTCAACGACCAGTCTACGATGAAGTTTTCTGTTGCTTCCCTCGCGCTCTTCGTTGCTGGTAGTCTCGCCCAGTTCACAATCAACACTCCGTAAGTAACTCGACACATGCGCCTCGACTTGTCGAGGTCTTATTACTTTTTCGCAACAGTTCCAACGTTGTCGAGTGCCAGCCCACCCTCCTGACGTGGTCAGGTGGACTTGGTGAGTCGTTCGAACATGCACTCTTTCGTGTCTAATTGTGTTTTAGCTCCCTATTACTTGGTCGGTGATATTCTATTAACAGTCATTAATCACTATTGATCCTTGGCCAATTTCACTTTATTTCGTTTTACAGAGGTAATAACTTCATTTCGTATACGCCTAACATTTTACTTAACGCTGTTTCAGCGTCCTGCCCGGTGCGGCACCCAATGGTAATGCTCTTGAGAATTTGGGAGAGCAAAATAGCACCTCACTGACCTGGGTCTGCAACATCGCATCGGGGACATCCATTGGTCTCACCCTTCGTGACAGCTCTGGTTTGATTGCACAGACCGCACCTTTCAATGTCAACGCCGGATGTACGTGTTTCAGCCGACCTTGTTGATCGGTTGCTTAGGTTCTAATTTTGGCGTAGCTTCAACTTCTTGCACCAACACTACGTCGGGTACGTCTCTTATTGTATGTATCAATTTATTACCCCACTGATGTTTCATTTTCCAGTTTCCCCTGGTCCGACATCCCTAACTAGTGCTGCCGCGCCGAGTAGTACTTCTGCTACCTCTGGAATTTCCACACCCATTCCCGCTACCAGTGGCACTCCTGCCACTACTGGCACTACCACCACCCCTGGCAGTACTCATACGTGAGTTAAAGTTGTTGTTAACTTGTAACATGATCTCATGTCACATCCGTTCAGCAGCTCTTCCGCAGGTTCTGGAACTACTGGCGCTTCATCTTCGACAAGTTCTTCTGCTGCCTCTGCCAATGTCATCCGCGTTGGCGCTGCCGGCATTGCTGGCGTTGCTGTCGCTGCCTTATTTTTCTAAATTTGCTCCGACATCAAAACACCGATACCAGTCGATGGACTTCCAGAGACATTTATAACTTTCATTCTGCTAATCATTTACTTGCGACATCTACAACATACATTAAGCTGTCTGCTTTTAGGAATATTGGAGTTTTTCCCACTGACGTTTACCTTCCCTCGTGCAACGGTGACCTTATGTGCTCATTGCTTCCACAATTTCGATTGAATTGAGCTTCCTTCAATCGTTCTTTGTTCTTGTTACATAAAGACATTCCATAACACCGTACCTTTAGATACTTGGGTGTTGCTGTTGTACGGCCCGAAGTTTCTTGCGTTCTGAATGATCTATATTTTGGCGTGCAGGCTGATGGTTACAAGTGTCGTTTTTGTATACTGAGTCTAATTACCGAGTTCGGAGGAGTGTTCCGACATTGCAGATCAAGTAGGTCAGTGTGGTTTGCAAATTGGTGCCGTGACGCAGGGGTACTTCCCAACCTGAAAGCAAGCCCGAATCTAGTAGATGCACGTTGTCCTTCATCAGATAATGTTGTCAATCCTCGAGGCGGGGCGGATGTCAGAAACCTTCTAGTGAAAGCTGATTAAATCACGAGAAACATCCCCGTGGACAGTAGGACCGCCACAACATAGCCATAGCGGACTGTAGGTTTTAAGGGGATGCCCTCTCAAGATAAATTCATGGGCTGGGCTATGAAGCAGTGACGGTCCAAATAAGTTTTGACTTGACTAAATTCAACCTACGAAATTGCGCACCTTGATTGACTCAAATGGGTCTCAACCGACAAAACTACGCATCTTGAAATGAAATTCTCAATGTCGGCGTTTCACAGAAGGGCGGCGACACCTTGACAATTGCACACAATCTGTACCTGTTGAACAAACGGAGTACGGCGTTGGTATCCATATGACGGTATAGGGTGGCATGTCCTCGCTGCATGCATCTCATCCCATCATCTTGGCTTAGTACATAGGCTAGCCAGCAAACTTAATGATGTACCTTGTATCCGGTTGATCGCAACACGGCCTTAAGGTTCGTGTTACCACGCGGGGTACACTTCAGCCGCCCAGCTAGAGACCGCCGGATAAATATTTCGAGGTGGACTGGCACGAACTCCTAGGAATGATCGCATATATGAATGGTTATAGTACGCAGGGAAGAGAGTTGAAATGTGAACAAGGATGGCACGATACTTTATGTAGGAAAACACAATACGAACAACAACATCTTGATCGATTGATCATTGAAAGATGCATAAGTCGCAAGGTCACCGAGATCCAATATAGACCCACAAGGGAAAGGATGCTGTACGTGTAGCCCGAGCCGCCGGTTGCGACGCATTAGGACACCTGCGTAGACAGTCACCCTGGGCCGCGTGTCAATGAAATGTGATGATCATGTGGCCATGATGGTGTTCTTTGTCCGACCAAGTACTAAAAGCTCGTACGACGTGCGCACACTTGCACTGATTCTGTGTGATGATCCGACGTCAAATTATAAATTTATAGAGAGCCATGTAAGAAAACACACCGTGAATTCTATAATATTGTTGTACACACGACGAAGACTGAAGTTGATCATCCTCTTAATATTATCGCCGAATTCGAACACAATACCACCGACCTGGAGGACCGAGGAGAGCCGAGGGGTTAACTTGAAGCTCAGAAGTATATCAGAAGCGGCTTGAAAGGATGACCACGAAATCGAAGTTTGATTCATGATAGCGACTTGGCTCCCGGCGGCTGAGCTACCCGAGGCTGCTTCAGGTTATCGTTCGGGAGAAAACACCCTTGAACGGCTGCAAAGCACCCTACAGTCAAGAGTAGACGTTGATAACCGCTCCCAGTTATCTCCCAGGTTTGTATTTTGAATGAAAACAAAAATCTCGATGATACCTTGCGAAAGGACAATGTTTTGGTTACGTTGGAAACATGATCCCTTGAATAGGTCTGTACGATCATACCACAGCAAGATAATGCGAATTCGAGCGATTCTGGATGCTTGGATGTTCAGTTCCTGACGAGTCAGGGCCCGGTTTTGTATGCAATGGATGCTGCTCACCTGCGGAGATGGGTATTAGCAGGCAAGTACTTATCTCCACTATCAAGTACTGTAGCGCTCCGTCGGGCGTTGCCGAGAATCCGTATACTTTTCTCGTCCCCGACCGATGAAAGTACGTGCGTGCTAGTATTAGGCTCAATGCCTAAGGGAGGGTACGGGGTACCTGGTATAATTATAATGCAAATTTTTCACAGCCGATCATCCATTCAGCAGTTGAGACTCAAATTATCTACCGCAGTGTACATAGACTGCAAGTTCCGACAACTTAACCGATGTACTATATACTACTTACATGTATAATGATTTTATGGTGAAAATTAAGTCAATCGACCACGGGCTCACTACTATCCGAGTACCGGCGGCTCCTAGGACGAGAACATCTTTAGGTCCAACGACCACCATCGCGGAAGGAAAGGGGAGTCGATATATCCATAACTGTGACCGTTAGCCAACATAAAATCAACACGGGTCTTGTCGTAGAACTTTAGTCCAGATATGGTTTGCAGTACCGCTTCCGTGGACCCATTCCGTGGACCCACCCGCAATAGATATATCTTATTGCAGAATGTTGATGTTGATACGGTATAATACCATCCACTTAAATGCGTCCAATCCGGACTGATCAGGCTGTCCAGTTGTTCGCTCGCTTGGAGACATAGTGAGGACCGTAAAATTGCGAGTCTATGAAAAAGAGAGTGAGTAGCCACAGCAGTACTACTAATGGGATGGCAGCCGCTGACAACAAGAACGAGATAAAACCACATTGCTTACTACGAGCAGCCGTGCCAAATAGAGACTAAATAGAGACTAGTGCTTGGCAGACCCATCGCGGGTCGCTGCGTGTTGTCATGGCCTTACATCTAAGGTTTGGACTCGGGTGCACAAGGTGCGTCAATAATTGAGCCACCGCATACTCGGCGTCTTCGTTCTCACCACATCTTCTTCACTTCCGGAAGAAATGTACCGAACCACGAAATTTCATCTCTTTCACCTAAGATATCTGATGTGATGAAAGTCAAGGCTTCGAGGCGACCCTTGAAGGTGATAGCAAGCACGTACTAGTGCAGTATATCATGAGACCACAAGAATTAATCAACTTTACAATTCTCGTTCCTTTCCTCTCATTACTCGTCGACTTGACGTCTTCACCTTGATGGCTGCTCCAGAATACACGATTGCAGACTTCATTCATCGAGAGCCATGGTGGAAGAATCGTGGTACGAGCCTGGCTAAGCGAATCGAAACAAATAATTTTATTGACAATGTCGGCGCGCAGCCCTCCTGGTTTTAAATATTTATTTGATATTACCACTACTATCATCAGTACTGAGCGGTCTTGATGCGTCTATACTAAACGGTCGGTCATGAGCATTCATTATCATATGATCTACTCAAGTCACCTTAGGTCTGCAGATTTTGCCTGCATGGCAAGAATACTTCCATCATCCTCAGGAAAAAATCTTGGGTGGGCAGTCCTGGCATTGTTACAACCCTCTATTCACAGTTGTTAGGTGTCATAAATTCTGCCCAAAGCATTGGCGCCCTCTGCGTAAGCCGTAGCAGTTCGTTTACATTCCTCTCGGTTCACTTTGGCTTCAGGGGATTCCACTAACCCCTTATGTGGCTGACTTGCTAGGACGACGAGCAACTATGTTCTTCGGGGCAACCATCGTAGTAGCTGGCATCCTTACGCAAGCATTATCCACCACCGTGCAAGTATTCATTGGTGCTCGTGTGCTCAGTAAGACTCCCGTCTCCCATTCACGGAACGATTCGATACTTATCCATATATTGTAGTTGGCATGGGCAATGCTTTCACCAATAGTGCCGCTCCATTGCTTATCACCGAACTTAGTTATCCAACGCATGTATGTCCAATCACCTGGTCCATTATTAGTTGTTTCTAATCTCAGTTAAGCGTGGAAAATTGACCGCTCTATACAATTCGATGTGGTATTGTGGCAGCATTATCTGTGCGTAACATTCCGTGCCATAGATTTAATTTCTCACATGCATTATAGCGGCTTGGATCTGCCTGGTCGCTTATGATCAAGCAGGGACATCAGAATGGTCATGGAGAATCCCTGTATTTCTTCAAGCCACCGTTCCTGTCCTTCAAATGTCGTTGATATGGTTAGCATTGTTGTCTCTTGAATGACTTAGCACTTTTAATTGTGTTTAGGTTTATTCCGGAGAGTCCTCGATTTCTAGCGGCCAAAGGTCTGGTAAGCATTCGCGAGGAATTTTTCCAGTCAATTAGAATACATAGATTGAGCTTTCTGCCATTGTTCTCATAGGAATCGCAAGCCGCGCGTGTCCTCGCTCGGTACCATGCAAACGGGCCAAGTGAATGTGGCCATCTAGTAGCATTCGAGATGGCTCAAATCCGACATGCTCATAACGTTGAGCGAAAGGTTGCCTCCAGTCCATCGTACATGACGTGCTTTGCAACTCCTGGTAACAGACGGCGTGTGTTTATCATTATATCGATTGCAATATTCTCGCAGTGGAGGTTTGGTTAATCTCGTTCTAATTTGATATGTGAATTGACGCTCCTTTCAGCGGCAATGGTCTCGTCTCGTCTTACATCAGTTTTGTTTTAGACGGGATGTATGTTCTCAAAGTCGACACGGTAGTACATTGACTCAAAGTTCAACAGCGGCATCACCAAGACTCGGACAAAATCAATAATTAACGGCTGTCTACAGGTCCATCCATTTTTTCTCAGAAGACGCCAGAGTTGATCCTTATATTGCATATGTAGATTTTTAATCTCGCTAGTGCTCTATTGGGCACAATGCTCGTGGACAAGTTGGGCAGAAGGAAGTTGTTCTTGATTTCGAATTTCGGAATGTTGATCGGTGGGTACAACTTTGTGATATCATGCTGGTTCGAGAATATGACTTATCGTCTGGGCAGTCTTCTCTATGTGGACACTTACCACCGCTCTTTTCCACGAGACTAAGAGTACTATAGCTGTGAAAGGCAAGTGCGAAACTTTGTTGTACTTGATGCCATTGTCAATCAAGCACGAACAGCTACTGTACCGCTCATTTTTATGTTCTTCTTCTTTTATGACTTGGCGTACACGCCAATGGTTATTTCGTACACACTCGAAATTCTGCCTTACAACATTCGTGCCAGGGGACTTGCAATTATGGTTGGACATTTCGTCACTGGTCTCTGAATACCATCTAATACCTTGCACAGAACTTTACAGCCTATCTTTCCAATGCTTTTAACGTGTTCGTCAATCCATGGGCACTCGGTGCCATAGGTTGGAAATATGTGAGTCATATATCTTTCAAGTTTCTGGTTGACATATCTGGGAAAGTACCTTGTTTTCTGTGGATGGCTCGTTGTGGAGCTAGTAATTGTCATGTTGTTTATTGTTGAGACGAAAGGTGACTTTCATTGTTTTTGTGGATTGTGAGTGGTCCTGGATTTTTTCTTCAGATCGTACCCTGGAAGAAACTGCTGCTTTATTTGACGGCGTGAAACCTCCTGGGAATACGGAATGGAAGGATAGCCTCACTTTCGCCAGAACGCCCCAACCTAGATCACCCCGTGTGGACAAAGATTTCCGAGATAACTATTTCGAGCTTCATGAAAGCAGTGGTGACCGGCGCAGTGTCTCAGAAACACAGTGAAGAGCAATGTATTCGGATCACCTTCGCATCTCGAAACAATGTCAGAAGAGTCTGCCATTACAGTTTTTTTTTAAAAATCCAGTTTTTTGTTCATTGAGTGAAACTACAGACTCCAAACCATCGGCGGTGTGTACTACGAGTCTCATACTAGTGCCACATACCAAATACATACAACTATATTTTAAATTCCGCACCTTGATTCAAACACCGCAACTTTTGGACTCTAGCCAACTGGCACTTGTTGTGGCAGATTTGCCACTGTTTGCTACTACCTCCGAACGGTTGACAAACTGTCACCAGCACATGTGTGATGTGACTGATGTAGTCCCATTTCAGATTCATTTCTGCTAAGTCAATTACCTTAACTTACTCTGTCAGATGTCTGAGTCTGTTTGTCATTTTAATGTGCCTAGTTTCGCAAACATGAAGCAAACTGTCCAAGAGAAATTTGGCTTGTCTTCCTGCACCTGGCAGCTTCTGGCAGCCCAATATCAGCTCCAGAGCAAGGACATTGTCACTATCTCCCCAACTGGCTCTGGAAAGACATTAACCTTTTGGATTCCTCTCCTATTCAATGCAGGTGGGATTATCATCATCGTGACACTGCTAAGTATATTAGGGGAAAAGAAACAGAAAGAGGCAGAGGCACTGGGTTTCCCTGCCATCAATCCATGTAAAGAGACCACTACAGATCAGGTATTCAAGGTATGTAATGAGATTCTGTGTTACTTCTTTGTCATTAAAGTCATGCAGCATATCAAGAGGCTCAAATACTGTGTCATCATGATCAGCCCAGAGCAGCTACTCAGTGACTCCTGTTTCAAGTGTTATGGAAATTAAAGAAATTCACTGAGAAGATATTCAATCTGACGTTTGATGAAGGGCACTGCATAAGTGATGGGGTGAGGACTTGAGGCCACTTTACAGTCAGCTGGGAAACATCAGGTGGTATTTGCCTGACCATGTAACAGTTCATGTTGTATCAGCAACCATGCTGCCTCATATCTTGGCCGATGTCACTTCAAAGCTCTGTATTCAGCCACATAGCATTGCAAGGGTCACTAGGTCTAACGACCATCCAAACATTAGCCTTATTGTTGAAGAGATGAAGTTCCCACATAATACTATGCATGATCTAACCCAAGTCTTGGATATGAGACTTGGAGACGTGAATCCACCACCAAAGTTCATGATCTTCACAAATTCTTGTATTTCAGTGGAGGCGACTTGCAACTGCTTGCACTCAGATGTGCCTAGACATTTGCAGGGGAAGATCATATGGTTTCATTCCGGGTGTCATATACCATACTTCTAATCCCAGATCCGACTACATCCGATCAGATCCGATCGATTCCATTTCCATCCGGTCCACAGATCCTGTCTGGACCACCCATTTGAAGGTGCTCACTTCTCGCACCTTAACTCCCTTGTGTATATCTGCGTCTATCTTCTTTCGTCATTCCTCCTGTTTCCGGTATTCCGGCTGTGTATATTTCCATCCTGCATCACTGATCCGTTACCTGTGTTCATTTCCGATTCATGCTTACTGATCCACTGTGCATTAACTAATAGACTTCCGTTACACTTCGTACATAGCCCTCAGTCCCGGACTTGTTGATTATCCGTCTTAGATACTTACAGTATATAAACCACTTGTAGATCTCCATAGAACCTTAGTTCGAATATCATCTTAGATTCTGCTCATTCTGCTTCCTCCGGACTTAAGCCACTTTCCGCTCTAAGTCATCTTCTGAGACTTGGGATTGATTCCTATAGTCTATATCTCCGACTCTATCTTCAGATAGTCTATCTCTGTTAGTTTCTAGTTAGGAACTCATTCCGAAGCTAGTCTTAATCTTCGTTCTATTCTTACGTTCCGGATAACCTTCAGACGTATCATATCCGATACCTTCGGACGTCTGGATCCGTCACGCAACTCTTTCTGGATCTTTGGACGTATAACTTCTCCCTGAAATAAGGGGCATTACTCGGGAAAGGGGCACAGTGCATGAACTGAGGCCAAAGCCCTTCGGATCTCTCTACCTTTGAGTACGGTCTTAACAGTGTGCAGTATTCTTTTCTTTGTTTTTATGATCAAGTAACGAGGGTGGTATTAGCGAATGTTGGTGGCGGTAGGGTAATGAATGATGCCATTGGGGTTTCCACTGGCGGGTATATGTGCTTGGGTCTTTGTGTTACGAACTGGGGTGGCGTCACCAGCGACAGTGAAAAGACACAGACGGTCTGCTGGGAGTTCTTACAATGTTCAAAAGAGAACAAGGTGAAAGTACAAGGAACGCGTTCTTTGTACGATCAAGGGTTCAGCCTCAATGACAAGTCAAAGAGGTATCCGCGAGAATAGAGACTAAGGCTAAGGAGTGCTTAGACTTAGAGACGATTCAAGACGACTTAGGTTGGAGACCTAAGCGAAGGAGATTCCAGGTAAAACCCAGTAAGATTAAAGTAGCGAATCTACTACAAGTACACTGTGCTTAAATAGGCCAATATGTGCGCTCAGACCAAGAGGGGTGTGAGAATGTAAATGCGTATCCAAAGAAGGAAGGCAACTATAGTACAGATGCGTTGAGCATATGAGTCGGAATCATGTTACGTAATGTACAAGGTAAATGAAGTAAGAAAATGAATAGGGGCACGTACGATTGTAACATTACCCCCTTTTTACACGTAAAGTCACCGACTTTACTCACTTTGATTCGCATAGTAGATGGGATCATCACTGAATTCGTAATCTTCATCAGCAAACGACCCACTCATCATATACTTGGCTTCCTCAAGGCCAGCTCGGCGTTTAGAGTCCTTCCGTTTTTCCGTCCGAATTCGTTCATCGTCAAGCTGTTTCTCCCACATGCGAAGCGCATCATAGAATCCTTCATCCTTCCAAGTTAACTCGAAGGGGGGAGGCCCGACTCGGTTAGGACAGTAAAGAGATAAATGAGTGGGCGACCAATATCTGCAAACCCTGCACTGATATTCCGCGCAATTCTTCTGACGATGTCCAAGCAATCCGCAGACACGACACTTCATGTTCTCGTCAGGGTTAGAATGGGCTTTACGAAGAGGGGATGGAGAAATAATGGGCGTGGGGCTAGTGGATCTGGCGCGCTTCTTTCCCTTATTCTTCTTCATACGTTTTAAGGCAAGGGTGTTAGCCCACTTAAGTTGCGCCTGTTGAGCGGGGGACAACGTATATGCTGACATAGGGAGGTCTGGGGTAACTGCTCGTTCAGCAGCCGCAAGAAGTTCGCTGGAGGAGGACGAGGAAGTTGCGCCAAAATCTTTTACTAGGACCGGCGAGATAGGATCCATAGGACCGAATGATGACGGGATGGACATAGGGGGATGGATATGAAGGTCGCGAAGTCGAGGACCAAGTGTTACCAACTCAGTGGCAGGGATACCTAGTAGTTTAGCGGCCTCACACTGTTCCTCTGTGCAGGGTTCATATAACCAATCTGGGCAATCAAGAGAAGTCGTAATGGGGGTGATGACATTGATTGTTCGATAGGGGATGGTGTTCGAGGAGATGCGAGGTTCGACTGCGTTTGTTGAAGATCAGTGATGGCTTCTTCTACTAGATTTCTAGCCGCTCTAGTTTCAGCGACTGATTGCTGGATGTTTCAACAACCTTGTTGGTGAGTTGTCCGATCTCTTGGACAGCAGTATATAAGCCAGTAAAGGCATCAAGACTAGAATAAATACGCGAAGATGAGGGTGCTGGAATAGGAAGTGGCGTATCTTCCTGTGGAGAGGGAGGTCGAGCAACGCCTGCTCGACGTTCGGCAATGATATGAATAGCTTCTTCAACATCATTTTTAAAGGAATTGGGAAACAGCAGCATAGCGTAAGCACGAATGCGTTTTTGAAGATGTAAGAAGCGGTGCCGGTATGTGGCTTCTGTAATATCCTTGGCGGTGACTTCGATAAGTGCTGCGGTGCGGATGATGTTAATGAGGAGTAAGGCAGGGAAAGCGCCTCGTTCAGTAAGAATTCTTTCGATTTCAAGGGCATGTCCCTCGCAGAGGATGGCGGCTTCGATGTAAGAAGTGTTATCAATTTCGGTGGTGAGATTTCCGTATTGTTCGGTTTCAGAGTCGGAGTCATTGTTGGCGACAGTGACGGGAGTGATGTATGCGGTGGGGAAAGACATTTCAATGGTAGTTGATCAAGTGCTAGTGCGAGTTGATTGACTGAAGGGTAATCAGAGGGCATATTGCTTCTTATAAGCGTTCAGGATTCGAGCGGAGTTCTTCAATTCTTTTCTGGGAGCCATTCGTTATCTCCCGATGAGTATCCTTTCCAGAAACAAGATAGCGTCGGCGATTGCCGGTTCCTTTATGAGAAAGGATTGCTTCCACTTCATATTCTTCTTCTTCTTCGATGATGTCTGGTGGTGGTTCAGGGAAGTTTGGCCGTGTACGTCCATTTCGCTATAGGACGATAAGACAGAAGCGTGAAACGTGGGGTGGATCTTCCATTGCGGAGGGAGTTTAGCGTGAACATGATAGGAGATAAGACATCGATGATCGGGAAAGGTCCGTATCACTTCGGTGCCAATTTCCTTGATGGGAGTTTGAGTCTAAGATTAGCGGCCGATAGCCAAACCTTATCTCCTATCTTCCATGGGGTGTACTTATCTCCACGGGATCGTTCGGCCATTGTCTGCATTGCAATGTTATGACAGGCGATTGCTTCTTCTCTTATCTTCTGCAGAGATCGTACTCGGTCTTCTGCTGCAGGAACTGATGAATCGGGGATAAGATGAGGGATGGCACGTGGTTCATATCCCATCATCAGATAAAAGGGTGATGCATTCCTTGCATCGTGCTTTCGGTGGTTGTGGACGAATTCGGCGATTGGATAGGTGTTCTACCCAATCTTCGGGGTTGTTACGGCAGTAGATGCGGAGGTATGTTTCAAGTTCTTGATTAGCCTTTCTGTTTGACCATCAGTCTGTGGGTGATAAGCCGTGATGGAGCAATGACGTATTCGAGAAGTCGGGCAAGTTCCTTTGAGAAGCGAGATAGGAATTGCGGTCCTCGATCCGAGATGACTTTGTCATGGAGTCCAAATCGTCGGTAAACGTGTTTTAAAAATAGCTTAGCCACCCTTCTGAAGTAATGGTTTTAAACAAGGGATAATAATCACCCCCTTCGTAAGGCCATGGTCTACCACGACCATGATACTGTCAAAGCCTCCAGAAACGGGGAGGTCAGTAATAAGATCGACAGAGACCTGGGAGAACGGGCGAACAGCCGAAGAGGAATAGGCGTGAGCGGGGGCGAACGGGATGAGTATCGCTTTCATTTGCTGACAAAGGGCGCAACCCTCAACGTATTTCCGAATATAAGAGCCCATTGCAGGCCACCAGGCTTCCGTTTTACGAGTTCTTCAGTTTTGAATCTACCGGGGTGTCCCGCGGTAGGATGATCATGATACCGTTTTAGGATATGGAGCGATGCGCCGGTGGAATATAAGCGCGATTCTTAAAATAGAGGACGTTCTCCTCAATCTTCCAGTCAGAAAGTGCCGATTTCATAGGGGGAAGGCACACGCCATCAAGGGCGTCAGACGCCGTTTTGAAAACAGGGTCGTCGAGAGGGTCAGAGGAGACAGACATCCTTCAAGTCGGTGTCAATAAGACGAACGAATAGAGCGTCAGGGAGGAGGGTCTGGTCCTCGTTATCGTCTTTGCCAGAGTCATAATCAGGCCGGCGGGATAGTGCATCAGGTACTGCTAATTTAGTACCTGCAACGTGATGCAGTTCGATGTCATAAATAGACAAAATCAATTGCCAACGTGCTTGGCGACGGGTGAGCTTCTGTGCACTTCTAAAGTACAGAAGGTTCTTATGGTCGGTGAATACCAGGACGGGTGTGGGTTTCCTTCGAGATAATGACGCCATTCGTTCAATGCCCGGATCACGGCAAGGAGTTCCCGATCAAAGATCTGGTAATTGCGTTCTGCAGGGTTCAAAGACTGTGAGAGATATGCACATGGGTGATAACACCATTCTCATCAGTCTGCAGGAGAACTCCGCCAGTTGCTACGAGCGAAGCGTCGGTAGCAATGGCAAATTGTCGGGAAGGATCAGGGTTACGGAGTACCGGTTGGGATGTGAAGCGCGTTTCAGTTCTTCGAAGGTGTCCATACATTCGGTTGACCATTCAAAGGCCTTATCTTTCTTTGTTAAATCGATAAGGGGTCGGCGATGTCAGAATAGTGGGAAATGAACGTGCGGTAGAAGTTGCAAAAGCCGAGGAATGACCGAACATCTTTTACAGATTTCGGGTTGGCCATTCGGAGATTCCCTTGGTCTTGGCGGTATCCATAGCAACTTGTCCGGGGCGAATTATCATTCCGAGGTATTCCACTTCTTCTGCATCAAAGGTGCATTTCTCCGGTTTCAAGAACAGTGTTCTTTTCGTATTTCATCAAAACTCGTCTGTTCGTTCACGGTGTTCTGCCATTGTCGTAGAGAAAATCAGGATATCGTCCATATAGATAACCATCCATCCTTCATTGATTTCTTGTTGAAAGGTGCGATTCATGTATGCTTGAAAGTTGCTGGGGAATTGCAAAGGCCAAAGAACATGACGTTTGGTTCGAAGAGGCCAAATTCCGTGGTAAAAGCAGCTTTCCACCTGTCGTCAGGATGGATGCGAATGTTGTTATAACCGGACCGAATATCCATTTTCGTAAAGAACTGTGCATTATGAAGACGTGCGACAAGGGAAATAGGGAGTGGGAGCGGATATGCGTTCTTGACTGTCCAATCATTGATGTAGCGATAATCTTGACAGGGGCGCAGTTCTCCACTCTTCTTTCCCACAAAGAAGAAGCCACTGGCTTGAGGTGACTTCGATTCTGAGATAAACCTTTCGCAACGTTTTCATCGATAAACGTTTTGACAGCAGCGCGTTCTTTTTCTGATAGCGGGTAAACCTTAGACGTGCGAGGGATAAAACCGGGTTTGGTGTCGATCCGATGATCGATACCAGGGCGTTCGGGGGGTAGTTTGTTCAATCCGTCTTTAGCAAAGACGTCTGCGAAGTCGTGCAAATAATCCGGGACCAATTCTTCGAAGGATTTCTTTTTCTTTTCCTTCTCATCCGTGGCGAATTCCTGAGCTTTGTTACTATATTTCGGAGGGAGAGGGAATTGTGGAGTAGTTGGAGGATTGTTCGAGTTGAGAAGTTCCATCACGTGTCAAGGGTGTATCCATGGATACTTCTTCTATGATCCTCATGCTAACTCCATCGGTATCGTATTCCACAAGAAATTCTCCATCTCCTAGTTCATAAGAGGAAATTTCGCGTACTTCTGGCGCATGCCAGACATCGTTCATGGTATCGAATTGGTCATCATCCTCGGTTGGGATCAACGAGGGCACGGGTTCTTCTTTATCGGGATTTCTTCTATTGAAGCTGAAAGGGTTTTCGGGGGAACGAAGAACTTGGATAGTTTCGGTACATTGGTGCTTCGCCTGGGAGTTCTTCTTCCGTTTTCCTCTTTCCTGTTCTGTTCTTCTATTGGCCGTTGCTCAATAGGTTCTTGTCCGACCCGATGCTCGGGTTCGGATTCATTCTTGCGCTTTTCGCGCGGGGAATCGGTGATACTGCTCGGCAGTTGACACGTGGAGTGGGTCTGTAGTACGTGGCATTCGTACTTCTGGTTCTGGTTCTTCAGGAACATCAATAGGAGAAGCGATGAATGGTTTCGGAAGACGGGAATGTTGCCATCTGGTATGGTGATTGAAAAGTCGGGCAACCCATTCTTCTTCGTCTTCTCCATATCGATTTCGATTTCATCAGATTTCTCTGTCCGTGAAAGGACAAGTGTTTCAGCAGCCCAATCTATAATTGGGTTCATTGCTCGTAACCATGGGATTCCAAGAAGGATTTGATCTCTTCTTCCTAATTTGGTGATATTGAATTTTCCATACATGGTTCGGTCGTCGATTTTGACCACTAGGAGCAGTAGTGCGTGATTGGTCCTCCTTTTATGAGGGTTCCATCTGCCGTTGTAACTCGAAATGGTTCTTTGAGTTTTCGTCGTGTGATTTGATGGAGTTTCACAAACTCTTCTGAGATGAATGTTCCTGCTGCTCCTGAATCAATAACAGCGGTGGTGTCGACGGATTTCAAGCGAGTACGCGAGTGGAGGGTGATGGGACACGAAGTTCTTTTCTTTCACCTACAGCGCGTACAAGTCTTAGTAATACATTGGGAGAAACATACGTCGATCTTTGTTTCTCCAATCAAAAATCCTGCAACAATCCGTCTCACGGTTTCTTCATCTTCTTCTTCCCTTTGACTTCGGTTTGTCGGAGCGGGGTCTTCTTCTTTCTGTCAGGACAGTTATGGATGCGGTGTCCTGTCTTTCTGCATCCGAAGCATTGCCTTTCTTCATGCATTCGGATCTCTCCATGTCGGAGATTCGATCTACGACCATTGCGTTGGAATCACGGTTCGGAATATACCGTGCATTCCCATAGTTCTTCTTCTTCTGTTGTGGAGTATGACGTGTCCTCATGGCTTAAGCCGATGATGGGCGTTGTCAATAGCAACGCATTGCAGCACAACATCTCTGAATATTTCGGAGACATCTCCGTATTGAAAAGCTTTGTAAGGATACCCCAATTAAGGCCGTCTTGGAAGAACTGGATCTTCGTCGCGTTGTCAGTGATCTGAGCCTTGGCTGCAAGTGCCTCAAAGTCAGCGACGTAGGTGTGGAGATCTCCAGTTCCTTGTTTGAGATCTCTGAGTCTTGTGAGCGCGGTTCCTTTGGTATCCACTGGTTCGAATGCTTCTTTGAAGCTCTTCATAAAATCCGCCATCGTCCCATAACCAACTTTTTGTCCCGAAGTGTCGGTAGATTGGGCGTGTTCAAGGAATTGTTCCTTCCAAGATTTGGCATTCTTTTCGGTCATAAAGGATGTTATGTAGATGATCTTCTGCTTGTCGGTGGTGTAAAGCTTTTCATTGATGTCAAAGTGCAAGTTGCACGACTGGATAAACTCGCGAGAGTTATCACGATCTCCATCAAAACCAGTCGGTTGACCGATCTTGTATTCGAATTCTTTGGTCGACATGGTTGATGATTCTTCTGATGAGTTATACTTTCTCGGTGCCTACACGCGCTGTCTTGCTGTCCGTCAGGGCTTTCTTCTGTCAGAGGGCTTCTCTTGACAATCTGCTCAGCGTACGCGTACGCTAGTCTGCTGATCTAAGCGATCAGGGTTCAGGGTCGAAGACTGGATAGTCGACGATCAAAATGGACTTTAATCTTTTGTTACGAACTGGGGTGGCGTCACCAGCGACAGTGAAAAGACACAGACGGTCTGCTGGGAGTTCTTACAATGTTCAAAAGAGAACAAGGTGAAAGTACAAGGAACGCGTTCCGAGTACGATCAAGGGTTCAGCCTCAAGACAAGTCTAAGAGGTATCCGCGAGAATAGAGACTAAGGCTAAGGAGTGCTTAGACTTAGAGACGATTCAAGACGACTTAGGTTGGAGACCTAAGCGAAGGAGATTCCAGGTAAAACCCAGTAAGATTAAAGTAGGAATCTACTACAAGTACACTGTGCTTAAATAGGCCAATATGTGCGCACAGACCAAGAGAGCGTGAGAATGTAAGTGCGTATCCAAAGAAGGAAGGCAACTATAGTACAGATGCGTTGAGCATATGAGTCAGATCATGTTACGTAATATACAAGGTAAATGAAGTAAGAAAATGAATAGGGGCACGTACGATTGTAACACTTGATCTGACTCTGGAGCTTCTTCTCTGAATGGAAACCATGTGATCTGCGTTCGTACTGCCGTAGCGCTATGAAGCATGGATGGCTGCAGTAGAGCCCCTTCAGTGACAAACTCCGTACTATACGGGTCACCTGACCCACATAATATCCTGTCCAAGATGGGCCAGTGGACCATGGGCTGAGGTTATGTATATCCTCGATGTTGACGATGGGCCGGGGAGAATATTATTTCGATGGAGATGGGTGGGCTGGGAGAATTGATTTTTGGGAGAGACAGGTGGGCCAAGGGAAACATGATTTCTGATGTTGACGGATGGGCCAGTGGGATATCATCACCGACAGAGATGGGTGGGCCCATCTGGGTAGTATGTAGAGTAGGATATTATAGACAGCTGGGCTGAAGAGAGATGCAAGGCAAATATTATTGCATAGATGGGTGGGCCGAGGTAAGAGAATATTACATATACAGGTGGGCCACGTGGGGTGTATCACATGGATGGGTGGGCCAAGGGTGCAGTAAAATATTTATTGGATAGATGGGTGGGCTGATGTAATGAACATATTGGCACTGGGCTTAAAACCCCATATTTTGACACTCGTCTCATGTCTACAGGAGTTACCACTTGTCCATGGCTGTCTTACCCCTTTAGCAGTACCGGCAGCATCCCACGCTTACCGCACACCGTACTGACTGCTGCACCTCATTCCATGAACCGATGTCCTTCCATGTCCTTGCCGCGTCCGCATAGCTCCATTTGGTGCGTAGTTTGTTTTCTGCTCGTTATCACTGATTCCACAGCAAGCCTTATTACATGTTGCCTCGTGCTGCAGTGCCTCGTGCTATGTTTACTTACGGCAGTTACTACACTCCAGCGCTACTGATCTCACCTAGAGTATTCCGAGTACATACAATTTAGGATATAAGCACCGTGTACCCCACATGATACAAGTACCTGATTTTACACCATTGCACGTACTATAGGTCAGGATTACTGTCTAGCTCTGGATCTACCCAGTAGTGGACATAGTCTTTAAAGTTTCCTTATCGCTCGTTAATACATCACGCTCGTTCTCTGTTACTGCTGGCATACCGCTGAACTATCGACTGTTACTTTGACTGAACTTCTCACGCACCACTACTTTACCGCTGAAAGTACCGCAGACTTCTTTACTGCTTCCTTGCACCACTCGCAACCTTACCACTACCGCTGAGATCACCACTACACATGCCGCTAGTTCAGGCAGTATCATCGCTGACCACGGCAACTTACTGCTGACCACGACACTTGTTTTGCACATAAGGTAGGCTTGAACTTGACCATACCAATAGGCATCCTCCTTTAGGGTCGAACACTCTTGTTCTTACAAGTGAAGCAGACTAGACAGAGCGCAAGACTAACATACTAGTTTAGGCAGTGGTTTATCTACAGCCCAAGCTAGGTTGTATCTTTACACCGAGGTAAGAGAATATTACATATATGGGTGGGCCGATGTGGGGTGTATTACATGGATGGGTGGGCCAAGGGTGCAGTAAAATATTTATTGCATAGACAGGTGGGCCGACGTGGGGGAATTTTACATAGACAGGTGGGCTGATGTGGAGGCATATTGCATATATGGGTGGGCCTAGATATGTATCATAAAGATGTACAGCTGATGTAGCCACCAGAGAATCAAACACATAGGATACATGCACCCTATGAGTGCATATACCTACCATGGACCACCAAAATCTAAACCCTGAAGCATGAAAACCTGAATGCACCATGTCTGACATTCACTGATAATTGGGGTGCCAGGTGCCAAGTCCCGAAACCTGGAACTCGAAACTGGAGATTCAAACAAGATATTTCCTGAATTCCGGATATCCAGACACCCGAAACACAACACACAAGGTGAAAGATTTAAAGTCCATGTGTCGAGTCATCAGGTGCTGAGTGCAGGTGCAGAGTACCAAAACTAGAAACTTGAGATTCAAGACAAAACAGACATCTACCAAAAATGTGTGGATCAAAGTTTTGTTGTTGCCTGACATTTTTCTGAGTCCCAAGGACTGAACCCCGAAATTGTGGACTACCAGATTTCAGGATTCGGGGTTCAGCACTCGAGATTCAAGATTTGAGATGAACAAGATATCTACCAAAAATGTGTGGATCAAAGTCATTTTATTGCCTAACCTTTTTTCGGTCTCAAGTGCAGAAGCCCGAATACCGAACCCGAACCCCTACATAGTACACTACTGGAGTTCGGAGTTTGGGGTTCAGCACTTAGAATGTGTGGATCAATAGGTGTCTATTGCCTCACATTGTTCTGAGTCCCGAGTTGCGAGTGCTGGGTGCTGGGGTTCAGGGTTCAGCACCAACAATATGTTGATCAATATCTTTCACATTATGAGTACCAAGTCCTGAGTCCCGAGTGCCGGGTGCCAGAGTTCAGGGTTCAGCACATAAAATATGTGGATCAATATCTTTCACACTGTTATGAGTCCCGAATCCCGATCCCTGAGTGCTGGGTGCCGGAGTTCAGGGTTCGGCACTCAACATGTGTAAATCAATATCTTTGTATTGCCTCACATTGTTCTAAGTCCTGGGTGCCGGGGTTCGGGGTTCGGTGTTAAAATATGTGGATCGATATCTTTCACATTGTTATGAGTCCCAAGGCCTGAGTCCCAAGTGCCAGGTGCCGGAGTTTGGGGTTTGGCACATAAAATATGTGGATCAATATCTTTCACATTGTTATGAGTCCCAAATCCCGATCCCTGAGTGCTGGGTGCCGGAGTTCGGGGTTTGGCACTCAACATGTGTAAATCAATATCTTTGGATTGCCTCACATTGTTCTAACTCCTGGGTGCTGGGGTTTGGGGTTCAGTGTTAAAATATGTGGATCGATATCTTTCACATTGTTATGAGTCCCAAGTCCTGATTCCCGACTGCCAGGTGCCGGAGTTTGGAATTCGGTGTTAAAATATGTGCATCGATATCTTTCACATTGTTATGAGTCCCAATGCCTGGGTGCTGGGTGCCGGAGTTCGGGGTTTGGCACTCAACACATGTGTCATATACCATACTTCTAATCTCAGATCCGACCATATCCGATCAGATCCGATCAATTTCATATCCGTCCGGTCCACAGATCCTGCCCAGACCACCCATCCGAATGTGCTCACTTCTCGCACCTTAACTCCCTTGTGTATATCTGCGTCTATCTTCTTTCGTCATTCCTCCTGTTTCCGGTATTCCGGCTGTTTATATTTCCGTCCTGTGTTACTGATCCGTTTCCTGTGTTCATTTCCGATTCATGCTTACTGATCCGCTGTGCATTAACTAATAGACTCCCGTTACACTTCGTACATAGCCCTCGGTCCCGGACTTGCTGATTATCCGTCTTAGATACTTACAGTATATAAACCACTTGTAGATCTCCGTAGAACCTTAGTTCGAATATCATCTTAGATTCTACTCATTCTGCCTCCTCCGGACTTAAGCCACTTTCCGCTTTAAGTCACCTTCTGAGACTTAGGATTGATTCCTATAGTCTATATCTCCGACTCTATCTTCGGATAGTCTATCTCCGTTAGTTTCTAGTTAGGAACTCGTCCCAAAACTAGCCTTAATCTCTGTCCTCTCCTTACATTCCGAATAACCTTCGGACGTATCATATCCAACACCTTCGGACACCCGGATCCGTCACGCAACTCCTTCCGGGTCTTCGGACGAATAACTCCTCCCTGAAATAAGGGGCATTACTCGAGAAAGGGGCACAGTGCACGAACTGAGGCCAAAGCCCTTCGGATCTCTCTACCCTTGAGTACAGTCTTAACAACATGTGAATCAATATCTCTGTATTGCCTCACATTGTTCTAAGTCCCAGGTACTGAGTCCTGGGTGCCAGGGGTTGGGGTTCGGCACTTAAAATATGTAGATCAATATTTTTCACATGGTGATGAGTCCTGAGTCCCGGGTGCCGGGGTTCGGGGTTTGGCACTTAAGATGTATTGATTGATATGTTTCACATTGTTACCCGGCACAAGGAATTTGATCCACACATTTAAAACTTGAAACTCACAAAAATGTATATAATGTAAATTTTCTATTTCCTTACACAGTTCACCAAGTGTCAAGTACCAAGACCCGAGACTGAATTCCTGGCAATGTACCAAGTGCCAAGTGCTGAGTGCCGAAACCTGAAACTTGAAACTTGAAACACAACACTTGAAACTCGCAAAAATCTGTATCATGTAAATTTTTATTTCCTTACACAGTTCACCAAGTGTTGAGTACCAAGACCCAAGACCTGAATCCTGAATGTAGGGTTGGCAGGCCAGCTGCGGAGGTCCGGAGGTCCGGAGATATGGAGATCGGGGCCAGAGATCATAGTGGAGATGGGGTGTGAAATATGGTATGTGACAGAAACTCGCAAAAATGTATATCATGTAAAATTTCTATTTCCTTACACAGTTCACCAATTGTCAAGTAACAAGACCTGAGACCCGAATCCTGAATTCCTGGCAATGTATGAAGTGCTGAGTGCTGAGTGCCGAAGCCCGAGACCCAAAACTTGAAACTCAAAACTCGCAAACATCTGTATCATGTACAATTTCTATTTCCTTACACAGTTCACCGAGTGTTGAGTACCAAGACCCAAGACCCAAATCCCAAATTTAGGGTTGGCAGGCTAGCTGCGGAGGTCCGGAGGTCCGGAGATATGGAGATCGGGGCCAGAGATCATAGTGGAGATGGGGTGTGAAATATGGTATGTGACAGAAACTCGCAAAAATGTATATCATGTAAAATTTCTATTTCCTTACACAGTTCACCAATTGTCAAGTAACAAGACCTGAGACCCGAATCCTGAATTCCTGGCAATGTATGAAGTGCTGAGTGCTGAGTGCCGAAGCCCGAGACCCAAAACTTGAAACTCAAAACTCGCAAACATCTGTATCATGTACAATTTCTATTTCCTTACACAGTTCACCGAGTGTTGAGTACCAAGACCCAAGTCCCAAATCCCAAATTTAGGGTTGGCAGGCTAGCTGCGGAGGTCCGGAGGTCCGGAGATATGGAGATCAGGGCCAGAGATCATAGTGGAGATGGGGCATGAAATACAGTATGTGACAGAAACTCGCAAAAATGTATATCATGTAAAATTTCTATTTCCTTACACAGTTCATCGAGTGTTGAGTAGCAAGACCCAAGACCCGAATTCCTGGCAATGTAGCAAGTGCCAAGTGCCAAAGCCCAAAACCCGAAACTTGAAACTTGAAACTTGAAACTCAAAACTTGCAAAAATCTGTATCATGTAAAATTTCTATTTCCTTACACAGTTCACTGAGTGTTGAGTACCAAGCCCCGAGACCCGAATTCCTGGCAATGTAGCAAGTGCTGAGTGCCAAAGCCCAAAACTTGAAACTCAAAACTTGCAAACATCTGTATCATGTAAAAATTTCTATTTCCTTACACAGTTCACCGAGTGTCAAGTACCGATACCAGAAACCCAAAACCCAAAAACCCTGGCATACACAACATGTATGCCAGGGTTTCAGTTTTCATGTTTCGGGTCTTGGTACTCGACACTTGGTGAACTGTGTAAGGAATAGAAATTTTACATGATATACATTTTTGTGAGTGTCTGTCACATACCATATTTCACACCCCATCTCCACTATGATCTCTGGCTCTGATCTCCATATCTCCGGACCTCCAGACCTCCACAGCTAGCCTGCCAACCCTACCCTGCACCTGGTCCACTCCAAGCACAGTCATACCCACCACTATTTCTGGACTTTCCCTCCAGTGGCATTCTGGATGTACCTTCACTATGTGTCCTGGTCCAATTCCCATTCCTATCCAGATTCCATTCCTCCAAATCTCCCTGCATTCCTCTCCGGACATATTTCCGCGCCACATGCATTACACCATTTAAGGTATGTCCTTGTCTCCAGCTCTCAGTTACCTCTGTCTCTGTCTTGATAATCTCTTTCGTACATATCTCATCTCTGAGTTCATTTCATTATGTTCTGTTGTACTTAGTAGTATGTTTCCGCATGGTTTATACATAGCCTTGGATTATGCTTACTGATCCTTACCTATGATACCTACAGTATATAAACTCGCACTGAAGTACTCTGGACTTCAGTTTGGTCATTACTGTCTGATTACTTACTTTCTTCTTTCTACTTATTCTCCGCTTTATATCTTGCTACCTTCTCATGTCAATATAACTCCATTCCATTCTCGCACTTGGGCTCCGGCCCTTGTAAGCCTCTGGTTCAGGCCTATGGGAGTATTCCCTAGGCCGGACCTTTGACCCTTTGTTATATTATACTTTCCAAACTTTGTCTGAACTCCAGTCTTTATCTCTGTTCACCTCCAGCTCTACCTTTGGTAGTCTTCCTCTGTTTGTTTCTACTCTGGACTTCGTCCATAGTAGCCTGTACCTTCCTTACATAATCTCCGGACCTACTCCTCCATAGTAGGGCAATACTTCCCCCCAAATCCACAGAGCTCCACTCCTCCATTTCTCCACTCCTCCACTCCTCCACTCCTCCATTTCTCCGTTCCTCCACTCCTCATCCTCCAGACCTCCTATCTCCGGACCTCTTGTCCTGTCCTATCCTATCCTTGACCTCCTGTGGATCATATTTCCCCCTGGAGCCTTGCTCCAATCCTGCCCTGGACTTCATCCAGCAGTCTTCCCTTCACCCATTCTACTTGGGACTTGTCCCAGTAGTCTTACCTCTATCTCTGCCTACCTCCGGCATAGTTTTCTACACTTCTCTGGAAGTTTATTGGTGCTCTATGGAGCAATCCAGCCCAAGAGTTCCTCCAAGGTTCTCCCTCAGACTTCACCAGAACTCCTCTTTGGACTTCATATGAAATTAGGAACATGTACTCAGGTAAGGGGCACAGCACACAAGCTGAGGCCAAGCCCCCATGAATTAGTATGACCCTCCAGTACAACCCCATGCAAAGCTGGAACTTCCGAATAGCCTCTTGTTTTGCATGGCCATAACAGTTTTGAGTTTTGGCACTCAGCACTCAGTGATTCAATAATTTGCTTCTGGCAGAGGTAACATTCATTGAAAAAAATTGTATATACATCAATTACTATGCAATTATGCCAACCCTCTCACAAGACCCTTTAACCTTCACCTCAACATCCAAGAACAAAAACATAGAAAGTCGCATTTCTGACACTTTTGATGTTTTCAGTATCTTACTCTTGCATAAATAATACAGCCTCTTCATATATCATTATAATACCATATATACTTGCTTTGTATGACAAGGATCAGCTTAAAATAGGCCGGAGTTTTGAACTAGTGTGAATGCTTACTATGTCTACTGATAAGGAGCCCATACTTTCAAAACATCAAAGTTTATTAATCAGACACCTGGAGTAGATTTAAAATACATTCACTATGATATATCTAAATTTATAAAACCATCCAACAAGAATTGAGTGCTGAGGAAGTGAAATAGATAAGAAATTGACTGTGGGAAAGTTCAAAGTCCCAAAATATCGAAAATGGTCAGTTGGGCAGTTGTAGGACTTTGATGCTGGGTCAACTGAGATATACACCACATCCCTTCCACCACCCTCCAACCTCAGGGCAATAAGCAGTATAAGTTCCTTTAGTAGTCTAACATGTATCTTACATATTTTGAATGAAATATTTAACCTGTACCATATATAAATGTGACTTTGTGTAAAAAGATGTCAATTGTCACTTTCACACATATGCCATTTTACTTATCATTCAGTCAGTCCTTCATGGATCTTTCTAAAACTTCAAATACATCATTAGGGACATATATGAGAGGTAAATCATGCATCAGATCACTTATCACAAGCTTGATTATTATGTAGGCTTCTTATCAGTAGAAATATCCCCTGTACATGACATATCAGATTTGTGGCCTATATACAACTGATCCTTTGCATATGACACATGTGGGAGTGTACTACTGTTGATTTCTGAGCAGGGCTGGCCATTTATGCAATGATAAGACATTCAAAAACTTTAAAAATGATTGAGGAGCAACAGGAGGGCATCCATGATAAGATGGTCGAGATTGAACTGGATGTTGAGGTGAAGGTTAAAGGGTCTTGTGAGGAGGTGGACATAATTGCATAGTGATAGATGTATATACAATTTTTTTCAATGAATGTTACCTCTGCCAGAAGCAAATTATTGAATCACTGAGTGCCGAGTCCTGAGTCCTGAGTGCCAAAACTCGAAACCCAAAACTTGAAACTCACAAAGTGTTAAGTACCGAGACCCAAGACCCAAAACCCTGACATACAGTTTCAAGTTTCAAGTTTCAAATTTTGGGGTTCAGGGTTTAGGGTTTGGGTTCCGGCACGAGGCACTTGTTACATTGCCAGGAATTTGGGATTTTGGTCCCGGGTTTTGGTACTTGACACTTGGTGAACTGTATAAGGAAATAGAAATTTTACATGATACAGATTTGTGTGAGTTTCAAGTTTCAAGTTTCAGGGTTCGAGGTCTGGCACTTGGCACTTGTTACATTGCCAGGAATTCAGGATTCAGGTCTCAGGTCTTGGTACTTGACATAGAAATTTTAAATTATACAGATTTTTGCAAGTTTCAATTTTGAAGTTTGAAGTTTGAAGTTTCGTGGTTCAGGTGCCAGCACTCAGCACTTGTGACATTGCCAGGAATTCGGGATTTGGGTCCCGGGTCTTGGTACTTAACACTCGGTGAACTGTGTAAGGAAATAGAAATTTTACATGATACAGATTTTTGCAAGTTTCAATTTTGAAGTTTGAAGTTTCGGAGTTCAGGGGTCGGGTTCCAGCACTCGGCACTTGTTACACTGCCAGGAATTCGGGATTTGGGTCCCGGGTCTTAGTACTTGACACTCGGTGAACTGTGCAAGGAAATTGAAAATTTAAATGATACAGATTTTTGCAAGTTTCAATTTTGAAGTCTGAAGTTTGAAGTTTCGGGGCTTGGGTGCCGGCACTCAGCACTTGTTACATTGCCAGAAATTCGGGGGTTTTGGGTTTCGAGTCTTAGTACTTGACACTCAGTGAACTGTGCAAGGAAATAGAAATTTTACAAGATACAGATTTGTGCAAGTTTCAATTTTGAAGTTTGAAGTTTGAAGTTTGAAGTTTCGGGGTTCGGGCTCCGGCACTCGGCACTTCTTAAATTGCCAGGAATTTGTGATTCGGGTCCCGGGTCTTGGTACTTGACACTCGATGAACTGTGCAAGAATATCGAAATTTTACATGACACACATTTTTGCGAGTGTCAAGTTTCAAGTTTCAAGTTTCAAGGTTCGAGGTTTTGGGTTCAGGTTCCGGCACTTGGCACTTGTTACATTGCCAGGAATTTGGGGTTCGGGTCCTGGGTCTTGGTACTTGACACTCAGTGAACTGTGCAAGGAAATAGAAATTTTCAATGATACAGATCTTTGCAAGTTTGAATTTTGAAGTTTGAATTTTGAAGTTTGAAGTTTCGGGGTTCGGGTGCTGGCACTCAGCACTCAGCACTTGTTACATTGCCAGGAATTCGGGATTCGGGTCCCAGGTCATGGTACTTGACACTTGGTGGACTGTGTAAGGAAATAGACATTTTACATGATACACATTTTTGTGAGTTGCAAGTTCCAAGTTTTAAGTTTCGAGGTTCAGGGTTCGGGTTCTGGCACTCGACACTTGTTACATTGCCAAGGATTTGGGATTTGGGTCCTGGGTCTTGGTACTTGACACTCGGTGAACTGTGTAAGGAAATAGGCATTTTACATGATATACATTTTTGCAAGTTTCAAGTTTTGAGTTTTGAGTTTCAGCTTTTTATTGCCTCACATTTTTCTGAGTCCCAAGTGCCAAATCCTGAGTGCCAAACCCCAGTAGTCCACAATTTCAGGGTTCGGCACTTGGGATTCAGCACTCAGGACTCAGACAAATGTCAGGCAATCAAAAGATTTGATTCACACATTTTTGGTAAATATCTTTTTCGTCTCGAATCTGTTACGGCCATGCAAAACCGGAGGCTACTCAGACATTCCAGCTTTGCATGGGGTCGTACTGAAGTGTCATAACTAAATCATGGAGGCTTGGCCTCAGCTCGTGCATTGTGCCCCTTATACAAGTATGTGCCCCTAATTTTGCATGAAGTCCGAGGGGGAGTTCCAGTGAAGTCCAAAGGGGAACTCCGGAGGAACTCTAGGGCTAGACTGCTCAATAGAGCGCCGACGGACTACTGGAGGATCATGGGAACCACACAGGAACTATTTCTGGAGGACAGGAAATACAAGTAAGACTACTGGGTTGAGTCCCAAGTAGAATGGAATGGAGGATGGACTGCCAGACGAAGTCCAGGGCAAGATAGGAGGGAAGCTCCAGGGGGAAAGATGATCCACAGGATGTCAAGGGTGGGGTAAGACAGGACCAGAGATCCAGAGATAGGAGGTCCAGAGATAGGAGGTCTGGAGGGGGAGGAGTGGAGGAGTGGAGGAGTGGAGGAGTGGAGGAGTGGAGGAGTGGAGGTCCAGAGAAGTGAAGCTCCGTGGATCCAAGGGGAAGTATTTAGGACATGGATGAGGATCGGAAGTCTCAGATATCAGAGGAGGGAAAGTCCGGATATAGTGGTGGGTGAGACTGTGTCAGGGTGGGCTAGGATATGCATAGGGTTAGCAAGCTAGCTGCAGAGGTCTGAAGGTCCAGTCGGATGATATGCAACTACCTCAGCTCTGTCATGTCTACAATTATCATACACATCGGCTCACCCATCTATAATTTATACCACCCTCGGCCCACCCATCTAATATAATATACTGTACAACACCCTTGGCCCACCCATCTAATAAAATATTTTATATAACACTCTTGGCCCACCCGTGTATGTGATAACAAGTACCCTTCACATACCTGTCTATCTGATACACATCTACCTTGGTACACCCATCTACATAATATCCAACTACCTCAGCCCATCTGTCTACCAAATATTCATGTACATTGGCCCACAATAACTCTACATATTCCTTGCATGGGCCCACCCGCCATCATCAGGAATAATATTCCTCCCAGCCCATCCGTCATGAATGAGGATATTTCTACCATGGGCCCATGGTCCGCTGGCCCATATCATACGGGATATTATGCACGTCCGTTCACTCATACAATACGGAGATAGTTCACTGTAATATGTGGCGCCACATCTCCAGCGTGATATGTGATCCATGACCATCATATATGAGGAGTATTGGTTTACCTGAGGTATTGCGGGCAGTAGCTTGTGGGATAAAGCATTCTTCAAACCACTTTGTGCATATGAAGTCGTCTGTCCAGCCATTGGGTGAAGTCGCAACACTGAAAATGTAGGATTAAACTTTTGACTTCAGATATGTGTTGATAACTAACCAGATATCTTTATGTGTACTGAACCACTTCTTGTGATAGGACTTCCCAGCAAAAACAAAGCCTGGTGCAATGCTTGCACCATCTGCCGAAATGCACTTGATGACTGTGACCAGTTCCAAATTCCCGCTCTGTGTTTTATACTTTGGGTATCTACCATGAGGAACAAAGTACTTCTCTGGTGAAGCTTTTCTGCCACCACCTCGCTGACACCCCTTCTCATCCACGTTATACATGTTTTCCCAGGGAATGTCCTTTTCATTGAGAAGCTTCTTAAGAAGCTCAAAATGGTGATCAACAACAGTGCAATTAAAACTTTGACATTGTTTCAGATCCAGGGCTGATGGTTTCCCCAAGCAGATATCTGGGTGATGTTTGAGAAAGCCTCTGACCCACTTCTTGTGAGGCTTAGTCTTGCCATGACACAATATGGCCGCCTTGCTTCGAATTGTGTGCTTGCTGAGTGGATGCCCCATGGAGCTAAGTAATTTAATCCAGTCAACAAGCACATTTTCTGATTCTGGTGACAGGAGCTGTTGCTCAATATGAGCCTTGTTGTATGCCTGATTCTTGCCAAGATACCACCGCTGAAGGGTGTCATATGGGACTTTGTGCTCTGTTGCAACAGCACAAATGTTAGGACAAGGAGAAGCATGTAGAATAGTGCAGGGATATTGAATCTTATCTTTGAGCTCCTGAGAAAACTTGGATGGTCGGTTTTTCTTTGGCATGTGACCAACACTGCAAGACTGTTCACAGATTTCAAAGAGTGAGTGCACGCACATCTGTTAGCTGAGTTGCCAAGCAGTGCTTTGCAAATCCGAACACAAGCTTACCCCTCCTGTCACATTTTGCATCTCGATAGTACAACATTTATGGCTCTCAACATAACGCAGTTTTCATGTCAGAAAAAATTACAGTAGTGTTAGAAGGCAATGTAGAATCACTAGTAGAATTCCTGAATTTTTTAGTGCATGTAATGGCTCTCCTGTGACAGATTAGTGCAGAAAGTGCATGTTCCACACTGTATTTCGCTGCTGCAAGCACTTCCAGTTCATTTTTCATAAAATAAAAATAAATACAGCAAGGTATATACTGATCATCCTCTAGAATCATTGTGCAAAGGAAATGAGTGGAAGATGAGTGTGCTACGTTGTGATTTGCAACTCCGGGCCATTTTGCAACTCTGGGCCAAAGATAGTAGTGATATATATCAGTGTACTAGGGTTAGTCCGATGTCATTCAAGCTCCGACCTTCGGCGAAATAGTCAGCCGAGAACATCTCACACGAGGTTTGCCAAATGTTGGTCAACATCTGGTTGCCGAACTACGTTGATGCAGTGCACCCGGGAGTTTTGCCAAGTTTTGCTGATCGGCGCCAAGTGCCAGTTGTGCCGGCACTTGGTCAAAACTCAGCCAAAAGTAGTTTTACCCCCGACACTACTCAGGACCCATCGCGGGTTGCTGTGTGTTGTCATGGCCTTACATCTAAGGTTTGGGCTCAGATGCACAACTTGGTGGGTCAATAATTGAGCCACCGCATACTCGCCGCCTTCGTTCTCACCACGTCTTCTTTACTTCCGGAACGAACCACGAAATTTCATCTCTTTTACCCAAGATATTTGATGTGGTGGAAGTCAAGGTTTCGAGGCGACCCTTGAAGGTGATAGCAAGCATATACTACAGTATATCATGAGAATTAATCAACTTTGGATTCTCGTTCCTTTCCCATCATTGCTCGTCGACTTAACGTCTTCACCTTGATGGCTGCTCCAGAATACACGATTGCAGACTTCATTCATCGAGAGCCATGGTGGAAGAATCGTGGTACGAGCCTGGCTGAGCGAATCGAAGCAAATAATTTTCTTGACAATGTTGGCGGGCAGCCCTCCTGGTTTTAAATATCTATTTGATATTACCACTACTATCATCAGCACTGAACGGTCTTGATGCGTCTATACTAAATGGTCGGTCGTGTGCATTAATTGTCATATGGTCTACTCAAGTCACCTTAGGTCTGCAGATTTTGCCTGCATGGCAAGAATACTTCCATCATCCTCAGGGGAAAATTTGGGTGGGCAGTCCTGGCATTGTTGCAACCCTCTATTCACAGTTGTTAGGCCTCATGAACTGTGCCCAAAGCATTGGCACCCTCAGCGTAAGCCGTAGCAGTTCGTTTAAATTCCTCTTAGTCACTTTGGCTTCAGGTGATTCCATTATCCCCTTGTGTGGCTGACTTGCTAGGACGACGAGCATCTATGTTCTTCGGGGCAACTATCGTGCTTGCTGGCATCCTCACGCAAGCATTATCTACCAGCGCGCACATATTCATTGGCGCTCGTGTGCTCAGTAAGACTCCCATTCATGGAATGATTCGATACTTATCCATATATTGTAGTTGGCATAGGCAATGCTTTCACCAATAGTGCCGCTCCCTTGCTTATCAGCGAACTTAGTTATCCAACGCATGTATGCCCAATCACCTCGTCCATCATTACTTGTTTCTAATATCAGTTAAGCGCGGAAAATTGACTGCTCTATACAATTCGATGTGGTATTGTGGCAGCATTATCTGTGCGTAACATTCCGTGCCATAGATTTAATTTCTCACATGCATCACAGCGGCTTGGATCTGCCTGGTCGCTTATGATCAAGCAGGGACATCAGAATGGTCATGGAGAATCCCTGTATTTCTTCAGGCTACCGTTCCTGTACTTCAAATGTCGTTCATATGGTCGGCATTGTTGTCTCTTGAATTGCTCAAAAGGACTTAGCACTTTTAATTGGGTTTAGGTTCATTCCGGAAAGTCCTCGATTTCTAGCGGCCAAAGGTCTGGTAAGCATTCGCGAGGAATTTTCCCAGTCAATTAGAGTCCATAGATTGAGCTTTCTGCCGATATTCTCACAGGAATCGCAAGCCGCGCGTGTTCTCGCTCGGTACCATGCAATCGGGTCAAGTGAAAGTGGCCATCTAGTAGCATTCGAGATGGCTCAAATCCGACATGCTCATAACGTTGAGCGAAAGGTTGCCTCCAGTCCATCGTACATGACGTGCTTTGCAACTCCTGGTAACAGACGGCGCGTGTTTATCATTTTATCGATTTCAATATTCTCGCAGTGGAGGTTTGACTAATCTCGTCCTAATTTGATATGTGAATTGACGCTCCTTTCAGCGGCAATGGTCTCGTCTCGTCTTACATCAACTTTGTTTTAAACGGGATGTATGTTTCCAAAGTCGACACGGTAGTACATTGACTAAAAGTTCAACAGCGGCATCACCAAGACTCGGACAAAATCAATAATTAACGGCTGTCTACAGGTTCATCCATTTTTTCTCATAAGACGCCAGAGTTGATCCTTATATTGCATATGTAGATTTTTAATCTCGCTAGTGCTCTATTGGGCACAATGCTCGTGGACAAGTTGGGCAGAAGAAAGTTGTTCTTGATTTCGAATGTCGGAATGTTGATCGGTGGGTACAACTTTGTGATATCATGCTGGTTCGAGAATATGACTTATCGTCTGGGCAGTCTTCTCTATGTGGACACTTACCACCGCTCTTTTCCACGAGACTAAGAGTACTATAGCTGTGAAAGGCAAGTGTGAAACCTTGTTGTACTTGATGCCATTGTCAATCAAGCACGAACAGCTACTGTACCGCTCATTTTTATGTTCTTCTTCTTTTATGACTTGGCGTACACGCCAATGGTTATTTCGTACACACTCGAAATTCTGCCTTACAACATTCGTGCCAGGGGACTTGCAATTTCGGTTGGACATTTCAGACTCGTCTTTGAACACCGACTAACATCCTGCACAGAACTTTACTGCCTATCTTTCCAATGCTGTTAACCTGTTCGTCAATCCGTTGGCACTCAATGCCATAAATTGGAAATATGTGAGTCGTGTCTCTTTCAAGTTTCTGGTTGACAAATATCTGGGAAAGTACCTTGTTTTCTGTGGATGGCTCGTTGTGGAGCTAGTAATTGTGATGTTGTTCATCGTTGAGACGAAAGGTGACTTTCATTGTTTTTGTGGATTGTGAGCGGTTCTGGATTTTTTCTTCAGGTCGTACCCTGGAAGAAACTGCTGCTTTATTTGACGGCGTGAAACCTCCTCGGAATACGGAATGGAGGGATAACCTTAGTTTCGCCAGAATGCCCCAGCCTAGATCACCCCGTTTGGACAAAGATACCCGAGACAACCATTTCGAGCTTCATGAAAGCAGTGGTGACCGGTGCAGTGCCTCAGGATCACAGTCGCGTATCGAGCTACAGGGACACAGTAAAGTGCAGAACAGTGTCTTCGGATCACCTTCGCATCTCGAAACAATAGTGGGAGTCGAACATGGCGATTCAGGCCACGATTCTGACTCCGATTTTCGAGTCGATTCTCATACATAGCGCTTAGATAATTCAATATGTAGATAAGTCCTGCTATACCATCCACCTACTATGACATGGCTCGGTACAGTCCACGTCAGCAACGTGCACTCAATTTCCGGTGGCTCAAAGCTCACAGAATCATCGTCGTCTGCTTTTGCGCTGTTTTCATGACCCTTCAATCCCCTCTTACTAGCCGTGCCAGGTTCGGTGCTCTTCGAGTTCTTCTTGCCTTTCTCGCTAGCAGATTTTGCAGCTGTGTTTTTACTTGCTTTTGTCATGCGATTTTTGGGCAATTAAAATTAATCGATGGGAGGAGTCGTTTGTCGTTCGTTTGTAGTCTGATATTTTCCGTCATATGTTTTTTTTGGATGTATCATGTATTTAATTCATAATACAAATGCAAATTTAGACTTGTCAAACGGTTCACTGGAGCCGATTCAACGATTCAGGGCGATTCACGATTCTACTCGATTCTGACGCTCAAAAATCGACCTCAGAATCGATGTCCGAATCAGTGTGTGAATCGACATGTTTGACTTCCTCTAATGTCAGAGGAGTTTACCATTACAGTCGTTAAATGACAGGGGAACTACAATCACAATGTTGTATTTATGTCCTATATTTATTTGCTCATAAGCAGTACTAGTGTCTGTTGGGAACTGTTGACCATCAATGTTCTCTAGTTTTGATCCAGACCTCAACACAGTTCTCAGAGGAAGGAAATGCTCCCCAACCGTCATGGTCAATTGAAACAGTTCGTGTGTCGTCAAACAAGCTGCGGAACGTTGCTCCTTGGTGCTAGAGAATACGAGAGATGAGCAGACATTATTGCTATAATTCATAATGGATACGTACTAAACCAACGTTCATTCGGACTTTGGACATACTTGGGTCCAGCCTCGGGGAAGTGATTAACAAATAAGCATGTGCAAAAGACACGAATAGACTCACAGCAAGTCATTACTGAGCACAACTGCACACCCAGCGTGATCGGAATCGCCCATGCGCACGAACCCAATGCAGTTTCTGTGCTCAAAGTAATCCACCATAGGTCCATATGCGAACGATTTCCGTGCAAGGAGTAACTGTTTCAGAGTGCGGGAAGTGCCCTCATCAAAGCACTCATCATTGGGATACAGGTCACCATAGAAAACACATCTGCCACGACATTCGTGTCAGGGCTGGTGTTTTAGCGAGATGGAACATACGGATATCCGTGACATCGCAGTAGGATGAGAGCGTACGCTTGAGCCTTGAAATTAGTGTCCACCTAATTGAAATCACTCGAAGTCCACCAAAGAAATAATTACGAACTGCTTACCCAGCTTTCCAGAGACTGGCCGACTTGCTGGAACAATCATTGGCCAAGTCATGTGTGGTTATCAAACGCTTGCTTACCGTGCTATCGCAAGAAAAAGTTATTCATAGAACAGTATGTATCTGGCGCTAGCACTCACTCGTGATTGTCAACAAAAGTAACAGCATCTCCTGGCCTCAATTTTACCAGAGAACCTTCAAAAATGGTCCTCAAGTCGTATGAAGCACCTGCTTTGCTTGCTCTATGGAAGTTCTCATGTAGGGGAACGTCGAAAAAGGAGGTCTGCTACCATTAACCCCGAGTCAGTCATGTCATGGAGATGCACACCTGGCCATGAAACACCCGAATATATGGGGTTATATATCGCAAGCTGTTCTCGCTCAGAGGCCTGGAAATCATGGAATCCAGGATGGACCTACTTCGCTGACCAAAATTCTGAAACCGCAAACAATCGCTTCCTGGTTGGGTGGTCCCGAGTTCTTTTGATCTTCAACAGTAAAGTAGCTCCGTCACCAGGTGAATCAAGTAAACAAAAAACACCCCCTTACAAACTCAAGAAGGAACTTGCGGTCCATGTGTTTGATGGCGTCCAGCCTAAACCCGCAGGCACCTGTGGTCTAGAACAATCTCAAAAAATTGTATAAGAAATTATGCAGACAAGACGCACGTCAAGGATCCACGAGCCCCAGGAAAATAAATCACTTCGCACTTCAGGGTGACGGTGGTCAATCTATAGTTCCCGGATAGACGATTAGAATGGGCGCATCAATGAAAAGACACGACTGACATCGATGCCTAGGAGATAGTCATAATTTCCATTCTCAGTGTCCACCCACCTTGACCAACCTTGGTGTCTTTCTGAACAAATGCGAAATACACCATTGGTTTGCGTGAGCTCGTCCCAGTCCAGCCCTTGGATAATTTCAGTCATAAAAAGCAAGGAAAGTCCAACACGGACTGACCCGTAAAATGATTGAAATTCCACTGCATGCTACTATACTGACTTATATGTTTATCTCCAGCTGATGAAATTACAATGTATGGAGTCACCTTCCCAAGCCGTCCAGAAAAATCAAATGCAGTCCAGCCCTGTGGATGAGATTAAAAATGTCTACAGAACAGGGAAGGGGAATCATACCCTGACTGGTCTCTCCTCCTCAATGTCCCGTAACCGATTTAATGGATCGACGCGTGCAGCACGAAAGTCCTCCATTCTGTCTGCACCGAGTTTGTGCTTATGTATCATGGTGAATGACTGAGCATGAGCGTAGACTCGTGACATGTACACAATATCCTTACATTGAGAACTGCATCGATGATCACGTTGATACCGAATTGCCTTGCAACATCACAAGCTCTTAAAAGATCTTCCTTTGTTCCCCACCTCGTAGCCACGGAACCTTTCTGGTCGAATTCACCGATATCCCACTACATGAACGTCTGTATAGTGTTGGAACAAGTGTTACAAGACATCTACCAAGTCATAAGCATCATATCCGCGGCCCGTCTATAGCATTCGTAGTACAATGAGATTTTTGGACATATCATAAGGACTGCTGGCTCTCACCGGTTCCATTGCTTTGTTCGGTGGAGGGAGCCAGGTTTGCGTGAACCCCAGTGCGGCCAAGTGCGGGGCTTCTTTCGCAAAATGTTCCCACCAGCTCATGTCTGGGTGCCGGGCATCCCAGGTGAAAAATTGTACCTTGAGAGATCCATTTTGAATGAGTATTTCGGCGTGCAAAATGCAACTGACCATCGTAGGATTCTGAGAGCTTCCATCAGGCCCGAGTTGCATTGTTGGGAGGGATGGAGGTACCCATTTGAGAAGCAAACAATCAAACCAATACCTGAGCTGGCGGTAGATGAGGCTCGTCGAAAAGCACACAGAGTTCATGATATCAATTGGCCGTCCTCGCACATTGCACAACTCTAGTGACTAAACTTTTAAGGTGTAAGCTTGGTACCGGCATCTTCCGAGGCCTATAAATCTCCTGGAAGCTGCACTTGAAATTTTTTACCGTTTACATGACCACCTCTCACCACTCACTCCAGGAAGCGTCCCGCTCACCGATGGAATGAGGGTTCCGTGATCTATCACAGGATGGTCTATAGGGGAAAGCCTCTTTAATCACTCTTATCACGAATATTCACGTTGAGAGGAGTTTCATGATGTGGCGACAAATTTCTTGCACACTTTATACTATGCTCATCGGCTGTATTCAATATAAATGTTTGTAACTTTTCTCTGAGTTGATGTGAGTGCCAATTGGTCATGTGTAATTGTAATTATTTCTTCCTTGAATGTGACAACACACTTGAACTTATTTGTGAGATGAACGTTGCAGTACGACACTCTATCGGCCCATCCCACTCAGGCTATACCTTTGTTATTCGGTATGGAATTGGCAAGGCGAATCCGCATAGAAGCTCTTGGGCTCAGAGCTTGAGTCATGAACCCCACGTGTGACCAGCACAATTGAGGAATTGAAGTAGCATTGTCGCCCACGGTGGTTCGGCATCGAGTTGGTGTACGGATCCCTCAGTTCTAGTGTTGTCGGCAGATCGGTGCCGTTCTGGTGTCATCCGTGATGGAAAACCTTGGAGAACCTGGCAGTTGCCAGTGACAGAAGTCCAACAGTTCCTGGGACTAAAACTGTTCTACCATGGTAAACCCAGGTTCTGGTGCGCAGTTCTCGTGACAAAATTCCCGACCAGTCGCTCTGCCCTCAACACTCGGACTCACAACTAACGCATAGTAATTCCCTATATAAAAATCGGAACCTTTAATTCTCGAATTCCTACGACCATGGCTGATTTCGCTACTCCAGCACAAGTCAAAAAGCCTCACATCGCACTAATCACTAGCGCAGCTTAGGGTATCGGACGCGCCATCACCCTGCGGCTCGCAGGGGACGGAGTTGACATCGCCATCCCAGACATAAAATTACAGCATTAGAAGCTTGACCCCATTGGGGGCGAAGTGAAGACGCAAGGGAGGCGGTACATTATCTTGGGATGTCATGCTTACTAGGGATGAGCAAGTCGGGGGCTGGTGCCACTGTCGAAGTCTGACGAGGCTCGGACTGGGAACGGAACGAGAAACGACGACTTGGTATTAGCTCAAAAGACTAAAGAACTATATTCGACGACGAGAGGTGTAATATGATGATTTAGACGGAGAATCAAAGGGAAACGTGTCTGAGGCGTGCAACGAGGAGTGATTGTGTGTAAAATAAAGGTATGAGTACGTACGATAATGACGTCGATAGTCATATCTTGACAGCCACTTAGCTTATGCATCCCGATGCTGATATAGTGTCCAGTGCAAGACTCCACTGAATAATTCGCGAAACAGTTAGAGCTTCCTGATGGCAAGACATTTATTCAAAATATATGTATTATTGTTTCTGTGAGGTTTCCCAAGTCTTTCAATAGCTTTACAGTACCAAACGAACGCGGCGCTGCCGCGGATCAGAGCATTGGAAGACATTGCGGGTATGGTGTTATTCCTCGGCGGGAATTATATCACCAGTGGAATGAACACCATTGATGGTGAAACATGAATGATCTATCGTGTACTTCCAGCGCGAGAACTGCCGCATAAAATGTAACTTGTTTGAAAAATACCTTGAAGCCCAGAAATAAAACTCTTGAAATAATCATATCTTCACTTGCCTTCCTACAAACAAGGTGCGAGTCCTTGCGAGTTCATTTCAGCCCATACGAGTGTGACTAATAACCCGCCAGTCACCTCGAGTCTCCCATCAGGAAGGGTTCAAAACCGAGTGTGACGTTCATCGATCATGTGAAAGACTTCAGTCAGCTGCCGTGCATCCACTTGGGACAGACTTCATCCGCGAGTTTTGGTAAAACTTGGTCCTGTACTTGATGGATGTAATCGTCGCGGCGCATCTTTCACAGGCGACAGCTCGGTAGGGATTCCTAGGCCGATTCCATCCTGCGGGGGATTGAACCCCAAAGTTTCAGCGGACCATCAGCTAGAGAAACGTATAACGCACCTGATCCCAGTGAAACACCGGGGGTTGTTGTTGTGTAGAAGGGAAGATGCCTACATTGAGCTTCCGTTTCTTCTTCTTAGGTGCCGGATCTTGATTGTCTTCTGCAGCACTATCTGCAGCCGCAGCAGTTACTTTTGATGTCTTTGCTTGCGACGATTCGGCAGCCTTCTTCTGGTTCTTTGATGCCTTCTCATTTGGCGCAGGGGCGTCCTTTTTTGTTCGCGCACGCTTTGCTTTCTCTGCTGCAGGTTTTTCATCGGCACTGTCTTCCTGAGATGCCTTGCGTTTCCCTTTCGCTTTGGCGGAAGGTTCAATTAACTCAATAATGTCACTGTCAGCTGGCTTCGAGCGCTTGACTGGTTTGGGCTTGGGCTTGGGCTTGGGTTTCGGTCGAGTTTGATCAGCCCCTTCCTCTGATGCCAAAGGGATAGGAGGCGTCGTGTTGCTCTGGATTATCATGCGTTGAGATACGGCATAGGCACATGACAGTTTGCCCCACCTTTGGAGCTGCAGATGTTTTGAGCGCAGCAGTTAGCTGAGCCTTCAGATCTGATATCTCTTGCTCAAATTTTTCTGCTGCCTTTTTCGCATTTGTAGCCTCATCATCAGCCTGATTCCGGAGCGTTGTCAGTTCCCCGGCTTCTGTCTATAAACAAACAATCTCTTGAATATACAACGTGAAAGCTGGAGCAAAAAATCTGACCTTCCACTCATGGAGGACTTCCTTAAGTTTAGTAGTGCGACCTTTCTCCTTCTCGAGCGCTTTGTCACGTTCTTGGATGACTACATTCACTTCTCTTAACTGAACCTCCAATTCGATGTTCTTCTTCCGCAATATCTCCAGGTCTGCATCATCACCTTTCTTCAAGCCCTGCCAATTGTCAAGTTGACGTTGTAACTTGGCATTATTATCATTATGATCCTCAAGCTCCCGCTCGAGTTGGGTCACCCTCGCTTGTAGGCCATCACGTTGTACAGTTATCCGGGAAAGTTTAGACGTATTTGTAACAGTAGCCGCGTCTGCGTCTGCTTGAGTTTCTCGTAGTCGGCGTAGTTCATCCTACTGCAAAGTTAAACCATCAGTCACTCATGAGAAGATCGGCACTGAAGAAACAGACCTCGACGTCTTCACGTTGCTTATGAGCTGCTACAATTTCGTCCGACTTCAGCTTCAACTCGGATGAAAGCGTTGCGTCTCTTGTTCGTAGTTCGAGGATAGTCTTCTGGTACTGTTGATCCCGAGATTTAAGCGAATACTCTGTTTGAGCCACTCGAGAGTCAAGATCTGCCTGGAGGTCCTCTATTTGACTCTCTAGTTCTGCTTCCCTAGCCTGAAAAATGGTAATCTTGTAGTCCCTTTGTATACGCGCAAGCCTCTCGCGCCGCGCAACTTCGCGCTCCTTAAGCATTGCGATTCGTTCATCGTCCAAAGCGCATGCCGTCCTGAGATGAGCAATCCTATGGCACGCCTGCAAAGCATCACAACCAACATGCCACAACTTTTGCTCTGCTTTCCATTGTTGTTTTACAACATTGACAGCGTCCTTGGCGCGAGTTTGTTCAAGACTGAGATCATCGTTTAGCTTCTTGATGGTGTGTTCCAAATTCCGAGCCTTCTGCACTAGATTTTCTATGTGACCTTGCTGGGATGCGACCATTGCGTCGTGCGGAACGAAGGGAGCCACTGTTCGCACCGGAGTTGGTGCCCTCTTCGAATTGGGCTGTGGCATCGACTGTGCTAGTGACATTAGACCGAAATGACGCATTTGAGGAGAAACGCTCTAACCAATGCTCGCCAAAAAGTATCAGAAAAATGTTATTGAAAAGTTCCTGGTTATTAGTGAAGCTAAGGGGCGGTCAATCTTGCTCGTTTGAAAGTTAGTAAACTTGATAGTCACGGTGGTCAAACGGTAGTACAAACACATCATCTTGTGACATAATTGCAATATTAACTCATTGCCAGCGCTTTGTCTTTGCTCCCAGCTCACAAATATAACTTCACCTGTTGCTTGGTGCCAACGCAATCACACGTATTAAATCTCTCAGTGTCGTCCAAACTACGAATAATGGGAATAGCTCAGTTGTCGGAAAATTCCTAAGTTCCCGTGTTGTTTGCTGTCACATTTCCGCGGACCGCACTTCCGGTTTCTTGTATCTCACTAAGTTAAGCCGACTTAGTATAAGAATGTATGTGCTCGGTGCTTCCCTGATTATCAGTTCATATGGCGTATATCAATGCCTATCAACCCCCTCCTCCTGTGAAACCTGCTTACGGACTTCATGGTCCTGTCCCCTATGACATCAACGTCGCCTTTCCGCTTGAATTTGCTCAGCTGGAGACCCCACGTCTGAAGCTAGTGCCGTTCATTCCATCCATTCACGCTGCAAAATATCATGCAGCAATCCCGGACCCTGTGCACTTTTACCGTTACTATCCCTTTCCCGGCATAGAAGATCCAGAGTCGTATCTGCTGTTCATGGATGCTTTTGTGCGCCAGAACCCGTACAGTGTCCTCTTTGCAATTATCGACAAGACAACCCCAGACCCGGACTATCCGGAGTGGGGAGGGAAGCTCGCAGGGACAATTGCACTCCTCAATTACTCACCGACGAACTTATCAGTGGAGATTGGGGTTCTGTGCGTTCTGCCCACGTTTCAGCGTACACATGTCGCAACGCATGCAGTAGGAACACTCATCAAGTACTGTTTTACTACGCCCTGTGCATCCCAGTCTGAATCTGGGTTGGGGTTGAGAAGAGCACATTGGTATGCGCATCCGGATAATGAGTCATCCCTGAGACTTGCTGCTCGCATGGGGCTCGAACGCGAAGGAACTTTGAGATGGGCATGGGTGTTGCCTACGGGAAAGGTATTTGGAAAGACACCTAGGAAAACCGATCTGCTACCAGGACCTGGGAGAGATACTGCAATTATGGCTATGTCATGGGAAGACTGGGAGGACGGAGCAAGAGAAGTTGTAATGACACAAATGGCTCGGATGGAATAATGCATGGGTAGTCAATTCACGCCGAGGAATACAACAGACAAATTCTATAGCAGAAACAATGATGATATACATAACACAGTGACACTGGATAACGTACACGGGAATCAAGGGTAAATCATGGTCCATGCAGCTGAATAAATCCATCCTCTGGCATGCCTCTTGCTGACCGTCTCCTCACATCTGGAGACATGCTGGTACCCATGCCGTCTCTCATGCCCATCCTCGCAGGAGAAGCCCCATCCGCTCCAGGGCCGTAGAAGTGATTGGGTGGAATGCCATTGAATGGGACGTTTGAGTAACCCCCAATATTGGGATGACGTGGAGTCACTTGAGACATGCCCGGCGATGCATATGGGTAGTTATGATTTGAAGAGGTCGAGTGATTTCGAGTAATACGAGAAGGGTCGTGTGCACGAAAGTCGGGAGGCTGCATTGAGGTTCGAGCTGCATGTTCCTCCTCGCGTTGCTGTTTCTGGTACTCCATCAATGGAGACGAGTCATAGTATAGGTCAGACCCTTGGTCTACAAGAAATCTAAACGACTTTCAATTCCCTTTGAATACGACATAGTTGAACGACGCACTGTTGAGTTCCAACATCCCACTGTGGTCCACGTTCAGCACGGGCTGTAATAAGCAATGAGTTCCACTCCGAGGCAGACTCCTAAATATACACTCCCAATGTTAAAGTAGTTGTGCAGGCAGCATGGCACTTACAATAGCCTGGGCTACATTATTTGAGTCGTAGTTAGGCTGGTGAGTGGCCACGCGAATTTTCTCCTTCCTAGCTAGCGCTTCCACATGCGCAGAAAATTTTGCGCCTATCCTTTGGGCACCATGACGCGGAACCTTGATTCTGATGGCTTTTGCTGGCTTCCCAGGTGACATGGCGAGTAGTACGGCGAAGAATAAGGATTGTTATTCGGAAGATGCCGATAGTGTGCTTTTAAGAGTAGTTCTCAGAGTACTTCTTGTAAATTCACCACTTTTGTGGATCCCGAGTTCCCAATTGCAAGTAATTCGATGCATAATGCATAATGCATAACACATAATGTTTGTATACCCAATATGCATCATGAAGTATTGATCTGATAGGGTGGGACATATGTACAATAACATAGTGCATAAATTTATTGTCGTGCTTCAGTGGTATTGTCTCTTGTGACTATGTAGCAATTGAAAAGACACAGAGATGGCTTCAAATGTCATTGATGCGTTTATGCAAGCAGCCTCTGGTCGTACTGACCTCAAAATTTGTATTCCCGCGCGCGCACAACGAGTCAACGACCTGATTAGCTTTCTTCTATTGCAACTCAGCTTATACAATCAGTAAAAGATCTCGAAGCACGCAACCATGTTTTTGGTACCTTGCCAACCATCGACGAACTTTTGGACCCTGCTGAGGAGAGAGATAAGGGAGAATTCTCTGCCTATGAAGGTGGTGACTCATCCATCATTGCAGATGAGGTCCGTCATGGAATTGCTGTTGCAAATGGTGAAGTTATTGAAGTTGATTCTGATTCTGATGACGACGACGGCAATGAAGTGGGCCCATCAATCACACGCAATGATGTCCTTGATTTGTGCCAGCAGCTCGAAGTTGCGGCCTGGCCGGCATGTATGCAATATGGTGATCCTTAATTTTCACTTGATTTATCTTCACAACTTTGAAAGTTTCGCGCTAACCTACGACGCGAAGAACTGCATAATGCCAAACAAACATGTCTAGAATAATTCTTCTCATGTACTTGTGTAGAAACTATCAATAACTTTCAGTCACACTTTTAGCGGAGGTCACATATGTCACAGTTTATGTGACAAATACGTCTTGCATATTATGCATAGTAACGTTTTGGTGGTCCCATCGGTATGCATTATGACCATTTCAACTGTATCAATATTTTATCTTAGGTCTACTACCTACTCGAGAAGTCCTGTGACCGCACCTTACTTCTCGTGATCCATTTGCCATCAAAGTACCTCCTTCGCACGTCATGTAGCAACTTTTGTGTAAGTCGATTTTTACTCGTGACTTACTCCTGCGGCATGATGAGGGCCGAGGAGGGTTTTAAAAGCCACGCTTGTAAGGGCAGAGATTCCCCCCACTCAAGAATGCGTAACGTACTGTTTGATGCGGAGCCTCCTGTAGGCGATCTCCGCTTCCATGCAACCGTCCCGTGTAAGTGAGGAGGCCAGCTTGAACTGGCATGGTTTGACTATTGTCCTTCAGCAACTTGACCTGATAGCACAAACCATCCGTCACAAGGAGAATGTTCCATAAAGGATTTCAAGAAGGAAAAATTGGAACATAAACCAGTTCGAGAGTAGTCTGAATCGAGTTTCACGATCCACGAAGAGTTTGGTAACTGTTACTGTAGCGTATGTGTACATGTATTTGTAAAAGAATGCTCGGGTGTACGACGACAGTACGTTTGTTAACAGTAGCAGCAAAATGGCCAATTTATCTACATGTTCAAAAAATGAAGGTTGAGTTTTTTCGTAGTACACGCTCAGGCCCACATAGCCCTAAACTTTTCATTGAACTCTTCGAGCGCACCGCTGACCACTTCGAAAACTCGCCAGTCCGCAACAGACACTCCTTGCGGCCTCTCCGAATCATGAGTCGATTCCAACTTTCCCTCCTCTTGCTTCCCAGATGCCTCCTCTTCATCTTCCCACTGGACTGGATCAAGGGACGCATATCCGCTATCCGCTTCCTCATCTACATCCTCAGACATCGCATCTTTTTCGCCAATGGACCTCCTTTGGAGGAGTTGCTCAAGGACCCCACGCACAGTCATCAGCGTGAGGGAAAAGTCCTGCAACAAAAACCAAACGTCACCCCGCCTGACTGCATTAGCAGCGGCAAGAGCCACCACCTGTCCGTGCATGTAGAAGTCAAGGAGGTATGCGTTCAGCGCGTGTTTTCTGCCTTGTTGGTTGGCCCCCTTGGTGATGCCTTCGAACGATGGAATGGTGTGTTCGTTTAGGGTCAGTCCACGTCGAGCCGTTTGAGCGAGGTCATGAACACTGTCAAAGTGATCATCGTGGCCCGAGTTAGCCACGAAGAGCGACCGTGCCACAACACGGATCGCGATACGGTGAAGATAGTCACGAATGGGTGACGGTTCATATTCTGCAGTACCCGATATATTCTGTTTGCTAAAAGGTAGGATATGATCGGGCCCAAGGTCCTTTTGGTGCTGGGTCCCGTAGGTAAGGGCATATCCGGTGAAAATTCGGAGAATTTCACGCTCGTGCTCTATGAGCACATCACAAGCTGCCTCAGGCAGTGGTGGCAGTAAGACCATGGATGGCGACTTCTTCACTACCTCCGTGATGTACTCCTCTTTTGTGCAAGCAGGAGGCAGGTATCGCCGTCCAAAGAGGTGGGCCATCAACAGGATGAAGTCGCGCTTCGCAAGCCTCAGGTTAGGTTGCGCACAGATCTTATGGATCACACCGCTGCGAAGAAGAGCAACCAGGGCAAAGTTGCTGGGCTCCGTGTAATATAGATGTGAGGCTATTCCAAAGAGATTGAGCGGCCTCCCTTGCTCGTCGAGCAGACGAGCACGACGCAAGTAGTCGATAGAGAAACGTAGATGGTGCAACAGCTGGTATTTTCCTTCCTCAGAGCCAAAACTGACTTGTGGGAGGCGGAAGAGCCGCTTCACAGCAGCGACAGCAATTGTGGAGTAATCAGACCCCTCCAGCAAATTGAACAGGCGCGCGATGAGAGTCGATGTTACAGGGAAACTGGCAGAGAGGGATGGCAGTTTTGAAAACACTAGTCTCTGTACCCTACTCATGGGAAGAGCATAGAAAACGACTTTACCGAGGGTGTCATATCCTCGCCGTCCTGCGCGTCCTGCACATTGTCGATACTAGGGCAATTGATTAATGACAAATAAGTAAAATTATGGGAAACGAACCATGAGCGCAGTGAGGAAGGGTGAGTCGCCGCAGAAAATCGAGGTTTTGGCAGGGGCGTTGATACCTAAGGCAAGAGTGCCTGCAAATGCAGTCTAAGGTCAGTAACCCTACAGAAACAATGGAATACTTACCCGTTGCGAAAACCACGCGCACGAAACCACGACGAAAGAGACTTGATTTTCTGTCAGACAATGGTGCTACGTTGGGGAAAAGCTTACCTCTCGACCAGAGACCGATACCATCTATTCATACCAGCATGGTGAACAGCGATCCCACGTTTCAAACAGCTCAATGCCCAATCAGGTGGAGAGGGTTTCCGCCTCGTAAGATCAGCGATATCCTCGTCAAGTTCTGATGCAGTGTACGAAGTGCATTGACCAGCGAACGAGAAATCTGGCTGGGGATCATGAGGTCTAAAGGATGTTTGCCATTCACTCGTGTCAGCGCTCCTATCCTCTTCATCGTCCCTATGTTTTGATGCTCGTGCAGCTTTGCGTTCCCGCTCTTTTCTGGCCTGAAGAAATGCCTCATATTGTGCCATTTTGCGTTTCCACTCAGGACTATTTTTGCGCCATTCGTCTTCCTTGATCTTGAGCATGCGATTTAAAAATCGGGCCATATGTTCGCAATCGCTTCGATCGAATGAGAAGAAGATACCAGGCTAAATAAATGAGGATCTCATGAACGTAGACAAGGAAGGTGCGTCAGGTACTCACAAGGTCTCCTTGTACGTGAAGATCAGCAACCAGATGAATGAGATTGCCACCAGATACAACACGATCGGGTTGAGAATTCAACGCCCTGTCTGAGACACGAGATAAAATATCATCTTGAAGCTGGGTAATGACGCGCGACAACGGCGTCCCAGGGTCTTGCAAGTCGAAGGAAGACAACAACGGGGCAAAGTGGTGTTTCAGAGCCTCCTCATATCGAATTACGTCCTTCTGCTGAAGCAGTTTACTAGAGGAAAAAAATACCACGGGATCGAGGGCAACGAGTATAGAGGGCTGGAGGGCTGTGCATGTACTTAGAGCACGATATAAATTTAACGTATCCACTGCTTCCAATGCGAGATCAGAGGGGAGAGAACGTGCGCTGGACGAAAGCATGGACAGCGGATGCAGAAATCGCGTCCTTTCCGTAGTCTTGTACATCGAAAGACCTTGGAAGACGTCTCTTGGCTTCTCGTGAATGTTGTAGTAGAACTTCCTCAAGTGCGAATATCGATGGGGATAATGCACGAACTTGTGCTGGAACCCACCCGCTGTCTGAACGCTCTCGAGCCATTCATTGAACTTTTCTGGTGCTCCGACTGTGGCAGACAGACCTCTGTTCGTGCGACAATTAGTGCACAGTCAGTTGCGCGCAAAAGTGACGAACATGATAGGACAAGGGGACAGGAGCAGAATTTGTTCCCAAACAGCCCCGCCCTCCTGCTGACCGATTGTATGAATTTCGTCAAGAACGACACTACAGTAGGACGTGAGAGGGAGATTTACATTCAAACTGACGTTCATACTATTTAAGTCGGGGGGTCCACATCTTGGCAAGTGGAGGAGATAAAAGCATGGTCGCAAGGATCTCAGGGACGGTGACAAGGATTTGGCAGTTCTGCGGATCGTGGACCCGGTAGTCGCGGGTATGAATGGCCCAGCAGCTCCCTAGGGTTGAATCAGCGACGATTATTCGCTGAATATAAGCCTAGTGTGACCACTCACGACCGTTTAGATCTTTGCTAAACCTAGCATAAATCTCGGCTGCAACCTGAGCGACAAGGGCTTTCGTCGGTGCAATGTAAATGAGTATCCCGTCATCAGACCCTCGGAGAACCTTCTCCATAGCGTAATACGAGATGAAAGTCTTTCCTGCACTGGTAGGAGCTATGAATACAATGAATAGTTGTTGCACCTCCGAAACAAAGTATACTAACCTACGACGAGAAGAGACATATTTTGGTCGACAGCGTCAAGCACGTCGCGTTGCCATGCATCTGGCTTGAAGGTCACTCTTGCGTCAGCCTTACTGTCCATGCTTCTATCCATAAACTCCCCAAATAACCGAAGTTGCCACACGATATGGTGCTCCTTCACTTGCATAAAGTCATAGATCGTGGTCTTGGTTTTGGACTTGACCAGCTTGATGAAGCGAAAACTCAGCGCTCTGTCATCAGTCGAATCTGAGACCACGAGGCAGTCGATGTAGTCGCTGAAGCCGAGGGTAATCAACACGCTCGTGATTGCGTTAGCGATGTCTTTTGTGCTGAACCCGATCTCCCAAACTTCCTTTATGAGACGCATGAGTAACAGGGAATATTTATCGCGGCTTGCCGAGGAGTCTGGATTAGCGGAATAGATCCACTCTCGGAGAAGACGATGCATATGATAGACCCGAAGTTCCGCGCCTACCGATGCCTCCTTAGTTCGCGGATTGCGGGCAAGGGCCTGCAGAAATTTTTGAAGACCACTGCCATCCAGGCTTTCCATCTCTTGGATACGGGACGCTATCCATGCCGCAGACTCAGACGCTTGTTTAGATTCCTTCTTGGCAATATTTTGTTCACGAATAGCATCGGCTTTTGATAGCTTTCCAGTACTCTTGCCTGATGGACGAGCGTGAACAACTTTCGGCTGGAGGTCCATGATAAGCAACAGAAGTCAAGTTACTATGCTTGAGTACTGACCTTCACGCTGCGCTGATTTGCAAGGGAGGCTACAGACGGTATTTTCATTTGTTGGAGGACAGCTCCCAGGGCCCCTGTTAAGGTGCTCGCCTGGTCGTGCAAGGTCTTCATGAAGCGCTGGTCCGAACGAAGCTTCCGATTACGTTGCCATTCAGTCATCGGTGCTGTAGCGTCGCCTCCGAGGTGCTTGGGCAGAATGGACATTCTATGATTGTGCCAATGCTGTGTATCACAAAAGAGCGTGTCCTCTCTGGAAGTTTTATTTTGAGGAGAACGAGCGGATGGAAGGACATCAGCAGACTCGTCACTGGTGCTGCTATCGTCCCATTCGTCGGACTCTTCTCCACTTGAGGAAACAGATTCTATAGGGTTGGAGAGCGTGATGCCCTCCGTGGCAATATGGACGACGGAAAGCTCCTTGTCAAATACTGAGTTGGAAAACGGAAGGAGCTTGAGGGGAATTGGCATCTCATACAAGTCATCAGGAAGGAAAGACACGCTCAAACACGAGAAAATTGAATACTGGAGCTTCAGCGCAGAAAAGATATCTTCAGCATCTTTGGCCACGGTTGGTCCCAAAATCTCCGTCAACGATTGAGCTGGATGTTCGGAGAGATAGCGCAAGACACAAAGGAATACACGAATGTCGATGTCGAGGGATACCCCATTTACTACAATGACTGCTTCTATCGCTCGAAAGATGCGAGGTAAGAAGGATTTTACTAATGAAATGAAAAGGTCAGGTTTGATTGGCGCTAAACGCTGGGCTCTGTCCTGGACGGAGACACTCTTAAGGAGAAGAGCGTGGATAATGAAAACAGCAAGTAGGGACGGCTGAGTGTCACTCTTGGATGCTGAAAGATATGACAATCCGACATGCCTCAAGGTCACGCGGAGGTCGAGGAAAGACGGGGACGCTGATGCTGCGCTAAGAACGCAGCTGCGGACTTGATCGAATGGTCCTTGTTCATGAGTAGTAAGAACGTCCCTAGCAACAACACCCGCAGTTAGAATAACTTTGGGGAGATGCGCTCGATGGCTTAAGCGAAGCTTTGATTCAAAAACGAAAGACAAGGCCTATAGCATGATCAACAATCAGGTAAGAAAATAGAACGGAAAGGGAAATGCGGTGTGACCTTCGAGTCCTTGAAAATGACGCCCTCGAGCAGCGCCATGGCCAAGCCACTAGCCAGTAAATCGAAGATAAATAATCGTTGAGTGAGTATTTGATGGGCGGCGAATTGTCCACCAACTCCTTTCTTCAGCGTACCGCCGTCATTGACCATGACAAACATCGGCTATATAAGGGTGAGAATAAATCATCATGTCTTGTGAGACTTTTACCTTGACTCGAACACGATAATCAACCCATTTCTTGTCAGAGAGACTTGCGAAGTTGAGGGTATTCACTGAATCCAGCGACTGGAGGTGGTTATATAAGAGCCTCCTGGCAAGGGCTCGAGATGCAACAGTGAATTCCGACTCGCCCGCTCGCAGTACTGGGTGTCGGTTGACTAAGAAATTATCAATAAGATAGACTCAGTGAGATGAAAAAGCGGCCTGACTATCAAAGAAAACGATATCAAAGTTCGCTGATCGACTTTGAAAGTTTTTTAGGATACGTTCTAGTGAATAGATCGCATGAATGATTTGAAAAGACGGATCTTTGATAGTACCATCGTCCGAATCATGTGAGAGAAAACCACGTGTACTAGACATAGTGACGTACCATCATCCTTCGCTAGTGCGAGCAGATGATCATCAAGGACAACTTGGAGCAGAGAATGACCTAGAGTGTAGATGGGCATCAACTTGAAAGTTAGATGACTAGGAAGTTAAACGAATACCGTCAATCACAAAGGGTTCTGCACCGGCGTAGTCGCCGATAAGATCCATCCAACGCGCATTCCTACTTGCAGGGGCATACCAAGTTGAATCGATCCAGTTTAAAGTATCTATAACAGTGGATGATTTTGATGGCTCGGAATCCTCGATGGCTCGTTCGATATCAACTTCAAACTCCTCGAAATCCATAATGCGTATGGTGGTGGTATGAGTGGTATCCGCTGAGTGATCCGTATTTTTTTGGTGGTCCGCACAATTGGTTTCTGGCAACGGAGATAGCCAGGATCATTGCCTCGAGGCGCAAACTACTCACTGGGAAAATCAATGATACGCCAAGAAACTTGGGTGGCGCTTACAGAAGAAAACTTTGAAATTGGGTGACTAATTCAGCCATTGGTTCTCGGAGCGCTGAATTCTCGGTTGAGTTCATAACGGTTATCGATGGCAAGAAACTTTGCAAACAAAGTATTAAATAAGTTGCGCAATATCATATGATATGCTGCCTATGCGTGTTCTACCAATCTCCGACGATTCTACTAGTAATGGTCGTTAGCTAGTAAGGCCAATGTCATGACTCACAAGAATACTCAAGCTTCAAGCCCGAGATACGATATTGGTAGAAATGATTGCGCGAATGACTGCTAGTGGCATAATCGATCTTCGTTCCAAAGTACTCTGAGCTCGATCATAAGCTCGGCCCCCGCTTGAATCGCCACTGATTATATTATGAGATTCAGAAGTCCAGAAATGAAAAGACTACTTAATGTTCTAGAACCTTGAACGCTGGTGGCTTGACAGTCAAGATTAGTCACCTTCAAGTCTCGGCCGCACCCGATACTGGTCATTTACGCTGACCCCACAGAAGTCGGCACTTTCATAAAAACTTACACTTCTAGCTATCCGAGTCTCGATACATCCCCATCAAAAATTACAATTACAGCACTAATGATCATAAGTAGTAGTGTCAACTAAGTAGTAGATAGTACTTACTCGCTCACGCCAAATGCTAACTGAACTTGCTTGGCTGCCGAGCTCGCTTTCTATGTCACGTGCTGTGACTTACGGTAACATTTGCGTGACTGCCGACAGTGGAAGGGATAGTATATTACAGTAACTCATGGCGCCCGACACTTGGATGAACATTTTCCGAGCCTACATATATATATGTTATCTCTAGGCATCACATGAACAAAAATCGTCTGTGGCTTGAGGATGAGCATCTAATTACAATGAAATCTCACGATAATCCCGTGCAAATCATAGTCCACAGTCAGCACCCACCGGAATATAACATCGTTTCGTTAGTCCCAAACTATCTTTGGTTACCTATGGCATCTCATCTTACCGCCCTTAATAACGGCCAGACCATCCCTGCTATCGGGCTCGGTGAGCTCCCCAACTCAGTTCAGGGTTGATGACTTACTGATACCAAACTTCACAGGAACATGGCAATCGAAACCTAATGAAGTTGCCCGCGCCGTTGAATATGCGCTGAAGGCAGGCTATAGACACATTGACTGTGCTTGGTGGGAAACATTGGTCGACCGTGAAATGATACTAACGAACGTATACACCACAGGGCATATGGGAACGAAAAGGAGGTCGGCGAGGGCCTGCGTGCATCAGGCGTTCCGCGGGAGGAAGTGTTTGTGCGTACAGCACATCTCACGGGTTCATTACCCTGTTCACCTGTGTATTGATAGATCACCAGCAAGCTTTGGGGTACGTACCATAGACGTGTTGAGGACTGCCTCGACCAGACACTCGCAAACCTGGGAACAACATATCTGGATCGTGAGATCTGCATTTCTCTGGTTTTGTATGACTGATACTGACAGTCGCATCTATCAGTTTACCTGGTGCACTGGCCTATTGCCATGAACCCAAATGGGAATCACCCTGTCATGCCGATGCGCCCGAACGGAAATCGTGACATTGATGAATCCTGGGACATCATATACACCTGGAAGAGCATGGAAGCCATGGTAAAGAAGGGTAAAGTCAAGGCAATCGGCGCATCAAACTTCTCCCAGACGGTACTCGAGAGGATTCTGCCCACAGCTGAGATCATCCCGGCCGTTAATCAGGTGTGTTCGACGTAATGTCATGATTCAAAACTGACCATATTGAACCACGTAGCTCGAGATTCATCTGTACAACCCGCAGCTCAAACTCCTTGATTACTTGAAGTCGAAGAACATCGTTCCACAAGCATACTCGCCACTTGGTTCGACCAATTCTCCACTGTTGACCGATGAGACTGCCACAGAGATCGCAAAGAAGCATGGCCTCAAGAGCACATCCGATGTCCTTCTCGGCTACCTGCGTGCGTTCATGATTGTCATTCGCTATGTGCAATATAATGACGTGTCTGATTGTAGTCGCAAAGGACATCATTGTCCTTCCCAAATCAGTGACGCCGTCCCGTATCGAATCTAACTTGACCGGTGCGCTAGAGGCATACAGCGTGCTAACACCAGAGGATATCAAAATCCTTGACGGTGTAGCGGCAAGTGGCAAGCAGAAGCGTTTCATCATGCCTCTTTGGGGTGAGCATTGCTAATACCCGCGAAAATAACGATACTGAAATATGTTGTCCAGGTATTGACCTTGGTTTCGATAATTGGCCTGCTCCAACCAAGTAGGAAACAGCCGCGGTAATTCACTGAATGATAGTAGATAATTTGGAGAGCACGACTGTACGCATCTGCCAGTGAGGGAGGCATGAAACCGTCTGCATCAGTAGAACTACATATGATTCATGAAATTCTCACACAACGCACTGACAAATGAATGATGGGAACATATGCAATGCGATAGTGAGATGACACAGCCCAGGATTACAGAACACCGCCCATTCGCATGAGGGTGCAGGGGCAGATGAATAAAGTTGGTCGATGCGGGAAATTTTTCGGGTCGGAGCAAAGATTTTAGCGGTGGCTATTATAAACAAGCGTGCCACCACTCTGCATGACTGAAAGTGCTCCTTGAGGGTATGGCCAGTCATCCGCGGGATGGGGATGACAGCTCATCACTCGTCAAGCGATGAGTGATGCATATATTTTGATTGCGCATGCCAGCACAAAGAGAAGGAGAAGGACCATGATAGTTAAGTGTGACCTGAAAGAGAGGTGCCCAGCTCGAAAACTTGTCTCATCATCCATACTGGGATTATCGTGCAGGCCTGACCGCATTGGCCATAAATATATCGGAGTCCGTGGGGCAACGATTCAAGGCCTGACGTCACGGTTGACGGAAAGACCCACACGAGTCTCAGAGAAAATTTCTGGAGAATTTCCTCAATTTGCTCAACTGGCAAAGTAGAATCTCGAAGGATACCTATAGAGTAGTACTCATGGCTAAGAGCTTGAGAGCTGGGAAAGCTGAGGTGACTCTATCGGGAGCTAGCACATTGATACAGTTGTGACTTAGTCACAATGACTCTCGCATTCTGCCGTGAGTCCGTCCGTCCGCTGTTTACCGCGATTTATGCAACCCCAAGTTGTTGCATTTCCGATGTTGTTCCGATGGGCTGTGAAACATGTGAGCCTGAGTAAGGGCTGCACCAAGAGAAAAAAAACTGTCAGTCACGGTGGCCTTCCTTGTGATTACTCCGATTGTCACGCCAGCGGGGAGTGATAATACTAGGTTAGGTTAGGTTGCCATCGATTCAATATTGAATCACGGAAGCGAACGAGAGAGAGTTAGACTAAGCAAACTTGGTCCAGATCCTGTGCAAACCTTGACGGTGACTCGTCAGGACTACCAAGAACGTGCGACTAGACGGGAGTATCGTTGTTGAGAATGATAAGAACGTTCAGTACGATTCAGATGTAGCTTGTTCATGGCAGTGCTTGTTGTCTGCAGACAACGTTCAGCAGTCTGCTACGGTCACGTCACCGAGACTCTTCCGCGAAATATCGGAAGCACGCAAGAGCCACGTGGTCCGCGTAGCCCTGCGCCGCGGCACTAATTTGCAAACCACACTGGGACCGACAGACTAATACGGAAGTTGCTAATCTTCAAATTATCGTCATCAATTTTGCGGGAAACACGTATGGTGAACCAGTGCAGGGCAGGTTCAGGTTCTGTTGGTGTTCGCGATGCTCGTATGACTCGCATCCGTATATAAGGCAGCCTTGTCTTCGGACTCTCATTCCCAATAAGCCTCCCACTCCTCTTCCAAAAGCCTCATTTCGGCATTATTCTTAGACATGCCTGCCATCGTTATTAACACACATGCTGGGCATGAACTTGACACTGTTTCCGACGCAGTCGATGACGGTGTGTATTCATCATGCCGTTCCACCGCTTCATGACATGACTCACTGTGTCCTCGCAGTAAATGTTCTAAAGGCCAAAATTTGGGACTCTCAGTCTGAGTTTGATTCTACCAAAGACAAGACCACTTTCCGACAGTATGAGACTGCCTGCGATCGCGTCAAGAATTTTTACAAAGAGCAACATGGTCATTTGATATATCCGATCTACTAATTCACAACGTGGTACTGATGCTACCATGTAGAAAAACAAACTGTGGCTTTCAACATCAAGGCCCGCACGGAATTCAAGAGCCGGAAACGCGCTCGCATGGGTATCTGGCAAGCTATGGAAATGCTCAATACACTCGTGGACGAGTCGGATCCAGACGTCAGTGATTTGTTGGCTCGTGATTTTCCTTTACTGATTCAGTTGTAATACATATTTAGACTGAGCTTTCGCAAATTGAGCATTTGCTACAGACTGCCGAGGCCATCCGACGGGACGGAAAGCCTGAATGGATGCAAGTTACCGGTTTGATCCACGACCTTGGTAAGCTGTTGTACCTATTTGGCAGTGAGGGCCAGTGGGACGTTGTTGGTGTAGGTTCCTTCATTTGTTGCTCGTGACGATGTGTAGACTGATACGCTTCTTTGCGCTAGGATACCTTTGTCGTCGGTTGCGCTTTCTCCGATAAAAATATATACCCCGGTACCTTCGCTGGCAACCCGGACTTCCATGACGCCGTTTATTCCACGCAGTATGGAATTTATGAGCCTAATTGCGGCCTTGATAATGTTATGGTGTCTTGGGGTCATGATGAGGTATATTTCTATTTATATATCGTATTGCTCTGTGCTTACCAGACTTCTTGCAGTACCTCTACAATGTCGTTAAGGATCAGAGCTCCCTTCCTGCGGAAGGTCTTGCTATGATCAGATATCACAGCTTTTATCCGTAAGCTTCGCCCAGTCTATACCATCCACCAAATTTTTATAATATCTAATTAGATGGCACCGTGAGGGAGCTACACGCACCTCATGAATGAGAAGGATCATGTAGCTCTTGAGGCCGCTCGCGCCTTCAACCCTTATGATCTCTACTCGAAGAACGACGAGCCCTGCAATATTGAAAAACTTCGCCCGTACTACGAGGGCCTCATTGCTAAATTCTTCCCTTCAGAGATCGACTGGTAGATGCGCGTGATAGCGCGCACGACTTTATTTTAAAATCATAGACCACTGTCTGGTATAGACGCAGATTGTTAGTCGACATAGAGGGCAAAATCTACATAGCTTAATTGTGTATTTCTTTCAAGGTTTGTGTCCTTAGTTGTTCCATCACTTTATTGCAGCATATCCCGATGCCTATATAGATTTTTTTATTATCATTGACATAATTTAATGCATTATTGTCACAGAACTACATCTTGATGCGAGTATATTCGGTTATGCAGACATACATTCCACTGATGAAATATGTATTTGATGTACCTGTTCTAAAGTTACCTTCTCTTATTGTCCTCTGCGTCAACTTGATTCTTACCCATTGGCTTCTGATATCTGAGGACATGTATCTTTTCATGCAGTATCGGAATTTTCTCTGTTTAACTTGAGCTCATCTCTCATAATATTCATTCTTCCCTTTCCGACAGATCTCACTGCAAACTGTGTAACAGACTTACTCTGAAGTTTACATTGGATAGTATGGTCATATTCGTTGTGCGCTGCTTATTAGACTGTACCTTGCAGATCTGAATTACACTACTAATCGGGATAAACCTGAACCTAACATGCGTAATCATACCTTTATGGGAACTGTGAGAACCCCAGTACTATCAAAATATATACATTTACCAAAGGATTTCCGTCAATGTTGTAATGACGGCATGAAGCAAACCATAATAGGATATCGGAAGCAAAGGTCAAGCAGAGATTGGGATCCTCTCTGACGAGCATGGTGGCAGGGACGGCACACTATCATATACTAACATATTACAAACCATCATGGCCTAACATTGTGACAGGGTCAAATGCTGAGGTCTGGTTGACCCACACCCACGTTGTGACAGTCTTAGTATCACCATATTACTATATTTACTCAGAGTGCTTCACAATGTGTTTGGGCAGGACGGTTGCAGCTGCTGGATGGGTCAGCAGTGCGGTAAGCATCAAATATTTAATGTAATAATGATGCCTCATCCATTGGTTAGGATACCAAACTCTTGGATCACATTTTACTCCATCACTTGCTTGATCTTGTGCAAGCAAAGCTTGCCACTGTGTCTGGACTTCTCAAGCACAAGAACACCCTCCATATCATGCAGTCACTCATTTGGAGAGAGGGACTGTCTTCCTCCCAGACAAATGCTGAGCACTTGCAAGCTGCTCATGCACTGTTGAATGCACCAGGGTTGTCCCTTGATGCTGCCATGAAAAATTTATCTCATCCCACACCAGTATGACTTTTGCAGTCCAGAAACCATCAGAGATCTGTGAAATGGGAGACAATGTAGCGCACCCCAAGAGTGTATCAAAGGAAGTGTATAAAAAATAATCGCGCAACACACTATCACTGATGATCACGCTGGACTTCATGCTATCCTGGAGTATGTCGATACTACATCCCAGTCCCAGCCTCAGTCCAGCTAATTTCGCATCATGTATTACAATGTTGTACTTTTATATTTTTTCCTTCCTTCAGCACAAGCTATTACAAGTACAAGTAGGCATATTTTACCAATGCTACAATGGATTTTTGGTCACGTGTCAATGCATCATGTTCAGAATGACTCAGAGTTTCTCTGTTGGTTCAGTGTTCATTGCAGTGCCTGCTGGTGATTATGAGCTATCTCAGTCAATTCCGACTCCAACAGGCACCTGTGCCACTTGAGTTGCTATGTCTAGCCTGCCATCATCCCCACTTGCAGATCGAACACCTGTAACCCACGGCGAGGTCAGACGACGGATTGAATCCACAGAGTCAGTGGAAGCTGAGATTAAGTGGCTCAAGACTTGTGCTACAGATATTTGCAGGACTAACAGATTACCCAATGATACATTAGACCAATTTGCTACAGTAAGTCATCAGGATGTACAGTATAGGCAGTTCTTAACTTCAATCATGCAGAAAACTGAAAAGGAAATGCTACTAAATGTCATGGGACATCTCATTGCCCTAGACAAGCAAAAGGCAAGAGATGATGCTTGTGAGCTCGTTAACTTGGTGGAATTTAAGGTATGGGTCTGACTTTCCTATGTTTACTACTCTTACATTGCTTAAAGCAATCACTCACTGACAGGCTTTGTGTTACGAACTGGGATGGTGTCACCAGCAACAGTGAAAAGATGCAGGCAGTCTGCTGGGAAGTTCTACAATGTCCAGAAGAGGACAAGGTGAAAGTACAAGGAACACATTCCGAGTACTATCAAGGTTTCTGCCTCAAAGACAAGTCTAAGAGGTTCTTTGAGAATAGAGACTAAGGCTAAGGAGTGCTTAGACTTAGAGACAATTCAAGACAACTTAGGTTGGAGACCTAAGCGAAGGATGTTCCAGGTAAAACCCAGTAAGATTAAAGTAAAGTATACAAGTGTAATACAACGTGCTTAAATAGGTCAATATGTGCGCACAGACCAAGAGAGATGTGAGAACGTAAGTGCATATCCAAAGAAGGAAGGCAACTATAGTACAGATGCGTTGAGCATATGAGTCAGAGTCACATTATGTAATATGCAAGTAAAGGAAACAAAGAGAAATGAATAGGGGTACGTACAACTGTAACATTACCCCCTTGTTACATAGAAAGTCACCTACTTTCAAATACCTCTATTGTCGTCATAGACAGGATCATAGTCGTCATAGTTAGCAACGTCTTCATCGGCGGCACTTCCTCCTAACATATAAGCCGTCTCTTCTTCTGTGACAGTTCTCGCCCGTCGACCTGCTTTTCTCCATCGACGGTTAATAAGATATTGCTCCCACTTACGGAGTGCATCATAAAATCCATCGTCCTTCCAAGTAAGCGTGAATGGGGGATCTCCAATATGTTGAGGGCAGTAGATAGATAAGTGGGCAGGAGTGTGACGCAAGCAGATTTGGCATTGATAGTCAGGGCAATTCTTTTGCTGATGTCCAATAATGCCGCAAACCCGACATTTCATGTTTTCGTCAGTGTTGGAGGTAGACATACGTAACGGCGATGGTGAGATGATAGGCTTGGGGCTAGTGGATCTGGCGCGCTTCTTCCCTTTCCTTCGTGTCATACGACTTAAGGCAAAGGCGTTGTCACGTCTGAGCTGCGCCTGTTGTTTACTGGTGAGGGTGTATGCTGACATAGGAAGATCAGGAGTGATTCCTCGTTCAGCAATTGTAAGAAGTTCATCAGAAGAGGAGGGGGAGGTTATGCCAAAGTCTTTTACTAAGACTGGCGAGACAGGATCCATTGGACCAAATGATGATGGAATGGACATGGGAGGGTGAATGTGAAGGTCGCGAAGTCAAGGGCTGAGTGCTATTAATTCAGCAACAGGAATCCCTAATCTTTTTGCAGCTTCACACTGCTCTTCTGTGCAGGGCTCATATAGCCACGTGGGATGATCATGGGAGACTATGATGGGGGGCAGTGAGATCGGTTGTTCGATAGGAGATGGGGTTCGTGGAGAGGCGAGGTTGGCTTGCGTTTGTTGCAGATCAGTGATGGCTTCTTCAACTAAGTTTCTGGCCGCTCTAGTTTCAGCGACTGATTGCTGGATGGTTTCGACAACTGTGTTGGTGAGCTGTCCGATCTCTTGGACAGCAGTACATAAGCCAGCAAGGGCGTCAAAACTAGAATACATGTGCGAAGAAGAGGGTGCTGGAATAGGAAGTGGCGTATCTTCCTGCGGAGAGGGAGGTTGAGCAACACCTGCCTGACGTTCAGCCATGATGTGAATAGCTTCTTCAACATTGCTTTTAAAAGAATTGGGAAGCAACAGCATAGCATAAGAACGAATGCGTTTTTGAAGATGAAGGAGACGATGGCGGTATGTGATTTCTGTGGTTTCATTGGCAGTGGTTTCAATGAGGGCGGCAGTGCGGATGATGTTGACGAGGAGTAAAGTGGGGAAGGTGCCTTTTTCAGTGAGGATTCTTTCGATTTTGAGGGCATGTCCTTCGCATAGAAGGGCGGCTTCAATGTAGGAAGTGTTGTCAATTTCAGTGGTAAGGGTTCCATAGTTTTCTGCATCGGAGTCGGAGTCATTGTTGGCAACGGTGACAGGGGTGATGTATGCAGTGGGGAAAGACATTTGGAGCGGTGCTAGTTGATCAAGTGCTAATGCGATTTGATTGACTGAAGGATAATCAGAGGGCATGTTGCTTCTTATATACATTCAAGATTCGAGTGGAGTTCTTCAAGTTCTTTTCTGGGAGCCATTCATTATCTCCCGATGAATATCCTTTCCAGGAGACAAGATAGCGTCGGTGAGTGCTGGTTCCTTTGTGAGAAAGAATTGCTTCTATTTCATATTCTTCTTCTTCTTCGATGATGTCAGGTGGTGGTTCGGGGAAGTTTGGACCATGTACGTTTGTTTCACTGTAGGATGATAAGACGGAAGCGTGGAACATAGGATGAATTTTCCACTGCGGAGGGAGTTTGAGTGTGAATGTGATGGGCGATAAGACATTGATGATCGGGAAAAGTCCGTATCGCTTTGGCGCAAGTTTCCTCGATGGGAGTTTGAGTCTAAGATTAGTGGCAGATAGCCAAACCTTATCTCCAATCTTCCATGGAATGTACTTATCTCCTCGGGATTGTTCGGCCATTGTTTGCATTGCAATGTTATGGCAGGCGATTGCTTCTTCTCTTATCTTCTGCAGGGATCGTACTCGATCTTCTGCTGCGGGGACGGGTGAATCAGGGATAAGGTGAGGGATAGCGTGTGGTTCATATCCCATCATCAAATAGAAGGGTGATGCATTTCTTGCATCATGTTTTCGGTGGTTGTGGACAAATTTGGCAATTGGTAGGTGTTCCACCCAATTTTCAGGGTTATTGCGGCAATAGATGCGCAAGTATGTTTCTAGTTCCTGATTAAGCCTCTCAGTTTGGCCATCAGGGTGATAAGCCATAGATGGAGCGATGACATAGTTGAGAAGTCGGGCAAGCTCCTTAGAGAAGTGAGATAGGAATTGCGGGCCTCAATCCAAGATGACTTTGTCATGGAGTCCAAATCGTCGGTAAACATGTTTCAAGAATAGTTTAGCAATGCCTTCGGAAGTGACGGTTTTCAAACAAGGGATAATAATTACCCCCTTTGTAAGGCCATGGTCTACCATGACCATGATACTGTCAAAGCCCCCAGAGACAGGGAGGTCAGTGATAAGATCGACAGAGACCTGGGAAAAGGGGCGAGTTGCAGAGGAGGGGATCGGGGCAAGTGGAGGTCGAACAGGGTGTGTATCAGCTTTCATTTGCTGACAAAGGGTGCAACCCTCGACATATTTCTGAATATAGGAGCCCATAGCGGGCCACCAAGCTTCACATTTGACAAGTTCTTCAGTTTTGAATCTACCGGGATGTCCCACGGTAGGATGATCATGATACCTTTTCAGGATATTGGGACGATGCGCCAGCAGAACATAGGCACAATTTTTAAAATAGAGGATGTTATCCTCAATCTTCCAGTCAGAGAGTGCCGACTTCATAGGTGGAAGGCACACACCATCAAGGGCATCAGATGCTGTTTTGAAGACAGGGTCGTCAAGGGGGTCAGAGGATGACAAAACATCCTGCAGGTCAGTGTCAATAAGACGAACGAATAGAGTGTCAGGGAGGAGAGTCTGGTCCTCATTATCATCTTTTCCGGAGTCGTAATCGGGCCGATGAGATAATGCATCAGGTACTGCCAATTTGGTACCCGCAACGTGATGTAGTTCAATGTTGTAAATAGACAAAATCAGTTGCCAATGTGCTTGGCGATGGGTAAGCTTCTGTGCACTTCTAAAGTACAGAAGATTCTTGTGGTCGGTGAATACCAGGACGGGGTGCGGGTTTCCTTCAAGATAGTGGCGCCACTCATTCAGTGCCCGGATTACGGCAAGGAGTTCCTGATCAAAGATCTGGTAATTGCGTTCTGCGGGGTTCAAAGACTGTGAGAGATAGGCACAAGGGTGATAAACACCATTTTCATCAGTCTGCAAGAGAACTTCTCCAGTTGCTGCAAGCGAAGTGTCGGTAGCAATAGCAAATTGTCGGGAAGGATCAGGGTTATGGAGTACCGGTTGGGATGTGAAGCATCATTTCAGTTCTTCGAAGGTGTCCATACATTCGGTTGACCAATCAAAAACCTTATCTTTTTTTGTTAATTCGATAAGCTGTCGGGCAATATCGGAATAATGGGAAATGAACGTGCGGTAGAAGTTGCAAAAGCCGAGGAATGACTGAACATCTTTTACGGATTTTGGAATTGGCCATTCGGCGATTCCTTTGGTCTTGGCGGTGTCCATAGCAACTTGTCCGGGCCGAATTATCATTCCGAGGTATTCCACTTCTTCTGCATCAAAGGTACATTTCTCCGGTTTCAAGAACAGATGTTCTTTTCATATCTTCATCAAAACCCGTCTTGTCCGTTCACGATGTTCTGCCATAGTTGTAGAGAAAATCAGGATATCATCCATGTAGATAACCATCCATGCTTCATTGATTTCCTGTTGGAAGGTGCGATTCATGTATGCTTGGAAAGTTGCTGGAGAATTACAGAGGCTGAAGAACATGACGTTCGGTTCAAAGGGGCCGAATTCTGTAGTAAAAGCAGCTTTCCAGCGATCATCGGGATGGATGCGAATATTGTTGTAACCAGACCGAATATCCATTTTCGTGAAGAACTGTGCATTGTGAAGGCGTGTGACGAGAGAAATAGGAAGTGGGAGCGGATAAGTGTTTTTGACTGTCCAATCATTGATGTAGCGATAATCCTGACAGGGGCATAATTCTCCACTCTTCTTTCCCACAAAGAAGAAGCCACTAGCTTGGAGTGACTTCGATTCTGAGATGAAACCTTTCGCAATGATTTCATCGATAAACGTTTTGACGGCAGCACGTTCTTTTTCCAATAACGGGTAAACCTTAGACATGCAGGGAATAAAACCGGGTTTAGTATCGATTCGATGATCAATACCAGGACGTTCGGGAGGGAGTTTGTTTAATCCATCCTTAGCAAAGACATCTGCAAAGTCATGCAAATAGTCCGGGACCAATTCTTCGAAGGATTTCTTTTTCTTCTCCTTTTCGTCTGTCGCGAATTCCTGAGCTTTATTACTGTATTTTGGGGGAGGAAGGGAGATTGTGGAGTAGTTGGGGAGTTGTTCGAGTCGGGAAGTTCCATCACGTGTAAGGGGTGTATCCATGGATACTTCTTCAATGATTCTCATGCTAACTCCATCGGTATCGTATTCCACAAGGAATTCTCCATCCCTGAGCTCGTAAGAGGAAATTTCGCGGACTTCTGGTGCATGCCAGACATCTTGCATAGTATTGAATTGATCATCATCCTCTGTCGGAATCAACGAGGGTACGGGTTCTTCTTCATCGGGGATTTCTTCAATTGAAGTGGAAGGAGTATGTTGAAGAGTTTTAGGAGGGACATAGAACTTGGATAATTTCGGTACATTGGTATCTCGTCCAGGGATCTCCTCTTCTGCTTTTCTTTTTCCATACTTCTGTTCTTCTATTGGCCGTTGCTCAATAGGTTCTTGTCCGGCCTGATGCTCGGGTTCGGATTCGTTCTTGCACTTTTCTGCACGGGGAATTGGTGATACTGCTCGTGGCAGTTGTACACGGGGGGTAGGGTCTATAGTACGCGGTATTCGTCCTTCTGGTTCGGGATCTTTGTGAATAGGAGGGATTATGAGAGATCTCGGAAGCTGCAAGTGTTGCCATTTCCTAAGATGGCAATGGAAGGTTGGGGGCAACCCATTCTTCTTCCGATCTGTATCGACGTTAATTTCAATTTCATTCGATTTTGTTGTTCAAGGGAGGACTAGTGTTTCAGCTGCCCAATCTATACTTGGGTTCATTGCGTGTAACCATGGAATTCCCAGAAGGATTTGATCTCTTCTTCCTAGTTTGGTGATATTGAATTTTCCATACATGGTTCGTTCATCAATTTTGACCACTAGGAGACAGTAGTGTGTGATTGGTCCTCCTTTGATAAGAGTTCCATCTGCCGTAGTAACTCGAAACGGTGTTTTGAGTTTTCGTCGTGTGATTTGATGGAATTTCACAAACTCCTCAGAAATGAATGTTCCTGCTGCACCTGAATCAATAATGGCGGTGGTGTCGATGGATTTCAAGCGAGTACGCGAGTGAAGGGTGATAGGGACACAAAGTTCTTTTCTTTCACCTACAGCGCGTACAAGTCTTAGTAGTACATTGGGAGAAACATACGTCGAATCTTTGTTTCTCCAAGTCAAAAATCCTCGACAATCTGCCTTACAGTTTCCTCGCCTTCGTCTTCTTCTTTGACTTCAGCTTGTCAGAGTGGGGTCTTCTTCTTTCTGTCAGGACAATTATGAATACGGTGTCCTGTTTTCTTGCATCCGAAGCATTGTCCCTTCTTCATGCATTCGGATCTCTCCGTGTCAGAGATTTGATCTACGACCATTGCGTTGGAATCATGATTGGGTGTGTAACATGCATTTCCATAGTTCTTCTTCTTCTGTTGTGGAGCATGACGTGTCCTCATGGCTTGAAGACGATGATGGGAATTATCAATGGAAACGCATTGCAGCACAACGTCTCGGAATACTTCTGAGACATCTCCTAGTGCGAAAAGCTTTGTAAGGATGCCCCAATTCAGGCCATCTTGGAAGAATTGGATCTTTGTTGCATCGTCGGTGATACAAGCCTTGGCTGCAAGTGCCTCAAAGTCAGCGATGTAGGTATGGAGATCTCCACTTCCTTGTTTAAGGTCCCTGTTACAATCGTATGTGCCCCTATTCATTTTCTCTTTGTTTCCTTACTTGTATATCATGTCACATGACTCTGACTCATATGCTCAACGCATCTGTACTATAGTTGCCTTCCTTACTTGGATACGCACTTACATTCTCACGTCTCTCTTGGTCCATGCGCACATATTGGTCTATTTAAGCACGTTGTACTTGTAGTAGATTCTTTACTTTAATCTTACTGGGTTTTACCTGGAACATCCTTCGCTTAGGTCTCCAACCTAAGTTGTCTTGAATCGTCTCTAAGTCTAAGCACTCCTTAGTCTTAGTCTCTATTCTCGTAGAACCTCTTAGACTTGTCTTTGAGGCCGAACCCTTGATCGTACTCGGAACGCGTTCCTTGTACTTTTGCCTTGTCCTCTTCTGGACATTGTAAGAACTTCCCAGCAGACCATCTGTGTCTTTTCACTGTCGCTGGTGACGCCACCCCAGTTCGTAACAGTCCCTGAGTTTCATAAGTGCGGTTCCCTTGGTATCCACTGGGTCGAAGGCTTCTTTGAAGCTTTTCATAAAATCCACCATTGTCCCATAACCAACTTTTTGTCCAGAGGTGTCGGTTGATTGAGCATGGTCAAGAAATTGCTCTTTCCAGGATTTAGCATTCTTTTCAGTCATGAAGGATGTTATGAAAATGATCTTCTGCTTGTCGGTGGTGTAAAGCTTTTCGTTGATGTCAAAGCATAGATTGCATGACTGGATAAATTCGCGAGAGTTGTCGCGATCTCCATCAAAACCGGTTGGCTGACCGATTTTGTATTCAAATTCTTTGGTGGTAGTCATGATGGTGATTCGTCTGGTGAGTTATACTTTCTCGGTGCCTACACACGCGGTCTTGCTGTCCGTTAGGGCTTTATCAGGTTTCAGGGTTCAGGGTCAAAGACTGGATAGTCAACGATCACAAGGACTTTAATCTTTTGTTATGAACTGGGATGGCATCACCAGCGACAGTGAAAAGATGCAGGTGGTCTGCTGGGAAGTTCTACAATGTCCAGAAGAGGACAAGGTGAAAGTACAAGGAACGCGTTCCGAGTACTATCAAGGTTTCTGCCTCAAAGACAAGTCTAAGAGGTTCTTTGAGAATAGAGACTAAGGCTAAGGAGTGCTTAGACTTAGAGATGATTCAAGACAACTTAGGTTGGAGACCTAAGCGAAGGATGTTCCAGGTAAAACCCAGTAAGATTAAAGTAAAGTATACAAGTGTAATACAACGTGCTTAAATAGGTCAATATGTGTGCACGGACCAAGAGAGATGTGAGAACGTAAGTGCGTATCCAAAGAAGGAAGGCAACTATAGTACAGATGCGTTGAGCATATGAGTCAGAGTCACATTATGTAATATGCAAGTAAAGGAAACAAAGAGAAATGAATAGGGGTACGTACAAGTGTAACACTTTGCGCCTGCCTATTGTCTCCCAATCTCTCAGGATATGTGACGCACTTGTCTCAGAACCTCTTTGTGAGTTTTTTTTATTTTTATCTGACAAATAAAAACTAACAATCTTTCAGGAATTTGTAAAGAAATACCCTTCTGTATTCAAGATACCCCTTGTCGCCCTGCAGGATCTCAAGCTTATGAATAAGTTGGACTCAATGATTAAGGAACTGCTTACACAGCAGCGTGGAAGCATGAAACAAAAGGTTTGTCAATTCCTGAGCTGCTATTATATTTTTAATGCTTCAAACACAGATTGTTACTTCGCTGATAGAGGATCAAATATTCATGCACTTTGTCAATTGTTATCAGGTAACTGTACCGAGATTACTTCAGCACACTGGTCTTGTGTGGCTTTTTGGCAAGTCAATTCATGACTCCACCATGCTTTGCGCTCACTCTAATCTAGCGCTCTTTGCTGATTCAATTCCAGACTGTTGTTGCAGAAAGTGCAAAGCTTCAAGAGGAAGTCACTTCAATCAGCAACCACGCACATGTGCCAGCAGACACAGACAGCGATGAGGTCAAACCCAGCCCTTCAACAATCACACAGAGCACTTGGACATTTAATCAATACTGGAGCTATATTGATGTTCTTTTAGATGAGCTCAGGGATGATGCTAAGAAGAATACATCTACGATTCAGACAGCTGAAGGATTCATTAAAAAGTGTGTTTCACTGCTTCTTGCATTAATTTGACCTCATATAGATTTTTCACAGAGGTCCTCCAAGCTGACTTGCAAAATATCCAAGTACAATGTCCCTAGCACCATCCCTCGACTCCATGACCGTGGACTGGCAAAAGACAATTCATAGCAAACTTATTTGGTGATTGTTCCATCATACCATCCTACTATACTTTGATATACTGATAATATGAATTACTCCCATATTTTGCACTGTCGCTGCAAGTTTAGTTTCTGATATCTAAGCACGCTGTAACAAACATATTGGCGCTGGGCTTAAGACCCCATCTTTTGACACTCGTCTCATGACTATAGGAGTTACCACTTGTCCATGGCCATCTTACCCCTTTAGCATTACCAGCAGCATCCCACGTTTACCACACACCGTACCGACTACTGCACCTTGTTCCACATACCGATGTCCTCCCATGTCCTTGCCGCATCCGCATAGCTTCATTTGGTGCATTGTTTGTTTTATGTTCGCTATCACTGATTCCAAGGCAAGTCTTATTACATGTTGCCTCGCGCTATGTTTACATACAACAGTTACTACACTTGAGTGCTACTGATCTCACCTAGAGTATTCTGGATACATACGATTTAGGATATAAGCACTGCGTACCCTGCACGATACAGTACCTGATTTTACACCATTGCACGTACTATAGGTCAGGATTATTGTCTAGCTCTGGATCCACCCAGTAGTAGACGTAGTCTTTAAAGTTCCTTATCACTCATTAATCTATCATGCTTGTTCTCCATTACTGCTGGCATACTGCTGGACTTTTGACTGTTATTTTGACTGAACTTCTCATGCACCGCTACTTTACTGCTGAAAGTACTGCAGCTTTCTTTACTTTTTCTTTGCACTGCTCGCAACTTTACCATTACCACTGATATCATTGCTCGACATTGCTCGCTCGACGCAACTGTTTCTGACTATATCTCGACCACGGTAGCACCGCTACACACGATGCTAGTTCCGGCAGCATCATCGCTGACCGTGGCAACTTACCGCTGACCACAATGCTTCTTTCGCACATAAGTTTGACTCAAACTTGACCATACTAATAGGCATCCCCCTTTAGGGTCAAACACTCTTGTTCTCACAAGTGAAGCAGACTAGACGGAGCACAAGACTCACATACTAACTTAGGAGGTAGTTTATCTACAGCCCAGGTTAGGTTGTATCTTTACAATGCATAACCACCTCAGGTCCACCCCATCATGCTGTGTTGTTTTTTGCGCTGTGTGTTGCAAACGCTAATGACATCCTTTGTCATAATTCTCTCTCCTATTAACAGTTCTTTCTTCATTATGATGGCAACCTCCGCACCATTTCACAGTGTCATTGGTCCTCAGAATGGAAGCAGGTATCAAATCAACAAAAAGAATTACTGGCGGTACAATGGCTTCATTGTCACACCAGAAATGAGTGATATTCTTGTCAATGTGTTCATATATATATAATTGAATTTTATTGTCACCGTGGTATACATGCAATGGTGATGAAGTGTCAACAGGACCTGATGTTAACCTTACTTGCATATTACAGAGCTAATACTATGGTATCATTTTCCACCCTTGGTTGCCTGTCCCTTGCGCAGACCTTGTGCGAAAGTTGGCTCGGCTGTCAGCAATACCCAGGAAGGTCGGTAACGAAGTTATATTTGGTTCATGGTCTATGCAACATTTCCTTCTGTCAACCATAACCCTATGTAGATGTGTCACAATCCTATTTTTGGGTCATGACAACGTTTGTGACGATTCTCAGTGTACAATGGTGGCTGTGAGAGCTCGGTGTAGAGCGCTACCAAAATAGGAATTTGAAGTCCCGCAGCTCACATCAACTCGAGTGACGTCGTTACACCAGGAACTTTTGCTCCTAGGAAAACACCTCTTTTGGGAAATTGACCCCTTGCTCGGCGGGCACCCTTGCCGTGACCAATTTTCGGGCCAAACCATCACCTCCTGGAATTAAGAAATGGGACCTTCAGACATTGGTACAGTCCAAAGCCCGAGATGAACCAGTGCTGGTGGACACAGACATCATTTTAGGCACTAAGTGACGCGCCTGTAAAGTGATGACGGTCATGGCACACTCCAGCACCCCACACTGACATCATCGCACCGCTTCCTGCAGTTATAAAAGACGTCATCTCCATATTCCTTTGAATTCAGTTTTCTCCCATTACACAAACAATATGTGGTTCACCTCCGATTCTGAAGAGTCTCAAGCACACTCGCAAGTAAGCTGCAGTGCCGTGTTATATTGACCAGTCGTCTCAATGACCTGTAGGTGACTGGCGGACACAGCGCCAAAATAAGCCATGAGCTCCTTGCCGCTGCCGCGTCATACGAGGTTTGTTTTTCGTGCCTGTTGAGCATGATGTCGTTACCGACAATATCTTAGGCTGCCAAAGCGTACGAGAATCATGTCCAAAAGAACGGAAAACCCGCAAACCATGCGAAGGCCGTTGAACTGCTGTGATTATTATTATATACAATGCTCTCGAACTCGCCTGAAAAAACTCTCTTTGTAGTGCGGCGCTGAGTGGTGGCTTTGTTGACCGCATTGCAGAGACCAAGGGAATGGACGCACTCGACAAGGAAAAAGCCAAGCATGCAGGTATGATTCAACCTTTGAAAGTATACAACTCCTTGAATCATAAATCCTGCAGCGCATGAACGCGCTAAAAGCGCCCTCGAGCAACAGGGAGAATTTTGATTGTGCCATAGTAATAGGTTGAACGTGCACGACGGACATGGTAGCACGATGTACAATAAAGTCTATTTGAATACATCATAGTAGATCTGATTTCAGAATGTACATCATAACTCTGGCTTGCAGACGGTGTCCTGAACAAGTTAAAGTCAAGTTGAACACATCATCTTGGCACTGCCGAATTTGAAACAATTTATCCAGAGTATTTCCATGTTGACCCATTGTAGTCTGTCAGACAGTCAGCGGGTACCGGTCACTCCCAGTGAAAAGTCAAAGAGCGCCAGCGAGCCTCGGCAAGGAACAAATAAGGAAAATGAGCGAGATATACACACGGCGAGAAAGTGGCTAATAAATGACACTGACAACAAAATATAAAGCGATGTAAACTATTATTGTACAGACACAGTTTTGTGCGTCACGGTATGTCTGACAAACATCATTTCAGCCACTAAGCACACATGTAAGAGTCAAAATGATGACGGCGCGCTCCGCATGCACATCCAGAGCAGTACGCACCCCACACTGACATCATCGCACCGCTCCCTGCGGTTATAAAAGACGTCGCCTTCATATTCCATTGTATTCAGTTTCCCTTCATTATACAAACACTATGTGGTTCACTTCCGATTCTGAAGAGTCTAAAGCACACTCGCAGGTAAGCTGCAGTAGTGTGTTATGTTGACTGGTCATCTCAACGACCTGCAGGTGACTGGTGGACACACTGCCAAACTGAGCCATGAGCTCGTTGCCGCTGCCGTGTCATACGAGGTTCGTCTTTCGTGCTTGTTGAGCACGATGTTGTTACCGACCACATCTTAGGCTGCCAAAGCGTACGAGAAGCATGTCCAGAAGAACGGAAAACCCGCAAACCATGCAAAGGCCGTGGAACTGCTGTGAGTATCATCACATACAATGCTCTCGAACTCACCTGAAAAAAACTTTCTTTGTAGTGCGGCGCTGACGGGTGGCTTTGTCGACCGCATTGCAGAGACCAAGGGAATGGATGCAATTGACAAGGCAAAGGCCAAGCATGCGGGTATGATATTCAACCTTTGAAGTATACAACTCCTTGAATCATTAATCCTGTAGCACATGAACGTGCTAAAAGCTCCCTCGAGAAACACGGAGAATTTTGATTGTGCCATAGTAGTAGATTAGTAGGTTGAACTTGCACCACGGACTTCAAACTTGGTAGTACGATGTACAATATTATGTACCCTATCTGAATCCATCATATCAGATCGATAAGTCTGGCTTGTGTTTGTTCATTTGCTGCCTTATGGGCTATTGTTAAACTCTCGACAGCCCTTCGCTGGCGATTGAAGACGACTCAACTGCGAGGTCCACCTCGTACCAGCTTTATATATGGCGTTTCCTACGACCTTGCCTTATCTCAAGATAGTGGTATAATATACGAACGTTGGGCGACGGAATATGGGGTCGCGTATATGATTCCAAGCGTCCTCGGACAAAGTAAAATCGTGCTGTGCGACCCAAGAGCTATAGCACATTTTTATGCCAGAGAGACGTGGACATATGTGCAGATGCCCCTTACAGCGAGGCTTCGGGAGACATTCGTATGTTAACACTACCACCTTATTTCTCTGTTTCATATCTCTTGTCAGATCGGCAGAGGGCTACTATGGTCTGAGGGTGAAGCCCACAGGAGGTATGGTTCAGTTCATGTCCTCGCTCCAGCGACTTAACTACTATGTATGAATTAGGCAGCGGAAGGCCCTCACGCCAGCATTCAGCAAGGCAGCGATTCGGAAACTCACATCAGTGTTTTATGACTCAGCATACAAGGTAAGAATCTGCGATGTGGGAATGTAGCATCTCTGATCTTGATACTTTACAGGCCAAAGCCGCATGGGATGCTATTATAGAATCGAGCAAAGATGGTGACACTGTAATCGAGGTTCAGACTTGGTGCGTAGCTTTAAGGCTTCGCAAATGTCATTCCTAATCGAAATGACTCGAAGGATGAATCATATATCGTATGCAAAGATACTTTGTCATTAACGTCTCGAACTGATGCAATATCAGTCTGGACACAATTGGCATTGCTGGATTCTCGCATGATTTTGGCTCGATCGGTGGGAAGCGCACCAGCGTGACCGAAGTGTTTGATACTTTTGGAGCCAACCAACAGGCATCAACAATAAACCAAGCTATTTTACTGATCGGATCAGTATTTCCTATCATTACCAAGATTCCCAGCAAGCGTGGCAATCTCATCAATAAACTTAGCGCAACCATGGAAGAAATATCTAACAACTTATTGATTCGCAGCCGCAGGGAGAAGGATTGGGATATGAGTGAGAGAGACAAGGAAAAGTCCATCATTGGATTGTTGAGTAAGCTATCCCAGAAATTTATGCTGGTCTCTTGACTAACGCCACGATCAGTTAAATCTGAAAGCCAAGATGCCGAGCTTCATATGTCGGACGAGGAAATAATGGCACAGGTCCGTGGAGCCAATATATCTATCACAGCCATTATTTGTGAGCTGACATTGTGCAGATGAAGGTCGTGCTTCTCGCAGGTTATGAGACGACATCTGGTGAATCAGTCTCTTGTTCGCTGCTATCGTATTGACTGATTTTTCGTCGACAGTCAGTCTTACGGTAAGCTTACTTTGCAATTTCGTTTGTGCACGCCATTAATGCGATGATCAGTGGGCGCTGATTGAACTATCGCGACACCCCGACGTCCAAACCACTCTCAGAGAGGAACTGCTTACATTTGGCCCTGATCCCACATATGACCAATTAAAGGCCAACCTCCCATACTTGGATGCGGTCGTCCATGAAATTCTTCGACTGCATCCTCCGATAAGCGAGTTCACTCGTGTTGTTAGTGTGCACATCTACGTACAAATAAATATTCTGATAGAAGATCTTCAGGCAGCAGCAGACGATGTTATTCCCTTGAGTGAACCCGTGCACACGGTGTCTGGGAAAATGACATCCAGTATATCTATAGCGAAAGGGACACTCATCACGATATCAGCCGCGGAGATCAATCGCTCCTCGGCAATCTGGGGACCTGATGCAAAGGAATACAAACCTGATCGTTGGCTGACTGCCGATGGCATCACTGGGAAGGCCAGGGAAGTTCAAGGTCATAGGCATCTTCTGACATTCGTCGACGGCCCGAGGGCGTGTCTCGGAAAAGATTTTGCGGTTACAGAATTCAAGGTGATTAAGACAAGTAATCCAGTTTTGACGTTACTCACTGCGATACAGACGGTTTTATCTGTTCTGGTGAAGAACTTTGTGTTTGAGATGCGGGATGGACCGGATACTGAGGTCGAGATTGCGATCGGAATTTCCCCTCGCCCGCGGGTTGTTGGAGAGGATGGTATTGGGGTACCTTTGAGAGTTCGTCGGTATGAATGATTGGTTGTGCTGCACCAGCACTGTTACTCCTATACCAAGGCTAGAGAGTTCATGTAAGTAAGTCGCCTTTGATGTCTGATATATGGTAGTGGAATAAGTACGATCTGTAAGGTAACATAAGTGCATCAATTTCACACCAAAAGGTTCGGAAATGGTGGAAATGTGAAACGGATGTTAGCCAAGAGAAAGCTCGAGCAATGCGTCACGCGTGTGTTTGTGTGGTGTACTCCGTTTAGATGACGTATCTCGCATGGACGGGCCACATGTATATCGTGATATTTCCGCAAGTCGGTTGCCTCCGTCTTGGCCACCCCCGCTGTATCATTCGGAAGCCAGATCATCGGTGCTGGAGGTGAGCAACTCGGGCGCGTACATGATACCCGACATCTCTTCGGCATCGTCCCCAAAGGATAACGGAGAAGGTGAGGAGGAGCATCAGGATGCGTTCTGGCAGCCCGTTCTGTAGCGATTAGATCATTCAGGGTTTCTGTTCCTATAAGACTATATTAGTACATTGATGGCGTTTCAGACAAACGTTCGTACGAAGTGGCAGCGGACCATGATGACTTGAAGCCGATGGCATAACAGCAAAGGTAGGCGCCATGCTGAAAATTAAAAAAAAATCAATTCAAAAGAGACGAAATATAAGTTTATGCAAAATACAGAGACAACCAGTGTGCAATTTATCTATTGAAAATATTGGTGGTCCGCGAAAGTGGTGAGTTAATTTTGAATTTGAAGACTTTCGTAGGGTTGATTACGGACAGAAAATGAACTTGAGTACCAGCCGTTGCGAAAACCGAAGTTCTCACAACGCTCATTATGCATCATTAGAAGCTGGAAGTGCTTCCAGATCAGCGATATTTGTTCCAGCTGTACATGCAAAGAGGGGAAGGCAGCATGGAGGTTACAGCGAGTCTGAAGCTAGAAACTCACAGACAGAAAATGTACATGTTCTGTCCTATTCTAACTTCTGCATGGCCAATTGTCACCACATTTTTCTGAATAGATAATACTTAGTAGTGCTAGTCAATGCTCTTCAATGATAATAAACAACCTTGCCCTCCCACTTAGTCCCTGAAGGCTTAATAATAAATGTTCTTGGAAGGCCACAAATCTGTCCTCAGAGTCTATTGACTCAAGGTAGATAGATATACATTATTTATCTATCCAAGATTTATCATATACTAATCATAGTACTATCATACTACATAGTGCTCACCCCCCTATTCTACGATTTTGCCGATTGCATAAGATTGTCACACTGCTGTCACACCATGTGATGTTTGATGAATTCGCAATGGGTCCTAGTCGAGATACCTACACTGGATATCGTGCAAATTATTATGTCCCGAAATTCTGCTTCTCTTATTCCCTCGGCACCTGGACCGTCGAGTCCACTCACAAACTCGTATACATACCATTCTTCAATGCCTACGGCACCAGGGCCATATATCCTTGGTGTTGATGAGGCTGGTCGTGGCCCTGTACTTGGGCCGCTTGTTTACGGTGTTGCCTACTGCCCTGCATCCTGGAAGACCGACTTAGAACAGCTGGGCTTTGCTGGTAAACATCACTCAAGCGCTCAACTACTTTATGACATGAGCCATATCTTCTACCAGACTCCAAAACACTCACTCCAGAAAAGCGAGCCCAATTGTTAGGCGTGCTTAACTCTGACCCTCAAAATCTCGGATGGTCTGTCCGAGTCATCAGGTATGTACATCCGAAGTTCTATCTTTTGCGAGAACTCTTATGGTGACTAGCCCACAAGCCATATCAGCTGGCATGTTGAGGATTCCGCCAACAAATCTCAACAAGCAGTCCCAGGATGCAACCGTATTGCTCATATGCGACGCTATTCAGCGTGGACTGCAGTTGTCTGAGGTTAACGTGCGCCTGTGTTTTCGAATGAATGCTAACCTATTCTCTGGTTAGGTATATGTGGACGCACTGGGAAACACAACTACTTATGAAGCCTATCTTTCTTCACAATTTCCGGGCATCAGTTTCACCGTGACAACGAAAGCAGACTCAAAATTCAAGATTGTGGGAGCAGCCAGCGTGGCGGCGAAGGTGACAAGGGATGCGTGTGTGGATGGTTGGACTTTCGAAGAACTAATTGAAGAAGGTGATAATGTAGTTAAGAATGCTCAAAAAGAAAACTGGAACAGAGAATTCGGGAGTGGATATCCATCGGGTCTGTTACTTAAGTCGCAGGAGATTTCACCTCCTTGCTTAACGCATTTGCAGACCCAAAGACTCAAACCTGGGTAAAGGACTCACTCGACCCTACTTTCGGTTTCCCATCCATAGTCCGGTTTTCGTGGACGACTGTCAAAGTCATATTAGAGAAATCTGCTCACACTGCAAAATGGTAATGATATTTTTCTTTCACAGGCCAATACCCAGCTTCATCAGTCCACTTTCACAGGATTGACGAAGGACAAGAGTCATTAGTGAAGGCATTCGAGGGCGGGAAGGGGAGAGAGAAAGACCGGTGCATTGTTACCAAGGACCTTGGAATTCAGAGTATTGGAACGCTATAAAAGCACTCTACCAGCTCTGTACAGCATAACACCACATTATTGCACCCCTTCCTTCCAACCTTCCGCAGCCAGTTCTGTAGTTTCTCCGACAACAATAATTGATTCAACTTCTGGTGGCTTGGCCTCCAGCCAACCTTGCCTACGAAGTGGGGAGGCTGACAATTCCACAAATAATTCAGGTAACGATAAAACTACAGCTATATGTCAGCCGCCATGCTGCACTAGTACTTATATTCCAGCAGCGGTAAGTACTGCTCTTATACCCTTTGCAACCCGACCGACGTGTCGTTCGCGAACGAGTCCGCCACTGTCCTTACTCAACGCTCGCGAAAATGTCTTCCATTCTGCACACCTTTGTCCTCTTTCTTAACAAATCCTTGTCGTTCATTACAGGACTGTTCCGCTCATTCTTCGGTCTCTTTACTGGTGGAAGGCGAGCAAGTCAGGAGTCCGATACACCAGGAACCAAGGGCCGGAGCTTCTTCACTATCGTTCAACTTGTTTCATCCCAGAAGCCGAAAGGGTTGAAGCCTTTCGTGCTACCACAGAAGGTCGTCCTGCGGCAGCTTGAAGATGCCAGATGTAGGACTACCCAAGGCAAAGAGATGGCATCGCCGACGAATGTCAGTGATCCAGAGCTTGGTCATTGCAATGTCGTCAATCTTCGGGGACCTCCACAACTGTCTCATTCCCTGCAGTTCGATCGCCTGGAATTACCTATGCCTTCGTTTTCTACTCCTTCATTCTGTGCATTCCCGAAGCATTCCGATGAATATGTCTTCCGTAGCTCTTGGCCACCTGTCTTGGGCGCGCAGCTCCAGTCCGGAAAGAACTCGCTTCCCTGCGACGCAGACCTAACAACGTCCTTATCATCTGCTTCCCTCAAAGTGTGGACCAGCTCTCCTCAAGGCAAACAACTTCACTCGCCCACTCATCCGAACCGCTCTTATTCGCCGCATGCAGGAGAGAATCGGTTCGCTTCTCCATTCGGCAACCGAGGCAGCACATACTTTGCCCCATACTTCAAGGGTGTTCCCTCTGTCGCATCTGCATCCGATCTACTCGACTTCTCGGTCTATGCTAGCTCTCCGCGTGCCAACGTGGATCACTCCTCCGCCATCGATGTTTCTGGTGATACCCAGCCGCGGGAGAAACTGAGGTTCAAGAGCTCTACCATGATCTACGACCCCGCCATTCGGGAGGTGTTCACGCTGCGTCCTAGCTACGACATGCGTACACCAGGGAGTGGTGGACGCAACTTCCGGAAACTCGTTTCGTCCACGCCCCCTTCGTCATCGGCCTCATCCGTTTCCAACTGGTCACCGTCTGGTCTCTTTACAAGTGTGGGTGAACAAACTTCTTCTTCTCCTTGCACGACGCACACAAGATCGCTCTCGGCTTTCTGTATCTCCAGTCCTTGCGACCTGTCTGATGCTGGAATCGGCGGGAATCACCCTAGCTCCGTTCCACGAGTCTCTGTCCGGCCTGTAGGATTTCCTGTGAAGAAGAGCCTCATTCCAGATACCGTGTCCTGCCCTGACATATCTTGTTCCATCGTTCGTGCCACCGCCGGTGAGGGTGAAGTCATCGTTTCTTAATACTATGTAGTTGTAGTCGATTGCGACGTGAAGTTTGCATGATCATTTCCCAGACGTATCAAGAGTAGTTGTACAACATGAATGGATGCTTGCGAGGACATTTCGAATGTACGTCAGGTATCGTTAGCGTGAAAACGTAGAGAATAGGAAAGCTACCGTACAACCAAGAAACAGGAGTTTACAACACCAGAACCAACTGTAACGAGACATTGAGATAACTGAACCTTAAAACATTTGAGCAAGCTTTTCCGTGTTAAATCCTTTGTGTCGAGGAACAACTTGACAAGGGAAGGGTAATGGATGGCTGAAGAAGTATTAGAATCGGACATGTACACAAAAATGCAGCTTACGAAGTGATGCCTGCAGTAAACTTCGGAATTACATTAACGACATTGCCTTGCTCGTCTGTGCATTTCTTGATATCAAAGATAGCAAGGATTGAGACCATCGCAGACCAGACGGATGCATCCGCGATATATCGCCCGACGCCTATGAATCTCACGCTCAGAATCATTAACAAGGTAAATAAAACTGAGCGAGACTGACAGATTCTGCGGCCCGCACCAAAGGCAAAGCTTACGGTGTCATCATTCAGCTTGCCATCGGCGCCGAAGAAGCGCTCGGGTTTGAATTCTTCTGGATTAGGATACTTGGCTTCGTTGCGTGTGATCGCCCTTTGAATGATAATGATCAGCGGCAAAAACATTACAAGTCAGTTGATCAGTAAGTACACACCATGTGTTCGTTATAATCGTAGCCCCTGATGCATGTCAACCGAGAAGCTACAAGTTATCAAACATGTCGCACCTTGCGGAATGAAGTATCCGTTGTAGACGTCGTTATTCGTGGCAGCGTGAGGGATGCCTGTGTCATTTACGTTTAGTTTGTCACTCACAGTGTATAATTCGTACGATACAAACTTAACGGTACAGCAGGGTGCCACCGGAGAACTTCGCGGAGAACAGCCTCTACATATGGTAGTGATGCTCTGTCCTCGAAATCCGGCAGCCTGACCGAACCGACCACAGAGTCGATCTCGGCCTGTGCGCGAGCTTGTACTTCTGGGTTTTGCAGCATCGTCAAGATGAAAATAAGTAGAGTTGACGAGGTCTGATAGAAAAACTGTTAGTAACGTTTTCGTGAGCACGACAATCACGGTATGACTTACTGTCTCCGAGGCAGCTAAGAGGGGAACAATGATGTGAGAGGATCAACTTAAAAATATAAGAACATATCATACCTGCGAAAGCAGTCACAGCGCTCTCTTTGATTGCTTTGACGTACGTCTCAGACGCATTATCATCTTCAGCTTTTCTCAAAGAGTCAGCGACCATAGATGGGGATGCCGAGCCTGACGCCTAGTTCACCTCAGATGAGATGGATGACTAATGGTAACAAATGCTTGAACCCACCATACTCTTTTCGACATACTGAAATGGGGCTTCGATCATGTCCTCGGCATACTTCGTAGATAAGATAGCTGTCCGCTTAAACGAAGCTCCAGGGAACCAGGACGGAATGTGCTGCACTGTATGTCTGTGAGACATCAATTAATCACGAGGGAGCAAAGCTCACAAAAGGGGAATGCGCCGAGGAAAGCAGCAACTTCGGGTTTAATGGAAGACACCGCTAAGTTGACAGCTCTATCAACGATGGAAACGATGGGATCATCCCTTGGGACGGGTTCATAACCGTAAACAACGGACATAATAATAGAGGTTGAATGCCTAATCTGAGAAATCAGTATCAAAATAGTACACGTTGTATCAGTGCTCCTACGTCTGGATATGCGCCCTCCAGTTAACTGGGTCTTCAAGCAAGTTGTTCAACAACTCTTGCGCCTTGCGAAGCTGCATTGGTTGATATGTAAAAGCTGCTTCTGGGCGAAATGCTTGGTGAAACAATCGTCGGTGAAGCCTCCAACGATCATTATACTTGATCATGACAGAATTGAATGACCACCCAAAACTGCCGTGATTCGGTAAATCTGGCAATTGCATGCGAGAAACTAGACGTACAAGTCATTCGTCAGGCACATGATGCCAGGCCTGTCGGAGTAGTTGTTGGAGCGCCTCTCTAATAGGTCCTTCGCGACTTTCTCAGTGTTGATCAAAATGATCTCCTGGTTAAGCAGACGAGAGTACACCAATTCACCTGGAAATAAATCGTGAGGATTATTTGTGTATTGCAGGACCATATCCAATATCTTACCGTACGCAGCACCCCAATGCGTGTATGTGACCCATGGCTCATCAATCTTGAGACCAAGCACATTACCCACTACTGGGAGAGGCTTGGGGCCTGGAGGAAGGGGAAGACCTCCTGGATTTCTCTTCTTATGTGACCACCAGCTGACTAGGCCACATACTACGGCAGACATGGCAGCGAGAGCTGGAATACGGTAGTCCGCTAATGTAGACATGAGGATGGCCTGAAAAAAAGTCAAGGTCCGAGAAAGGGTCAAAAGAACTCGCGCTCCATATGCGCCTTGGGCAGTCCGGCTATAAGTAAGAAAAGATGTTTATGTGACAAACGAGTCCATATAGTTGGTAGTGTGTGCATGTAAGTAATGTAAAGATCTGAGTGTGTTTCATTTCAAATTGCCGGCCTCGAGGCATAGATCATGTGCCCACGTAATAAATGAGAAGATATGGGTCAATTTTTGGTCATCTGATCGAATCTAGTACTTATGTAATAAGTTAAAGCCAGTATTTTCATGTGCGATGTACTCATAGCCCTAGTACTAGCTACGTAGAAGTACTAATAGAGATATAATGGAACCGTAACCTAATCTTTACAATGGAATCGGTACGCCTCTCAATTTACTAAAGGACCAAAAACATATATGGGTATGTATGTCAGCCAAATTGGGAATTACGCAAAAACTCACAATGACTAATGAGGCAGCACGCACTCGATTGTCAACTACATACTCAGGGAAGTTCACTGTGTTCTGTTAGCTCCTCTAGTACTCAGTTATTGCTCGTCATTCCAAACCACAATGTCAATGGAGGAAAGCATCAGTCTTGAGGAGACCAACAAGATCCGTATCTCTCTTGGTCTCAAGCCTCTTACAGATGATTCTGCGCCAGCCGACGACAAAGAAAAGCAGGCGGAGGATAATTATGCAAAGCAGCGCGAGCGACAGATGAAAGAGAGAGAAACAAAGTATTTACATGGTTCGTTTCTGAGTATACGACTTGTTCTGATTGACGTCTCTCTTTTTCAGGCAAATATTTGACCGTATAGCAAAGTGAGTTTATACTGGCTTTTCGATCTCAGCCAATGCCTATTACTCATTTTGCAACCACAGGGTGAGGAACAGACGAGAACTCCATACCTCCCTCAAGGGTGCAACACTTGGTGATCCCGACGACGATACAGAAGACACCCTGAAGTGGATCAAGAAAGCCAAGAAGCGTGACAAGGAGCTGGCGAAGAAAAGGCAGCAGGAACTTGAGAGCTTGGATAGAGCTTTTCAGGGTGACGACTATACGGAAAGTGCGTGTGGTTCTTGTAACATGGCAAATGACTTGCCTGATAGTCTATCTGCAGAGGACTTGGTTGGTCTCAAAGTCAGCCACGACTTTGAAGACCTCGGAGAAGGCGATGCCCGTATTCTCACACTCAAAGATAGCCGTATTCTTGACAACGAGGGTGCGTCCAATGCGAGCCTTACTACAATGCTATTGTTTCTAATCCCATCCATCCAGAGGATGAACTTCAGAATGTCGAGATGGCCGAAGAGGAGCGCACTCGTAAGAATAATGAACTGAAAATTAAAAGACGAGATTACACCGGTTACGATGATGACGAATTTGGACATGGCAAGGCTGGAATGAAGAGATCAATTCTGGCGAAATATGATGAGGATATTGAAGGTCCTAGGGAAACTGTACGTATGTTTTATTCATAATGTTCCACCACAATTAATCCTTTACCTATTTTTCAGGATTTCCGTTTGGGCAATTCTGTTACGTCTACCACGATCAGTGGCGTTGACGCGAAACCAGAAGTAGCAAGTGTAAATAAGTCTTTACTGTCAATAGATTACGCCAGTAAGTTCTTATCTTTGCTGTGTACCTTGCCTTTTGTTGATATATCCCTATCAGAAAATTTGGAAACACGTGATTACCTGCAAGAGGGAGATGTAGGTTTCAAGAAGCCAAAGGTAAGCGCCGCTTAACCTTGTTCACTATGTGATGTGATTGATGAAACTTTTCATCCATATCCATTAGACCAAAAAGAAACGTTCATCGCGTCGTGCCCCCATTGATGGCGATGAGAATATTATGGAGGTTGATGAGAAACCGGTTGTACCTAGGCCACGTGAGTTAGACGCCAACTTTGTCGATGACGATGAGCTACAAGCAGCCCTTGCTCGGTCCCGAAGAGCGAAGCTTCACAAACCCAAGAAATTGTCTCCGGAAGAGATTGCCCGTAAAGGTAAGTCGGACTTGTTCCCTCGTGGGCTTTAGTGACCGTTTTTAGTCGCAGAAGAACGCAGCCGAGAGCAGTCAAATCAAGCAGATGATACTTTACAGATAGATGATGCAGATGATGGCAACGCTAATGGTTTGACATTCGACGATACCTCGGAATTCGTTCGGGCTATCTCATACAACACGGCTGCAGTCAAGACAGAGCCTGCAGAGGAATCAGTGACTGCCAAACAGACATCACCTTCTCGTGACCTTTCAGTGGCTGCAGGTGACGAAGCCCTCGATGAAATTGAAGCTGGTGAGGTTGTCAAGGAAGAGGAGTACGAAGATATGATGGAAGTCATCGCTGAAGCGGAGGAGAAGACCACCGCAGTGAACGATGATGTCGAGGTCGGGACATCAGGGGAAAAGACGTTTGGGTCTGGTATGGCGGCCACCCTTTCACTTCTCCGGCAGCAGGGTGTATTGGCGCTGCCATCGGCAGATCAAACTGCACGAGAGGATATTCAATTACATAGGGATCGATTCCTTGCCGAATATCGTTCTCGACAAACTCAACGCGAAACAGATCGCTTACAGTCTCGCAGTGGTAACAAAGACCAAGCGACTCGAGAATACGAGAATCGACTCCGAGAACAACAAGAGGCCCGCGCGCAGCTGGAGCTATTCAAAGATTACAAGCCTGACGTGGAAATTGTCTATTACGATGAGTACGGCCGTGTGCTGACACCAAAGGAGTCATGGAAAGCGTTGTCCCATAAATTCCATGGCAAGGGCTCCGGGAAGATGAAGACGGAGAAGAGGTTAAAGAAAATTGCGGAGGAGAAGAAGCAAGCAGCTATGGCAAGTGGTGATACCCCCCTTAGCATGAACCGTGCCTTCCAGATCCGCCAGGAGAAAACTGGTCAAGCTCACTTCGTACTGTCTGTGGGTAACAGGGGGTACGTTCACTTTGTTTGTCCTATTGCTGCTCTAATTGGATTATCACGGTATAGTGCTGTTCCTCAAGCGTCGGAGTTTTTGGACCCTCAGCCGCTCTCGAAGGGCAAGACTGAAAAGGCGAAGAGTAAAAAGAAGGACTCGGGGAAGGCCGGTGCTTCATTGCTCGAGTCTACTGGTTTCATGACGCTACCAGCGCCACATTTGCAGTCTCACCTCAATTCCCAAAGTCCTGCCCCATCGGGATTTTCATCTGTTATACCTCCGAGTGGATCGAATTCACCCCCAGTTATGAAGCCAGGCTTTTCTCGCATATCGTCAGCTGCGGACACACCGACACAAACAGGTACTCCTGTGCCGTCGGACCGGACGAAGGTAGCTTTTGGCTTTGGAGCGAAGAGGAAAGCGGCAGAGGACTTTATGGATCCGCCTCCCTCCAAGAGAAGATGAGTTTAATTAATGTCTTGTTGGTGTAATTATTATCCCGCTCTTGTTTATCACTCTCAGAATGCAGGGCGTATTAGGCTGGGGTGCCTATGATCTGGAGAACTTTATCGTATACTTCCTACAGGCATGAACAGTCGCTCAAGACCGTTGAAGTTGTACAAGCACTTCTGTACCTAGCGGCGGAGATATATTCTGGTCACCGCCGGCATATTAAGAAAATTATTTCCCGACAAGTATACTGAACGATAAAGCTAGTGGGAAGCCCTAGTATTAAACGCAAAAAAAATTACTACCGCCGAAAAGATGTGCATCATGATGAGCATGCCGGCTGGCCGGAACGAGGCCGAGGCAACTATGGGGTATCCCAATCGAGGGTCTAAAATTGGACCGCAAATAACTACCCAAATTTTGAGCAAATCGTACGAGGCAATGCGATATCGCAACTTGCAATTGGTGCCCTTACGGTTCAGAATGATCTAGGTGACGCGAGGACGAGGCGAGCAACATAACAGTCTAGAAGTACTACGTGGGGCATCATTATTCATATTGCTAGGCCAGAATCTAGAAAATTCGCTTAGCCATTTTTATTCATTGTTGGAGCGACACAACGTCAGAGGTGCCCATGCTAAGCCACTTTTGTAAGTCGTTATCATAACTTGCGGATTCTTATTAGTACAACGACTGCCGACCGCATGCAGGGAAACCGTCGACACGTACCACAAGCTGCGAAACAATCGTGGGTCCACGCGTGACATGACATCGAAGGCCATAGTACAAATGGCAGGATGCACCCGCCTATCGACTCGGATATGAAGAAAGTTTCAAACGAATTCATGACTTTGATCAGGTACGAGGGTTCTGTAAAAGTACTGGAGACCAGCGCCCTTCGAGATTGCGGAAAAGCCCCAACTTGCCTGGTCTGGACAGTAGAACAAACATTCAATGATAAGCCCTACTATGGCCGCCACCTACAGAGTGTTACACGAGGCAATGAAGAATTGGAGAGATCAGGCAACCATCAATTTACTCCTAAATGTCGTACAATAAGACTTATGGCACTGGCAGGTTAAGTTATGTGAGTTGAGTACTAGGCTAGTAGCTTATGCTAATGGCATCGGGGTTCTTCTTTATTTACGACAAATTACGGCTAGTCATACGGACATACAACATGCTGATACAACGCACCTCCTTGATATCGACAATACCGGAATTCCTGATATTTTGTATTTCCGTTACAGCTGTCCGTCTCTAGAGGTTGAGGGGGCTTACCACTCTATCGATTCTCGGGAATGTGCTTGGATGAGGCAAATTGCAATACTGTACGTCTCAGTCGAGTGTTAAAGATGTGAATGCATTACGAAGGCGACACAACCATTCTCGGATAGAATTCCGAGGAGCTTGTTCATACACTTCCCGACCAGCGGCGTGTTTTGGAGTGCATTCTGACCGTAGCATCAGTACACTGTACGTCCATATTTATTACTCAGTCCGTCTTCAATAACACAAAATTCTCATACTTTTGGGATAGATTTCATCACAGAGTTGCTGCTCTATGGGGACCTGTTGCAGAAACGTTTGTTTTGGTTTGACGGGGACCATCTGGCTTGCTTTTGAATGATCTGAATACAAACAGGAACATGTACTACCACATAGGATTTAGCCAGGAAGCCTGTCGCGAATACCAGTCCATGCGACTTTCAGGAGTCCACCAATTGTTTCCCCAAGTCAGTACCCAGCGCACTGCGTTGATCGGAGTGATCCCATTCTTGTGAGTCCTTCCTGAATGCGCAAGTACTTCGACAATGTCATTCTCCTAGTACAATGCTTTCCCTTGTAGTTTCTGGGGGGAATGTACAAGCGCCGGACTGGAGAGTCGCTCGCAACATCGTTAATGAACTTACAGAGTATATGAAGCTTACTATTTTGTAATAGATGTCACGTTTCTCGTGGTGGGACGACACGACAGTCCCTTGTCAAGGATCTTTTAGGCAGGTAGTATGCGGCAACATCGTCACCGTTGAAGACAAAGGCGTTATAAGGCAGTTGCTGCAACTGTATTCTTGGGTACGTTTATGCATTCATGGACAGAATTTTATGACACTCACGAGAAAGGTGTCACAAAAGTGGAGCTGAAACTGTAAGCCAAAGTCAAAATTTGACTGGCTCCTCCCTGTCTCTCGTCAGGCCGACTCAAGTTTGCGTATGTTCCTGCTCGCTATATATGGACCTTCATCCAGAGGTCTAAATTGAGGTTCGTCCAAAGTATGAATATGCACCCCTTTTTCTCTCTAGTATTTTCTCGTCAGACATCGATAGGATGACAGTCGTCTCCATGATTCCAGTGAGAAAAGCTTTCTTGTACCGAAGCAGTGTATCTTCAGACTCTACGGTGGCGGCCGACGGTTCCTCGGAGGGACTCGTGATATCGATAAAACTAAAAAGTGCTTCCAAGAAATTGTGGCTATGAATACAACTTGAAGCAATGTCCACAACGAACATGGCGTGGAATCTGAATACAATCATTGATGCCAATCGACTATACCAAATCCTTATCTCAGGTGTCATTAATGTTGTAAACACGTGGCAAGTCATTTGCAGGATTGATTCACCATTTGGCTTGAAGAATCACAAGGCGATCACACATGATAAATCACGATTTATTGAGCTTCAAGCCAGAACGGCATCTGTCAGCCAATGCTGGGATGTTCAAGATGTCAAACAGAAACAGACAGAAGTGCGGGTGCCCCAGACTGTATATCGCAAATCAGAGCATTTGAACCTCTATTGTCTCCAGTTTGGCAATGTTGCGCATTGGAAAGGGACGGCGACGCAACATTGATCACTTTAGTAAGCGAGCAAAAACCTTTCATATAACCATTGAACCTCACTCTGCAAATGCAGAATGATTGATTTGCGCGAGCAACAGGGCTGAGCAGGCGGCCCTTACACAACGTCAGACCACGCGAAGATCGGAAACAACACAAACAATGTGATTGAGTGGAGATTGACCATGATAGATATATGGAAGCTTGCGAGTATTGAGCAGTGTAAATACATAATGCAATATAAAGGTTGACCTTTATGTCTCCCATCAACACGAATGATGTTTGAATCCAAAACAGCACCCGCAGATCGTAAATATTCCTGTCCACTGGGGACTGAGAATTGTCTATGAATGAGGCGCTGGTATCTGATCCTCAGCATGAGATGAGCCAACAACCATCTGCCAGAGCTCGGGGCCATCCCGTATCAGAGCCTGAAATAGGAAAGTGCATAAGACGAAGAGGCAAAAGTTAAAGCAACGGGGGAGCACGTACGATGACAACTTCTACGGCAATAAGGGCGATGATAACGAGCTCCATCCGGTGAGTAGATGACTACAGAAAGGTTAGCATGCGTCCAGTCTTTGACGTCCAATAACACACCTCCGTAAGTAGCTGACGGAGAGTTGATTGCACCTGGATTGGACAATTAGTTTTATGGATTGCTTTACCTTGAAAGTCTCACCTCTGTGGCATATGTGATTTTCTCATTGACCGCGTTGGTTCTCGCCTTCACTTCGAGAGCCGCGGTCATCGATTTAAAGAAACCTTCCAGATAATGTTAGACCGATGTGGACTCGTGATCACTACGCCAACCTTCTAATTCTGGCTCAGTCCAGTACAAGTCTGGGGTGTCAGAGAAGTTCTCCCTGTTGAGGTTAAGGCCCTGGCGAAACTTCATGAGTGCTCCGAGCTTCTTGATGAGGGCTTCCCTGCTTAGACCAGGCTTTCCCGTTTTCTCGAGGGAGTGGGGGAGAAGTGCTACAGATGAGAGATAGTCCTCGAGTGATTCTTCAAGACCTGAAAGAGCTGTAGAACGTGACAGTGCTTGGGAGAATGTATATCGTGCCAGAAGGGTCTCTGCGGGGAGTGCAGGGGAAGCTGGTGGTACGGCAGGAGCATTTTCAGAGTACTCGAGTGGCGCTACACGTCCAAGTATAATTAAATCTCCTTGTATTCGAGTTTTTCTGACAATGGGTTTTTTGTAAGTGAAATTGGCATGAGTGGTTGGTTACCCACTCTGTTGGATCTGTCACAAATTCCAGTTCCTCTGTCTCTGGATCCCTTAACCGGCCAACCTCGCTAGGGGCAAGGACTTCTCGTGCAAATCGTCGTGCTTCCGCCTCTCCAAGGCCCCAGCACACAAAACTTCCATTTGAAAACACAAAAATCTCGCCCCCGTCGCCCCAGTTTGGAACCCACCAGGCATCGTGAAGCGTCTGAGCATCCGGAAGACAAGAGCGTAGTCTTGACAATAAGTAGCGTTCCGCTGTTGCAAGAGTAATCACAGGCTTGATAGAACTTCTAGTAGGTGTCGGGTTAGAGCGAATGGGTATCGATGCAGATGCACTACGACGAAGTGGTGTGCTGGCTTTTGGCTTGTGCTTTGGTGCTTCTGAAGGCTCTACGTCTGCAGAAGCTGAGAGAGCACGGGCATAGAGGAACCGATGGCTACGATGTACTGCTGCAGACGCAAGACTAGTATGATTAAAGTATGAACACAAGTTTCCACGAAGACTATCAGTCCTGAGTGCTCTGCGGAAACCGTTCATGGAGAGATGGGTACAAGTGCAAACTCAAAGCTGAACCTTTAAGTTATGGATGCAGAATTGAACGTGCTACTTAGTGAAGAAAGTTGACGAGGTCCACCGGCAATATAAAAGTTATAGCTACCGGCCGAGAGGCTTCGTCACGTATCATTAATATTCACGAATCCCTACTTATAAACCAGTTCTGCAAGAGTGTCATGAGATGACGGTGTTGCTCGACAATCTTCATATCTATGATAATTTACCCACAGAATTGAAGTGTCTGTCCACCGAAATAAAAATGCCTGATCCAAGTATGCGCGAAAACTTTCAATGGCGCAGAGGTGGCACATCAATGCATCGCCAACCACCACGAGGTCGTCAAACAGTGATCGGCTTTCCATACTTACTCCACCTGTTTGGTGGTAGGACTCATGGTCAGCCCGTGGCTCTTCAGTTAATTACACGAATGCCTCCCTCCACTGAAAATTACTGTGGGTATACCTGAATCAGGCCGTATGATCAATCAAGACAACAAGTTTGACCATTATCCTTTCAGTATCGAAGGGCAGCAACAAGGAGAAGGAGCGTGCCGTTGTCGAAACAAGCTCTGGCTGGTATGTATGCTGTAGGATAGATATACAAAGGAGTGCGAGGACACTTGCTATGGAAATTTATCAAAGCGAACATCAATCACGAGCTCTTTCCCTGTTGCGCGTTACGGATTTCTGCACGCGGTGCCATTTCGTAATCTCCGAGCCCAAGAGACTTTTGAACGTCTTTGTCACTTGCATCTGGCTCAAGATGACCTTGAGCGTTACGACGGGCTCTATTTAATGAGCATTTAAGATTGGTAGAATTGACAGGTAACAGAGAGATACGGACCTGAAGAATGTATATGAGAGAACAACGTCATCAATGCCCCTACACGCGGGGTCATCGAGAATATCTTTATCTATGAAGAAAAGGAGCGGCATATCGACTTCCTCCCCTGCAAGCAATTTCTGCTCCTCAAAGCAGAAGCACTCTACTTTTGAAAAGTATGGTGCGATCTACATACCATTAAATATCAATGGCTGCTGACGTCCGACATCTAATGAGTACCCACTCGGTCAGGCGTGACATTGTACGTCGCGATTCCAATTATGTCCTTTTTGCTTTCATTCTTTGCCTTATAAAAAGCAAGACTAGTCTCTCCAGGAAGGACCGTCACGAACTTCTGCTGCGGAGTAAAAGTCCACGGCAACGCTTCAGCACGGTCAGCATTGAAATGAACCTTGATGCGACGTGCTCCATCAACAGGAACTAGGCGCGCAGGCTCGAATCGCCCTGTACCGACATTTGGAGTGCCAGCGAAGCCAGTGGCTGCACAGAACATCCGGTAGAGCGGAACTGCAGCATAAGTAACCCCTACTACAAATACAATCTATTGAGATGAAATAAAAATGTGTGAGAAATAAGGCAGTGAAAGCGTACGACGGCAGAGGAGTACATCAGTAGATTGCGATTCCGGGCAGCGTATAATGACTGTCGGGATGGATATGGAGAAGTACGTGATTTAGCATTCAAAGGCGTCCTGGGATGTGAATCGGTGGCCATTTCTCGCCAATGTATGGAGTGTGATGGTGACCATGGACATGAACTTTTCCTAAGACGGGTCACAGGATGAATGCTGTTGATAGTATGCAGTGAACGACATCGAAGGAACGCGTCAGGGTAGTAATGGGCAGTCTATGAAAAGTTTAGGGCGACAAATATGATTGATCCGAAAACACGTTCACCAACTGAGGCGCACGGCCTGCCTTCAAGAGAGGCACGCACAGCTTGAAGGACATCGCTGTCAATGGCGAGAATACTGTCAAGACATTTCATTTCTGCTTCCGACCTTTGGAGTGACAAGCACGTGACTGTTCTGTAGAAGTCTTGAGCCGTGGTACTGCAACTTTAAATCGCCCACGACGACGACATGTCGACAGGAACATCAACACCCTCTAGTTCGAAGACACCCACTTCGGCAGGCGATAATGATATAGAACAGCTACTCTCCGGGAAGCATCTGCTTTCCAGCGTGAGCTCGAGGTCGAGCGGATTCTTAAGGCATTCAAACTTAAGTACGTAGCTACTTGTCGCATTTGATCAATCATTTATGATCATGACTTAGTCCATACGATATTCTCGACATTGACGAGTCCTCAAAGCCCGAAGGAATCAAGCGCAGATACCGGCAGTTGTCTCTTTGTGAGCGATCTCGTTTCGCCCGTCCTCTAAATTCATAGAACATAGCTGACGGTTTTGCGCCTTCATAATCATGGTTGTTCGTTTTGTGATTCCACTCGACCTTGAATTCGGCTTCGCTTCATGTCTGGTCGATTTTGTGTATGCGTACGTTGTTCCGTAACAAGTCATCCATCCTGACAAGACCCCCCACGCTCGTGCTCCAGATGCATTCGACCTTCTTAAGAAGGTGCGTTTTTCTCCCCCTTCCCCATACTTTTCATTATTCTATTAAGTCCATTTATGTATTATTATCCTCCGTTACTCAAAATGCCCCATCCCAACGGAAGTTTGAGTATTCATTCTCTTCGCATATTATTGGGTTGCGATACGTTTATGTATCCAGATTCTCACCGTTGACCTAGGCCGAATCAGAGCTATCCGACACTGCCAAACGTGAAGCTCTCGACGCCACAATTGCAGAGGCGCGCCTACAGCTCCTCCGCAGTCACGGTTTCTCTACGAGCACACAGGATGATGATCCAAAACTTCGAGGACTAGTCCCGTCCTTCAAGGTGCAGTTGCGAGCGAAGGTGAAGGACTTGTTAATTGATGAAGAGGTTAGACGCAGGAAGTGAGACACTCGTCTTTACTGTTAAGTTTTGTGGTGGTCCTAATGATTCGGTATTTTCGCAGAGCGATCAAGATGAACCTTGCGAATGAGGGACTGGAAGCTCGGAAAAAGGAGGAAGAAGTTGCTACAAGGAAGCGTAAAGCGGAGGAAGATAAAACATGGGAAGGTGCGCTTTGTCATTTCTTTGGTCACAACTACTTTCATGAATCATTATCTATCATCCCCTTATAGAGTCTCGTGAAACCCGTGTTGATTCATGGCGGTCATTCAACAATACCGCAAAGAAGAAGAAAAAGACGAAGGCCCAGATCCTTGGATGATTCCCTGAACCACTTACATATTGGACGCTCCATAGGGAAACCCCGACGCCCTACTGTTGAATATAGTTCGCCCGTGTGCGTCCGAGCGCTTAGATTAACTTGTAACCCATACTTCTTGCAAATGTGAGAGATCTGCCATACTAGAAGGACATGCTTTTTGTACTTGATCGTTATTCTGCACGCGTGTGTTCAGAAACGGCAATTCATCATGCACGGCATAGTTGCAAGAGGAAGCTTCCATATATCCACTTGGTGAATCAGGCTTTATGTTCTTCCATCTTGTCAGGGCTCCTGGTTGGTCGAGTTAAGAAAGAGAATATATTCGAAAGAAGACTAAGACCCAGGGAAGGAGAACGGGAAGGAAAGAGGAAATGACAATAATCGTGGAGTCGGGAACTGGGTGCGCACGCACCGTTACGATGTATTATTCTTACAGTATGGCCTGGGCACGACACAATGTGTCCTGTAAGACAACCTATGACAATGCGTCATACTTGTGAGGGTGAAGTCAGCAACGTGGCGTGAGAGTCCTCCCGGGAGCTGCTGGACCACCCTGGTTTGGTTTTGCTGATGGCCCCTTAAGTGTTGTACAACTCTCAAGTAAACACGAAACAACTAGGTCTTAGGTGAGAGAGCTTCCCTCATCAATATCATAGGGTTCTAAATATTCCTCTGATCTCCCTCCTAAAAGGTGCAATCGCAAATGGTTGACGGTGCTCGCCTCATCCGGTCTGCAAAGTCTGGTAGTGATTGGACTTTCAACGATCTCATGGCATACAACATCACCGTCACGCCTCAGTCGCCTGAACAGTTTTTTCGTCAAAACCATGGAACGCTCTTGGAGGGTGTAGATCCATCCCTCCTTAATTCCAGCCTTGATGACGAGAATATCTCAGACGCCGTTTTCGAATATCTAGGCCATCTTAACCTGGCTACTAATGCCACCCAAGAAAGTTTCATTGACGCATTTGCTCAGAAAACTCTTCAGATACTCGGCTTCGTTGAACGTGGCTTAATCCTCACCGTACGTCATAAAATCCCACTACGGATCTGTGGCGATGACCAGCGAGTTGCCGAAACAGATGTGTCTGCTCGATCTGCGATCGATGATCTTGCTTGTTTTGCAAGAGGACAAAACCGTATTCAGTAGGTCTTATCCAGAACCACAAGTCATTGCAGAAGCGATTGCCGCGTATCAATACAACAATGAGAAACGGCTCCTCAGATCACTCCCCCCCCTTGATGCCATGACTATTCCGTGCATCACTATGGTTGGCACTCGACCTATCTTCTATCTCGTCCCTGTCACCGAAGCGCTCAGCAATGCGGTTGCCACTGGCCAGTATCCCGAAGCTAAAACAACGGTGTGAAGTGTGTCACCTCTTTAGGGCACAACCGTCGAATCAGCGAAGGCATGGAGACGCCGGAGTATAGGCGCGTTGCTTTTGAGCGTTTTCTCGCATTCAAAGCACTTGCGAAGGAGCATTGGCAGACATTCGTTGTCTGACTTACGTCGTGGGTGTGTCTCTAAAAATTCTTTCGTCCGGAATTTGACCTGAGTCTTCCAGCTGTTTGTGGTTTTACTGTAATGATTGGTTTCTTGATCCCACTTTTGTATGCACTGTAAAAAACTAGACAATGTAACCAGACCTCGGTACTCAGTCCCAGTGGGAACAGGTTGTGGGGCAGAATCTGTTGAGATGCCCGCTTGAGACAAAACACACTCGCACATCTGCGAACCTCACCTCTGGGCACAGATTTTCAGGTGGACGTGAGGGTCATCATGAGCGGCAGCGGGTACCAGTGAGTGCTGGTGGAACCTGTTCACCATAAAAATATTTGAAATGGCGCGCGTATCAAGGTATCAATAACCTATCTACTGACGTAGACATGAGCAATCAATTCCAGATTCACAGGTCCGAGTCTGTGAACCTGAAGGTTTCTACACCTTGCAAATGGAAGCTGATTATGTCCATTGATTGTTGTACCCACACTGTTGCTGACGCTTGTTATGCACTCGCAGGTCATCCTCCAGTACCAGGTGGGGAGTCTCGATGATACGCAGCTGTGGCTGATGTTTATGACTCGGTGAGAAATACCAATGTTATTACTAATGACGATAGATAACTTGAGCGTCAACAGGTGTGATCTAGATGGTGTGAGAAATGGCGCACAAGTCAAAGTGACGTCCAAGCACGGAATCAAAACTTGCATAATCAACGTTGGTCCCTCAATTCAGGTGGATGGCGAAACATAACTATATTAAAGGCGTTAACGAACCATAATCTTGAAAGCTTACCCTACTTACATGCGAGTATGAATCACGTTGGTTTGGTGCAGTCTTGAATCCACCATGCGATCAGTGACAATGAGTAGACTCGGCCAATACAGGGTGTGGACGTGTGGCCTAGTACAGTCGTTTAGCCTAGTGGAGACCAAGGTCATCCACCGGGCTGCGGCTGTTGTACGGCGGCTCGATTGGGAAGGTAGTGGTTGTCCACAGGTCATCGAGCAAGTGGACAAGCATGGTGCGTCCACACTCACAAAGCAAAAATCCACAAGGACTTGGGTATAAAACGGGTCATCGATGGACTCAGACCTCATACTCTCCCATCCTTACTCGTTATGTTGTCTGAATCATTGGTGAGTATCCTATCTTAATCATAGTGAACTGCAACTTACTGAGTCTCATGGGCTTGGGTATAAAACAGAACATCTATGGACTCGAACCTCATACTCTTCCATCCGAGCTCAATATCTCGTCTAGATCCCAATGGGTGAGCGCACTATCTTAAATCTAGCAAACTGCGACTTACCGAGTCCACATAGGTATCTTCTAAAGTCAAGACAGTCCCACCTAAACTCTATAACGTCAAAGTTGTCCAGTTTTGGCGAGGCGCAAAAGGGCCCCTACGGCCCTATCCCCTACACTGGGCGATCTACGTCGAAACAAGTCCTGGCATAGGGAACACCTATCAACTCGTAGGAGACCAAACGAACTACGCCGTCGATATCAGACTCAACCAGCCTCTCTCAAACTCGAGGGACTTGCGTGGAAGTTATTCCGTTGGAAGCGTAAGCTGGACAGAGCTCGTCGAAATGGAGACAATCCTCCCAAGAGTTGACATTATACACAGTATTCCCTGGTGGAACGGCCAAGATTGGGTGGAGGACGCTCTCAGGTATCTCAAGTGCTGGGGTTTTTCTGACATCATCGGGGAAACGATGTTGGCGGGTCTACAAGATCAAATGTGTTGGCTGCTGGAAAGTCAGCCCGGAATTGATGCCGCAGTGGAATTTGTCGGTAATTCAGAAGATCTGGCGTGTATCCTATCCAACCGACGGACTGCTAAAGTGCACCAATACTTTTGGAGGTCGTATAATCATAGGCGTGCACTGGGTCGTGATTTAGCGTTGTGGAATTCAATTTGGACTTGAAAGCATTTGGGGTCAAGACATAGTTTCATTCCGCATTTGTCATTTTATTTCCCCAGTGATTTGTGTCTCCAATAGTAATATTAAGGCTAGAAGTAGTGAAACCTTTGAGTGATCTGCATCAGCATTCAGCTTGTATATAGCTAAAATCGTACTATGGATTGTGCTGTTCAGAAACTTCAGACAGTGCGAAGTCGAAGAGGTGCACGCCGTTTAAGCACACGAACGATCACCTAGGCAGCCTACGATCGCCTGCCAGGGATTCAAGTTTGCGAGAATTGCAGGTAATTTAGCATCCCTGCCACAATACTAATAGTAGTAAGACATTTGGATGATGTGCGCCGTGCGGCACAAAAAAGAAAGAAAAATAATTGAGTAGGAGAGTGACCTAAACAGTCACGTCACTGCCTCCGGGTAGTCCTTACATGACTTCAGGTCATTTTCTGAATGCCGCGGGCCCGAGACAGTTTGAAAATGATAAATGATTGCTGCGGTTCCACCAATTACATGCCGTCACAATCATGGAAGCTGCTGCCATGGACGATGACTCTACGACGTTGTTGGCCGACGTAACATTTCAGACTGCGTCTATACCAACAGTAGATACCAGCCTTTATGGTTTGTCTTTCGAAGAAGCTGCATTCTTTAAGGCGCAAACCGGCATCGACAATGACGAAGACTTGAAGAGGCACATCCTGGAGGTGCAGGCAAAAGCATACAAGGTGAGTCGCTTACAGAGGAACTCACCACGACTAATCTTCTGTCCTTGAAAGATTGCACCATATCCTTGTATTCATGGATTTGTCTTTCTTCGGTACGTGAGCTGCACTAAATCTATGCAGTGGATTCATAATAAGGGAACCGGCGTGCTCAGCCTCAACATATCAGGTTACCCTGTGTATGAACACATCCTCAAGCTTGGTCGTGAGCGCCCCGATGCCATGTTACTCGATCTTGGCTGTTGTTGTACGTTAAATCATGATCTACTTTGTTGGTTCAGCTTGACTCTATTTTAGTCGGTGTTGATGCTAGAAAGGCTGCGGCGGATGGTTTTCCTGCGAAAAATATCATTGCTTCAGATATCATCAACGGTAATTCATTTCGTTTGTGAATTATTCTTGCCAACGACTCGGATTCATGCATATGCTACAGAATTCCTCGAGCTTAGCCACGAACTCTTTAGAACGACACCAACTTCTTACCCAGGATGCCTCCTTCCCGGAGATGTCTTTGATCCAGAGTTTCTTTCCATAGCTGCACCGCCAAACGACGTCTCTACGGCCCCGGCTATTGATTTGTCCTCATTAAAATCCCTCAATCCCTTGCATGGCCGCATAAGCGCAATCAATGCCACAAGGCTTTTCCATCTCTTCACTGAGGACAAACAAGTGCATCTCGCTAAGGCTCTCGCAGGTCTGTTATCTGCGCAACCAAGCTCCGTTATTTGCGGTTATCAGGTCGGACTCACTCTCGAGAAAGGCATGGTAACTGCCAATATATCGGGCTCAGAGCATCAGTTGTTCGCTCATTCTCCCAAAACTTGGACATTTTTGTGGGATGGAGAGGTATTCGAGAAGGGCAGTGTAAAGGTGGAAACGAGTTAGTCGAAGTCACGATTCGCGAGGTACGATTGCTCATGATGGGCTGGTCGGTGGTGAGATTGTAGACACAAGCATTATAGTCACGGTTGATATAAGAAATTACATATACAAACAGTGCTAGAGGCGATCTAGTCATGGCTCAGTTTCGTCCAACTGGATCCAAGTTGAAAGACCTGCGTCGGCCCTCAATTTCCAGATAGTTCCGCTCAGGAATTTCACTCGCATGACCTATGAGATAAATCCTGTCATCTGTAACCTACTCCATCAGGTTCGCGTGAGGAATTAAACTGTCCTGGCAGCTCTGCGGGGAAGCTGTGATGAAGTAGAGAATGAAACCTATCGTATTAAATAAACAATATTATTTGATAAGTTGCGCACCCAGGGCTACAGAAAGACTCGGACAAGGGTACCGCGTCGGAACTGTATGTGATATATTGATGCAGTAATAAGAGGATCCTCCAGAGTCCACTGGAACTTGATCGGTGTCAAACTTGGTCTCATGTGGTTTGCATTCAGGCCTAATATTGCAGATGGGGTGGCTGCTCCTTGACTTGGAACTGAGCGAGAGAAGTAGAAAGAGCTGGTAAAGTTGAACTTTCATACGTGACATTCTTGTGACGTTCTGTTACATTGTGTGACCTTCAGTGCAATCATAGATACCACTTGTACCAAGGCTACTAGGATAACGATGCAAAGTAGATATTCAGAATTTTGAGTATGTACAACCTGCCTAAACTCAATAATGTTATCAACTAAACCCACATCTGCCAGATCTCTCATGATTGATTGATTCTGGTAAAGTTCGATGACCACGGTATTTTTCATAGTTTGCATGATTTAACCTTCTCTTCTTTGGCCTGCTGAAATCATAGGCACCTAAATTTGCAATTTGAGAAGGAGGCATAACAGTTTTGGCAATGCTAAGCTGTTTGTCGGTACACAGATTGTCACACTGTACAGCCACAATGTAACATAGTAGTCACTATATAGCCTACTACTCCTTCACAAATGCGAAATAAGGTATTCTGTTCCATCAGATTGCCCGCACCATGCATGTGGACAATCTGATGGAACAGATTCTCTTAAAGGTATTTCTGTGAATATCCTTAGGCATTATAGTGAAAATGTCATGAAAAGTCATGTGATCTACCTGAGTCGTATCTTATATAGTTTCGACACTAGCTTCAAGCTCATAAGGTAGATGACTTGCAAATCCAACGAACGTCACATGACTAACATTACAAATTCGTGACAAAACTGAAAAAAATGACAACTAATTAATGACTCAGTGAAATAAAAAATGCTTACGCTTGTAGATGTAGAATATTAATGCACCATCGGGCGTTTTCAAAAATTATCATAAGTTGCGAGATGCAAAAGAAGTGAAGTTTTTGGTGTTCTGAATAGGTTTGCAAAGCCTAAAGTGAAAGTCCGCCGTGTTGCTGCACATGCCATCCTATCTTCTGTGTAATGGGTGGCCACAGGACCAAAGGTCAAAAGTGCTGGAGTAAAAACCTTGCAGCATGGAGAGCATCGAAATGAGCTAGAACCAGTGGATCAGACATAGAAAATGATGAAAATGATGTGAGTAGCTTAACTTTGGGAGTCAAGATTAGAGTCTTATGCTGTTGCATAGCCATGCTTCCAGAGAGCATCATGAAGGAGTTTGATGATTTTCACCCAACTGAGTCTGTGACATCTGTCTGACAGATGTATTACTTGCTACATATTCCTTAATGCTCAAGTAGTACCTGCACATAATGTCATCTTAGCACAGTCAGCACAGTCGGCACATTCAGCAAGAGGTTATCTGCACAGCATCACAACATGGTCACATCATGTGATGTTCATTGGATTTGCAAGTCATCTACCTTAGCTTCAAACCCCAGTGTGACCTGTGACCTGTGACTATGCTCAAACAGCTTCGCTACACCAGCTGTGATGTAAGCTCTGTTTCACTCCAGCCATGCAATCTAAAACTGATACATTCATTATGGCTAGTCAATTGTTTATGTAATATGGAAAGCCAGACCACCGTGCTCTACTTCCAAGGCTTCTACTTCTCAGAACCTTCCTAGGAAGGTAAGTGCTTCCATTGGCCTCCGAACACCCTATGCGACCATTTTAATGTGTTGAGTCATGTAGCTTTATTCCGCCACCATAACAGAGTGGGCCATATCGTGTTTTATCACTGGGACCTAATTCAAATCGATCGTCTTCCTGCATCCGTTGCTTTTGACCTTCAAATTCTGCAGCAAGATGAGACTCCCATCTCCAATCCAAGGTGGTGACAGTGTCTCATTGTCCTCATTTTAAGTATCTGCTGATTGCCTTCTCTGTTTCTAGAAATTCCATGTATACTTGAGAGTAATGTCAATCATATTGAACCTGCTGCTAATGATGGTGAACTAGAATTATCTCAGACTTTGTCTCTCATTGGGGCAATTTTATTGTCTCATAGACATTTGGACTCGAACTTTATTGTCCATTCATCTTTTTCGGGGGCCCCATGAGTTTTCAACTTAGGAAGTCTAGTGATTCAGTGAGTGGAAGAGTTAGCCTGGCCAGTCATGTTCAAAACTTGCTGAACTACAGTTTTTTTTTCTATCGGGACACACTTTGGTATTCATTCATGGATGGTTACTTTGGAAGGCCACTGTAACTGGTGTTAGCTGGATGGTTGCTACAACAGAATCAAAATCTGTTTCTCTTGGAATGTGCAGGATCGAAACCTGCTGATGCCAAAGTTTTTTCAATTGAAACACACCTTGATATTCACTCATTGATAATTTCTTTAGAAATTCACTGTAACTGGCCTAGCCTGGTGATTGCTACAGCAGAATTGAATTCTACTTCTCTTGGACTGTGCGGGATCAAAACCTGCTGATGACGATGTTTTTTCTATCGAAACACAGCTTGATGAGTACTTTTGATCGAAGTCCTTGCCCACTGTTCACAGCTTGTGAGTGTGTTGATCTTCCCTCAAGTTCGATTCATGCTGATCAGAGCTGTTGCTCACTATTCACAGCTTCCTGCTCACTGCTCTTGCTCTCCCACTCACTGCTCTCACTTGCTGGTAACCTCAATGCCTAGCTCAGCCATTGTTGTGGTACACCCTTCGTATTTACTTTCTGAGGATAATGGTGAACCTCTGATAGTCAGGCAGGCACCTTTTTATCGCCCTTGGTTATGGACATTGCTTATAATTGATCAAATAATGATATTAAATGATTCATTGATAGTGCAATGGGACATACTTCTCTAAGCTCACATGGAAATACCAACTCCTGCAAGAGTCAGTATTTCCATGTGAGCTTAGAGAAATATGTTTGATTGTGCTATCAATGAATCATTTAATATCATTATTTGATCAATTATAAGCAATGTCCACTCACCCGTGTCTTACTAGGATGTGAAAGGCAAATAAATCACCAGATTTCACAATCCTTCCATGGTCAATGGTTCAGACAAATACCAATGGTTGATAATGTGGTGTTCGTTGGGGGTTGCAGAAACAGAGTTGCAGTTTTTCTAGGCAATTTACAAATGACTAAAAGGGTAGAGATCTGTGTGGGAAAATCTCAGGGTTAGTGTCTGCTAATTATTGTGATCAGAATTCAGGAACTTAGATAGTTACTGCTAACTGGCTTGACATAATACTTGAATAACTCGAAGAAAGGCGATGGCGCAAATATGAAGTGTAGCCAAACTGATAACTGGCTTGATGCAGTGCTATGATGCTACGGATAATGAAGTGACAATATGAAATGTGTCAGAACAATATCTTGACTACTTCTTATTCTCATGACTAGGAGAGCAAACTAGAAGTCAAATACAATCAAATCAATCAATATGTGGCCTCAAAATTAACTTCTCTGCTGCTCAGGCACTCATGATGAGTATGACGCAGAATCAGAACAGAGTACACCCTCTTGATGTAGTCTTAAAGCTAACCAGGTTCTTAATATTATTGAATAAAGTATAAGTCCTATTTGTCGTCACTCAATCGATGAAAATACGATAATTCTCCCCACAGAAACAATTTCCTGTGTCAATAAAGAGAATGAAGCAGAACTACACTAGACGACTAACAACCGTGTGCTAGCTAGTGCAATTAAAGAATGTAAAGATAATATCTCAGATGATCAAAACATCGTGGGAAACAGTGACAAAGAAAGTGAGGGAATAAACTAATATTCACTGAGATGTTCACACCACTACTCAGTAATGATGGTAATATGTTTCTTGTTGCTCAGAGGGGAGAAGTGGTCCCTTTATATACTACTATAGATGTGGCTGTGCTAATAACTAAATAAGGTAATATAACTCATCATGACTCAATATGACTCACTTTGCTTAGTCATCCTAAAGTCGCCAATTGGCTACCAAAACTAGTCCAAACATATAACAACATAAACAACACATCACATTCAAAGACTTCACAAACAGCACATCACATTCAAAAACATTTAACAACACAAATACTGGTGAATAGTCCATTACATAATCTATATTGACTATTATTCATTTAAATATTTGACAAAATACTAACTCAGTCAACTTTCATAGAAAGGTAGGAAAATGTATGAAAAAACTCTGAAAGGTGTGGGAAATTGCTTAGTAATACATAATTAACGGTTTTGACACAGTTTCATGGCAAGGATAAGTCATAAAACTATGCCATTAATTCATTTGCCCTTTAATCTGTAGTACAAAAACTATCATAAGGTATTAGAAATTTAGAACCATACTCCCAAGTATCTTAAGCCTATAAAGTATACACTATATCTCCATGACCATGCTCGAAACAGGTTTTGTGCATGTCATCTGCAGGGAACAAGAAATAAATTGTCCTCAATTTAGAAAGAAGATAATATTGAATGGTACATTGTCCTCAAAGTACAAATGAAATATAAAATGCAAAGAAATGGCAGATTTCTTGGCTGAGTAATCCAAGTGTCAGCTTGGAATTGCCCAGTTAAGAAATGAAACATAACAAGAAAAAATCAAAAGTGAATAAGCACACAAATGTCTTAGTAGAGTAATCCCAGCTTGGTTAGCATGGTACTATTCCACTATGAGCTATGACTGAAATACAGAAAAGAACATGTGGTGGTATGTACCTAATAATAGCTCAAAAGGTGCTACTTTGTTTAATAATACTGTGCCGATGGTTCTAATACTCCCGATCATGATTGGAACACTGTGGATTATTCCTTGTAGCATTCCCAGTCCACCGTTTGCATCACATAAGCTGGTGTGGTGTTCCATATCCACGGGTAATCCTAATCCTTGGCGATATATTGCCGTATTTAGTATATTTATTTCACTACCTGTATTGTAGATAGCTTTTACTTTACGCCCATTGATCTCAGCATCTATGTAAATCAAATTTCCATGTGTCTTAGGTTTTTGCATGAGAAATGTCTCAGCAACCACACGGTCTTTTCTGGACTTTGGCTTAATCAGATCAATCAAACTTCCTGATAAGTCTTTAGATATGGATATGGCCAGAATTTCCCATGCTGACAGTTGTATTTGACTATTTAGAATTATTTCTAATAATAGCCATGGATCTATTTTTGCTGACAGGTCGGTTACCCTAGGTGCATGTTTCAGTTCTTCCTGTGGCATAGGAGCTAATACTTTGGGCATGCCCAAACTTCTCATATCAGGTGTTCCTTTCCCCACATTCTTCTCCCTTTGTCTCTCCACTGCCCTCACTGCTGGGGCATCCTCCATTATCTCATCATTGTCATCGCTGTTATATCTTGGCTCCTGGTCCATGATGACCAGTGGGCGCTTGCTGTCCCGCCCTTTGGCTGACGCCTTGCTGGATGTGGGCAGCACTGATACTGGGGCTGTGTGGGATGATTCTTTCCTTTCTGGTATGTCTTTCTTCTTCGGTCCTTCTGACTTCTTCACTTCTGCAGGGTTGAATACCCTCTGGGGATACTCTGTTGGGCCTGCGCTTACTCTTGCCGCCTGTTCTCTATTCCTTAGGTGAGTCTCTTCTATCCTCTTCTCTTGTTGCTGAGTGTGTTCCCCATCACTCTCTACTAATTCCTCTATCTTACTTGTAGATTCCTGCGCTTGTTCTCTTACTCTGCCCATTGGTGGGATTTGTACTGTAGTACTCTTGTCGGCTGCTTTTGTGTGTCACGCACTCAGTGGTATGTTTTCCTTGTTACTTTTTTCTTCTCGCCGCTAATGCTGTTCTCTCTTCAATGTCTCTCTATAGTTCTTCGCTGGTGGAGGGTAGACACCATCAAAGATCTCACGCTGCTTCCCTGACCTGTCTTTTAGGGTTCTCTCTGCAGGGTAAGCTATATATTCCCACTCATAGTCACTACATTCTGACTCACTTATTATTGCAGGAATAAAATAGACATCGTGATCTGACAAGTCCAGCTCACTGTCACTAACAATTTGGATAAAGTGTGTGTTCGCTGTTTGTTGCTGACTCGTCAGTCATTTCTGTGCTTGTACAAATGTCTTGTCACCTTGTTGTCTTAGTTCCTGTCCTCCTGGTAGCATTAGTTTACCCATAGAGTCTTTTTGTAGTAGACCTTTCTCTAATAAAGCATTGATTTCTGGACAACCTGAAAGTCTATGATTGCCTCCACATCCAAAACATAAGTATCTAGAAGGTCTGGGATGAATATTTATATTATTGGGGTAAATAGGAATGAAAGGGGCTCAATTAATAGGGGTAATGCTAGTATGGCTTTGATCTTCTCATCTCTGAGGCTTGGGGAATACATCACTAATAGTAGAATCTAACTTAAGTGCCTGAAAATATAGTAGTGTGTAACTTGGGTCATCAATAGATAGATTACTGAGACATTGAACTAAGTCTTCGATTTTATCTGGTTCCTTGGACTTCAACTTCTTCATACTGGACTTCTTTGCACGTGATCGTTCTCACTCTATTTCCTCTTCTGAACTACTTTCAGACTCAATATACCTGCTTCTTGGCTTTTTGGAATGTGATCTTTTCTTCTTTCAGCTAGGATAATTGCTTATCTCATCATCAGAGCTATCTTCAAACTTAACCTTATGCTTATGAGATTTGGATTGGGTTCTTACCTTATTTGGCTTCTTGTACTTGGCTCTACGTCTTGACCTGTAATCATCCTCGGATTCTGAGTCGCTTTCACTTCCTGAATCATTATCTGAATCACTGGCTGTGTCAGTTTCACCTTCCGAAGTTTCAGAGTCTGAATATGCCAAGTTGGTTTCAAATTGATCCCATTGTAAGCAAGCTTCCACCACAGCTACTATCTCTGTTGGAGTATATGGAGTAGTCCGATCATGTAATGGGTCTCTGGCAACAAGTCTTCCTTCTACCCTAGTTCGCAAATCTCAGTGGATCCCTTTCCAAAGATATGTAGCATGGTCCTTCTTGCTAATTTTCTGATGTGTCTTCAGCCATCCACCAATAATAGTAAATTTACACATATATTGTTTCCATTCTGATAGGGTCTTGATTGGTTTCTTGTTCTGGTGAACCATGAACCTTACTAAGTCTTTTGGCTTGTATGCTTTGTGTAGTGATCTGCATCAAAATTATTCAGCAAGTCAACTTTGAGTTGAAGCCAGTTGTGGTTGTTGTAACTTTCCAGTACCTTGATTAGGTCAGCAACACAATTAGAACAATATTAGGTAATTTTCTCGCAAAGGTCCCTGGGTGAAGTTACCTAGTATTGTTGACAAAGTTTCTCATATTGCTTAATGAATTTTCTTACTTGGGTGTCACGAATTCCAAATACAAATCATTATTCTTTCCTCAATTTCCCTAAAGCGTCTAAACCCAGGGCTAAGACAAACACAAACTCCATTGAAATCCCTATAACCGCTTCTATAACCGAACTTCCTGATGAAGATGAAGAGATCTTTTATGATGCTATTGGATAAGATAAGATAAGATAAGATAGTGTCACGTGATCTTAGAATCTTCTAGAATATGATGTCATAACAATGTCACAATCATCACATTGTACGATTCTCATTTCTATTTTATGATTGGCTAGTAGTTTCAAACTCAGTTTATATCTCAGTTTCAATATGTGTATATAGTTAGCTAGTTTCGCTGTAGTAGTTCTTTAGTTCAAACCTCTTGTATCTACATTTGTAGCAATCCAAGACGTCCTTGCTCTTCTCTTCCTCTGTGATAACCTTAGTTTGAGTCCTAGTCTCTGCCCTAGCGTTAATTCGTTTTGTGGGTTGTGACATTAGGTTTGAACTTTAGGGGACTCCGACTCGCATACCGCTGCATACTTTTCTTTTGGATTCCTCTTCAATGATAGTACCGTTGTAGACAACTCTCAAAAGTCTCTTATCATCTTCTGTACGCGTCTGTAAAGGCACTTGCACTTGCAGGCTAGTACAAAACGTTTTGTCTTGCCCGACCCTAAAAAGTCGCGATCTTTCTTCTCCCCTTTGCTCATTTGAGCGCATTTCTACCAATAGTCTTTTGTAGTTAGTAGACCTCTACCAGGCCCAGCCTTACATTGCTGCTGCTAGTAGACGGTGGATGAGCAACATTAGGTGTTCGATCCATGACCTCAGTGCTGGCCCAAGACCCTGCCTGCTGAGCTCTACGATAGTTTTCTTTCTACGATAGTTTTCTCTTCATACGATAGAAGGTCTAGTTTTCTTCGAAGTATTTAGTGGAATTGCCTCGTTGTCCAAGATAGACTGGTCGCTTGTAAGCTTCGGCTGGAAGAGCACCGTGTCCCTCGAGTTTTTCCCACTTGGAAGATCACAAAAACCTTTTACTATAAGTTTTCTTAGTTAGTAAATAGGGAAGCGCCTAGTTGGATTGACTAAAGAACCCTTTAGGACCTGAGTACGTGGTAGATCCGATCAGATATCGGGGACCGCTCAGTTTTCCATTTACATACTTCTTTTCCCATCTCCTCTTCATCATCTTTCCTTTTCGGGTTGACCGTTACGACTAGTCAACCACAGACATCAGTAAATCGGGTTCCAGAAAACAACTGGTACTATGTCTGCTCCCACCACTACCATTCACAATGAACAAGCCTTGGCTGAGTATATCGCAAATGCTATCAATGTTGCGATTGCTCCAGTCCAAGAGCAAGTTCAAAGGCTCAGGAATATGAACGATGTCTTACAAGACCAGAACGAAAAACTCCATGAAGAACTTCGTCAATATAGGGAAAGAATTGATGAACTGGAAGCAAAACCAACATCAACAGGAGGAACTCCCAAAATTGCGAAGCCAACAGAGTTCACTGGAGGAAAAGACTCCATCGATGTTGAAACATTCCTGGCACAAGTATCCCTTTACCTCACACAATATCCCAACGCAACGCAACAACAACATCTCAGCTTAATGTTGTCTTATCTTAAGGGAAATGCCGGAAAATGGGCAGAACCTTACGTTAAAAAACAAGCTGCAGGAGAATTGGACTTCAATGAATTCTTAGAAGAGTTCTCACGCATGTTTAAAGATGAGAACAAAGAAGCAAAGGCCATCAGAGAATTAGAGACCCTTAGGCAAGGATCTAGTTCTGTTCCAGAATACGTTGCATCCTTCAAACAAAAGTCGGTATTCACAAACTTCTCCGACTATGACCTCCGCCTTAAACTCCGATCTGGTCTACAAACCCGGATCAAAGAACAACTCGCTCATGTTTCGCTCAAAGACAAGAATACTCTTAACAAACTGATTGAAAGAGCAGTAGAAATTGGGCAAAACTTTGAAGAGTTGGACGCAGAAAAGAAGCGAAACACCTGGTGGACTCCCAAGTCTAACAGTGGAGTTCCTTCTTCATCAAGGGCTGGACCCAGTAACAGTGATGCTATGGATGTCGACTCCAGAAGGCAAAAGACTGCCCCCAAACCGCAAGGAAAGCCTGGTGCTTTTAAATGTTACAGATGCGGTGGAGAAGGCCACATGGCTAGGAACTGTAAAGAAGCGCCGAAACCAGCGCAAGTGAAGGCATCGTCTGCCGAAGAAGAAACCGCGCCTAAATGGTTCAAGGACTGGTTATCCTCCAAAGAAGGCAAGGGTTTTTAGAAGGGTTGAAGTCAGAGTCTGCAGACCTAGACCCGAACAATCGATTCTCTATTCTTTCTAGTTTTTCAGATGTAACGGAAGTATATATACGATCCAAATCAGAGCATTTTTATATTCCGATTACACTGAAAGGAAAGAACAGACAAGCAGACGTAAAAGCACTTGTGGACTGTGGTGCATCAACATTATTTATAAGTGAAAGATTTGTGAAGAACAATGATGTCCAGTGTCGTAAATTATTGCGTCCTATACCAGTCAAGAACATTGATGGTTCCTTAAATGCCGCCGGAGCTATGACAAGATTCGCTGAAATAGGATTAAAGATTGGAGATCATGAAGAAGACAAAGCAGCCTTCATGGTTACAGATCTAGGAAGCGATGATGTTATTATCGGTATAGATTGGCTAAGGTATCATAACCCGGAGATTGATTGGAACGCAGGACGATTTGCTCTTACACGATGCCCAATTAAGTGTGAGACTAAAAAAGAAAAAAGACAAAAAAATAGAGAAAAACGAAAAACCCAAAAACAGGGTGACTTGCCAGATCTGATTCCCACGGAAGAGGAAGATGATGACGAAGGCATGGCGAAGAAGAGGGCGATGGTTGAGGAAATAGAAGATGAAGATAGTCCAAAGAATGAATGGATTAGATATAAAGCTTCTATCGCCACAGAACAAAAGGTAGCAGAGGAAGCTACTAAGAAGAAAAAGTCTGTAGAAGAAATGGTTCCAGACTGGCTTCATGATTACCTGGGTGTATTCTCAGAAGAGGAATCAAAGAGATTTCCTGAAAGAAAGAAATGGGATCATGCGATAGATCTTAAAGATGAGAATGATCTTCCACCGAATGCAAAACCGTATCCTTTATCACCAAAAGAAATGGACACACTGAAAGATTGGTTAAAAGCCGAAACTGCATTAGGACACATTAGAGATTCACAATCTCCTGTTGCAGCACCTTTCTTCTTTGTGGCCAAAAAAGATGGCAAATTATGACCAGTAATGGATTATAGAAAACTCAATGAGAAAACAGTTAAAAACGCGTACCCTTTACCGAGATCTCAAGATCTAATTGATGCTTTAACTGGTGCCACAATGTACTCCAAAATGGATGTACGATGGGGATACAATAATATTCGGATGAAAGAAGGAGACGAGTGGAAGGCAGCCTTCAAAACGCCTTTTGGTCACCATGAACCAACCGTAATGTATTTTGGGTTGACGAATTCTCCAGCAACTTTCCAGACCATGATGAATGAAATATTTAGAGATCTTATTGATGGAAAGACGGTCGTTGTCTACATCAATGACATCTTGGTCTTTACAAATGGAAATAAGGAGCAACACCGAAAAGTCGTGCGAGAAGTACTCAAACGATTAAAAGATAACGACCTGTTCTTGAAACCAGAAAAATGTAGTTTCGAACAGTCTAAAGTCGAATTCTTAGGGTTGATCGTGGAAAAAGGCAATGTATCTATGGACCCTGTGAAAGTAGAAGGAGTATTAAAATGGCCTGTTCCCAAATGCGTAAAAGACATACAAGCATTCATGGGTTTTGCCAACTTCTATCGAAGATTTATATTGGGGTTCTCAGATATAGCCAGACCAATGAATGATTTGCTAAGAAAAGATGTTCCATGGAATTGGACGGAGAAACAACAACATGCATTTGATGAATTAAAGAAACGATTCACAGAAGCTCCGCTCCTAGTAATGCCAGACGTTGAGAAAAAGAAAAGAATAGAGACCGATGCTTCTGATTATGCATCTGGTGCAGTACTTTCTCAACAAATGGAAGATGGACTATGGCATCCTGTCGCTTATTATTCAAAGTCAATGAATGATGCAGAACGAAATTACGACATTCATGACAAAGAATTATTAGCAATCATTCGAGCGTTAGAAGAGTGGAGGCACTATGTGCAGGGAGCACCTCATCCTGTGGAAATCTGGACCAATCATAAAAATCTCGAGTATTTCATGACGAGTCAAAAATTGACACGAAGGCAAGCCAGATGGAGTCTGTTCCTGGCGGAGTATGAATTTACACTCCAACATAAGCCTGGTGTAGTCAATGATAAGGCCGATCATCTGTCTCGGAGATCAGACCACAGAGGGGGGGTAGAAAACGACAATTCTGATCGCATTTTGCTTAAACCGGAATTTTTCAAAATCAATGCTGCTAAAAGAAGCCAAGTTCTTATAGAAGGAGAAAAATCTCTTCTTAAAAAGATCAGACAAAGTACAGAACGAGAGCCTGAAGTAATGAAAGCGTTAGAAACGTTAAAAGCAGCACCGGTGCAATTGCGTAGAGGAGTCGAAGAATGGAATGTTGAAGATGGATTGGTGTTATTCCGAGGATTGGTCTATGTTCCAAATGATAAAGAAATCCGCCGAGAGATTCTAGAGTTATTCCATAACTCACCACCGGCTGGACATCCTGGACGTGCCAAAACCTTAGAATTGATTTCCAGAAACTATTGGTGGCCAATGATGACAAAAAGTGTTCACGACTACGTAGATGGTTGCGATCGTTGCAGACAAACAAAGGTCTATCCTAGTAAACCAACGGGACCTTTACAACCAAATGAAGTTCCAAAAGGACCTTGGCAAACGATTACATGTGACCTGATTGTGGACCTACCAAAGAGTGAAGGGTGTGATAGCATTTTTGTTGTTGTTGATCGATTTACAAAACAAGCACACTTCATTCCCACTAATAAAGAAGTAGACTCAAAGGAAATTGCCGAGTTATTTTTGAAAAATGTATGGAAACATCATGGAACACCAAAGAAAGTGATTTCAGATAGAGGAACACAGTTCATATCAAAATTTATGGGACAAATGTCAAAAAGATTAGGCACAAAATGGTCTGCTTCGACCGCCTATCATCCCCATACAGACGGACAAACAGAACGCATAAATCAAGAAGTTGAACAATATTTACGCCTGTTTACCTCTTATAGACAAAATGATTGGGTATCTTGGTTGCCGATTGCAGAATTCTCGCATAATAACGCAGTCACAGTCACCGGTCATAGCCCTTTCAAAGTTCTATATGGATATAATCCAGAATTCACGATATCTCCTAATTCCAACTCCCGTATTCCTGTTGCCGATGAAAGAGTGGATCAAATGAAAGAAGCAAGAGATGATGTGGAAAATACTTTGAAACTAGTCAATGAACGAATGAAACAGTTCTATGACAAAGGAGTAAAAGACGCACCACAGTATAAAAAGGGAGACAAAGTCTGGCTAGACGCAAAAAACATTAAACAACGTCGTCCAAGTCAAAAACTGTCAGATCGTCGTCTTGGGCCCTTTGAAATACTAGAGAAGATTGGCGAGGTGAACTATAAATTGAAATTACCGGCAAATTATCAAATCCATCCAGTTTTTCACGTTCAATTACTCACCCCATACTATGCATCTCAAATGATCCCTCATTCTCAACCCACCCGACCACCTCCTGACATAGTTGACGATCAGGAAGAATTTGTTGTAGAAGAAGTATTAGATAGCCGATTATTCCAAGGAAAGCTGCAATACCGAGTAAAATGGGAAGGATATCCGATAGAAGAATCGACATGGGAACCAGAAGAAAACGTAAAGAATTCCCCGATTCTTATAGCAGAGTTTCATAAAAAGAATCCCACAGCGGCTAAAACCAAAAGAATTCAAGGTTCTATACTTAATTCAGAAGATTTCAAGAAATGGAGAACACGTAACATCAGACCTTCATACATTCGCGATGACGCTCATCCTAGAGAGGGGGTAATGTCACGAATTCCAAATACAAATCATTATTCTTTCCTCAATTTCCCTAAAGCGTCTAAACCCAGGGCTAAGACAAACACAAACTCCATTGAAATCCCTATAACCGCTTCTATAACCGAACTTCCTGATGAAGATGAAGAGATCTTTTATGATGCTATTGGATAAGATAAGATAAGATAAGATAGTGTCACGTGATCTTAGAATCTTCTAGAATATGATGTCATAACAATGTCACAATCATCACATTGTACGATTCTCATTTCTATTTTATGATTGGCTAGTAGTTTCAAACTCAGTTTATATCTCAGTTTCAATATGTGTATATAGTTAGCTAGTTTCGCTGTAGTAGTTCTTTAGTTCAAACCTCTTGTATCTACATTTGTAGCAATCCAAGACGTCCTTGCTCTTCTCTTCCTCTGTGATAACCTTAGTTTGAGTCCTAGTCTCTGCCCTAGCGTTAATTCGTTTTGTGGGTTGTGACATTGGGTATACTCACCCTTAAATTTGGGTGGCGCATGTTTTGCTCCTGGATAAGGAAGGATCAATGGACCTTGGGGCAGATTAGATCTGGATGTGGTTGCTGTCATATTGGTGGACCTGACTGGTAATGCTGTTGCTGCCAAGACAGATGCGGTGTTGCCAGCAATAAAGATGGGAGGTAAATGTTGGGTACCAGATGATGAAGAAGATGAGTTGTTGCTAAGGTCAGTGTTTGTCATGATGGTGATTGGAAATAGGTGGTGGAATAGGGTGCTAGATAGGTAGATTGATGGTAGATTTCAGTCTTTGGGTGATAAGAATGATATGCAGCTTATACGTGAACACAACACATCACATTCAAAGACTTTACAAACAGCACATCACATTCAAAAACATTCAACAACACAAATACTGGTGAATAGTCCATTACATAATCTATATTGACTATTATTCATTTAAATATTTGACAAAATACTAACTCAGTCAACTTTCATAGAAAGGTAGGAAAATATATGAAAAAACTCTGAAAGGTGTGGGAAATTGCTTAGTAATACATAATTAAGGGTTTTGACACAGTTTCATGGCAAGGATAAGTCATAAAACTATGCCATTAATTCATTTGCCCTTTAATCCATAGTACAAAAACTATTGTAAGGTATTAGAAATTTAGAACTATACTCCCAAGTATATTAAGCCTATAAAGTATACACTATATCTCCATGACCATGCTCAAAACAGGTTTCGTGCATGTCACCAGGAAAATCCATATAGTAGGAAAACTACTATCACAGTGGTGCAAGTCAGCTTTCATTCCAAAGAACATTTTGGCTAGGAATATCTGAGTCTCACCAGTTTACTGATGGCCAATGTCAATAATATTGAGCCTGCTACTAATGGTGAATTATCTCAGTCTTCATCCCTCATCAGGGCAATTGTATTGTCTCATAAATATTCAGACTCAAATTTTATTGTCCATATCATCTTTTTTGGGCTGTGTCAATCAGGGTCCCCATAAGTTTTCAACTTGGCAAGTCTTGTGAGTCGCCAAGTGGAAGAGTTTAAAGACTTTAACCTGGCCGGTGTAGCAGAAAAGTCATGCTGACCTTCTCATCAGCAGTGGCGGCTAACTTCTCTTGCTCACGCTTAATCTTTGCGGCAAGTAAAGCTGTGCCAACTTGCTCGGTCCAGCGATCGTACATCTTACTCGCTTCCAGTCCCATGGCGTTCTCTGCCGGCGGCAAGACCAATGCTAGGCTATATGTCTTCCCATCCAAATGACACTTCGCCATTGCGCCCTATACCGTAGAAATGAGCAAACACGCAGAACACCGCCAACAGTCGCTTACCGTAGCAAGAGTCCACTTGTTCATCCACTGCTTCTTCTCAGCAGCTAAGTCCTCACAGTCCTCAGGAATGCATTTGGTCAGCACCTCGACCTTAGCGCAGATTGTGGCAAACTTCTCAACCAAGGCAACGGCCTCAGGGCAAAGGTCGGAACCAAGGTCAAAGAGAGACATGCTGTAGCAAAGACAAGCAAGTCATCACGGGTACGCCAGTCATTTATAGCAGCTCCTCACTCGTAAGCGCCGCATAACACACCTCATGTTCATCGTTACCCCCTTCCCACAATACCATGAGTTCACCGCCAATCACGCTTCATACACTCCACATACCACACATCACGCCACGTGCTTGCAAGTCGCAGGAATGCTAAGTCTTACATATGGTACATTTGACTGGGGACGGTCAATATTCAAAGTGCCCAGTGGATGTAGCGAGAAAAGTCACGCTGACCATCAAAACCCCATTTTCGACAAGCGTCTCAATAACATCTGCAGCGGCAACCGAAGGATTTCCTTATAGCGATGAAATAGCCTTTTCGCTCCACTAACGTGGAACCGTTCTTCTTCCACGAACCCTTACCAGATCCTCGCGCCAATGCCCTCATGTCCCGTCCTATTCTGTCTAGAATCCATTGGTGCGTAGTTACCTCGCTTCCACCGTTACTAAACCTATGGCAGGATTTACCTTATATCTCAAGAGGCCACTGCACGCTGTGCGCCTCATAATTAAGTACCCCATTTATTTTCTTTCTCGCTACCGGACTCGCATAGTTATCTTGTACACGCTCACATATGTTAAAAAGGACTGAACATACATACCGTCACTTACTTCCCGTTACATCCCTTCACTAGGATTTAGTATCAGAAATGCTCGCTAGTCGCAATCTATTTGCATTTGAACTCTTCTCCATTTGAACCACGCTCATTGATTTAACTGCCGGTAACTTTACCGCTCGAAGTACCGTGCGACTTTCGACTTCGCTACTCATAACTGGACTGTGGCCAGTGATCTTGCTGGGTCGCTTTCTCTCTCATCTGCATTCCCGCTTGTACGGAAGTTGCCGCTACCGCCAGTAGTTATAACATTTTTGTCTCGCCCAAGTAACTTTGTTCCTGCCCTCGCTAGCTAACCATTGCAGCTATTGTTACCGCGCGTGTACCGCTGACACCGCGCTAGTACTGCCGACATACCACTACCGCTGGTAACCTCGGAAATCAGAATCCTCGTTGCCATTTTAGTACTTCATTGTTTCCTTCGCACTAACTTAGAAGGAATTGCTTCTATCTGCAGTCCTCTTGGGTCAAACATCTCACTCGCGCCTTTAGTAGGATTAATGTTGCGCTAATACTTAGGCCAGCACTAGTTTCTTCGTTTCACCAGTGTGGTTACCACAACAGAATCAAAATTTGTTTCTCTTTGGAACCTGCCGATGACAAGGTTTTTTTTATGTCAGAACACACCTTGACATTCACTCATTCATGGATGGTTTCTTTAGGAGTTTTTCATAATGGTTCTTAGCCAGGTGGTTGCCAACAGAATCAAAATCTGTTTCTCTTGGATTGTATTGGTTTGAAACCTGCTAACCTATAGTTTTTTCTATTGGAACACACTTTGGCATTCGTTCATAGATGGTTTCTTTAGAAGTTCATCATAACTGGTCTCAGCCAGGTGGTTGCCACAACAGAATCAAAATCTGTTTCTCTTCCACTGTGCAGGTTTGAAACCTGCTGACGACAAGGTTTTTTTTATTGGAACACACATTGACATTCACTTGTGGATGGTTTCTTTGGAAGTTCACCACAAATGGTCTAGTCTGGTGGTTGCTATGACAGAATCAAAATCTGCTTCTCCTGCATTGTGCAGTTTTGAAACCTGCTGATGACGAGGTTTTTTATATCGGAACACATCTTAACATTCACTCGTGGATGGTTTCTTTAGATGTTCATCACAACTGTCTAGCCTGGTGGTTGCTACAATAGAATCAAAATATGTTCTCTGAGACTGCAGGTTTGAAACCTGCCAACAACAAGTTTTTTATCAGAACACACCTTGATATCCACTCATGGATGCTTTCTTTGAAAGTTCACTGTAACTGGTCTAGCCTGGTGGTTGCTACAACAGACACTTCTCTTTGATTGTGTAGGTCTGAAACATACCAATAACAACATTTTTTTCCAATCACAACACACCTCATCACTGATGGATAGTTTCCTTAGAGGTTCATCTTAACTGGTCTTGGCCCATGTGCAAATTGTTGTCCCATTTGCTCCATGGCAAGTCATACCTTCAGACACACATCTGAGTCCAAAACACTAATTATATTGGGTGTTGTGACTCATGAGGCTGCCACAGGTTTTATGTAGTTCCTCTTTGGGCTCAGTCGATTGCATATTGGATGGATTGGTGTCTGTAGATGTGTCTGCGATATCAGGCACTGATCTGTGGACCACTGTACAGAGTATCTGCAGTGATTTTAGAATGCACTCGTGATCAAGAAGAACTTTGCAAGCAAAGAGACCTTTTAGTATTTTCAACATTGGGCACATAGAAGGTCTAAATCATTGTGATATCTGTTCACTGTGACCAAGGTGGAACATTTGTCTGAGCCTATATTTGGAAGCCATCATTGTGTTTTGGCATGGTTTATGCTTTGCAGGCACAAATTATTGTTTTCACAAGATATATTTCTTGTGACCGAAGCTCAGACCTGCAGCTGGGTCCTGCACACGCATTAAATTTTAAATTTTAAATTTTTTGAACAGTCACAAGAAGGTGTTTCGGAGGCCAATAAAAACTATTTACCTTACTAGGAAGGTTCTGAGAAGTCGAAGCTTCAGAAGTAGAGCACAGTGATCTGGCTTTCCATAATGTAATTTAATTGCAGAATGCATAATGTCAACTCTGAATTCCACTTTTTTATGTCTTGAATCTCCCAACTCTGAGACCTCATTCTTGTTACCCGAGTTGTCTAAATCCACGTTATTTCTCATTTGACGTCAGTGACATGTGGAATTTACTGACATCAACTTCTAATTATAATGATCAGAACTTTTTCAAGTTCATTTCTCATCCATCAGTACTGAAATTGCTCTCTCAGAAAGTGTGTCTTTTCAGTCAGAAGTACCTTTCATGAACCATTACCCAAGACCTGCCTGTAGTCCCATGGAACCCTTATTGATTCATGATTGCCACTCAAATTTAATATGAAGAAAACCTAGATCCCTGAATGATATTCTAAAACGATGTTGTTGTAGGACATCATCCAAGGACCTGGGTCTCTGTGGGCCTATCCAATATGCAGTAGTTGGAAAACTTCAACCGCCATCGGATCTTATTCACCCATGTATCCTCAGGTACACAGAATACCTGCTCCTCCTTGTAACTCATAGCCTCTGTGACAATTCAAAATGAGAAAGATTCACTACACTATGAATGGATACCTCTAGTTGCCAAGGAGTGTATCCAAAAGTGTTGATTCCTTGGAGTTGTGCACACTCAGGCTGATCTCCACTTATCCACCCAAAAAACAAGGCCACAGATACCACCTCCACTTTTCGGCGAGGCACTACATCTAAAAAAGACCTCCTGCTCGAACTGAGTTGAAAAGTAGTCTGGGACAACACAAATATAGTATAGTCAGGGCAGGTAGTTCATAATCTATATTATACTGCTTTAAGTGCTTAAGTAATTACCGCTGAAGTGTTTGAATGATTTATTGCAGCGCATAACCAGGTGGAATGGTGAAAATTGTGGGAATCCAGGATAAAAACTATGATTGTGATACAAATGCTATACTAAGTCAAAATCAGATAGTACGATGGCAGCAGACCCCCGTTGCGACCTCCCACAGACGATTAAGTGATCCATCTACTTATTCAAATCCATCTTCTTATCCTTGCTGAGAGAATTCAAGTAGACACCAATGTCATCGAATTTACTCTCATTCCCATCAGCATCAAACTTGCATTTCTTGAACATAGGTTGGCCTTGTTCCAACAAGGTGCATTCTGACATTGCACACACAAGGGAATATGCATGACATAGTGCCTGGCGTGGTAATTCGTGATGGTTGAGCAGTTCATGAAGCCCATGGTTCATTAGCCAAATGAGTTTGAGGAGAAGGAAAAAAATAAATTTGTTTTGACACTTTCGATGAATGATGAGCATCCCATCCTGGGGATAGTTAGATCATGATTCTCAAAAAAAAAAAAAAGTACTTCAGCAAATGAATGATCATGCATATAAGCATATGGAGTATCTCGAACAAGACAATGCACTCAATCAATATGGAATTGTTCAGGTGACTTATCATAGTTGTGAGGGGGGAGAAGGTCATATCCTGTCATAATGTGCTGTTGTGCGATTGTCATCATTGTCGAGCGCACAACAATCACTCCTCGCCAAATCATTGAAACATCCTTTGAGACAGAGGGCCATTGATTCAGCCCTACAATTTAGTTAATATTACATAGTTATAAGAGTTGTTATTGAACTTACCATGAAGGCTTGGGACGGAGAGCACTGCCTTCCTAATGACTTGCTGGACGAGACATTTTTGGACCTCAGAAGATGATGTGATTGCATCAGGGGAAAAGATGATGCCTTTGATGATCTTTTTGAGTGGCTATGGACTTGTTCATGGACTGCTGTACTGACCTCAGCTTGGATGACAATGTCAGTCAATGATGCAGCATCTGAGGATGGCCCAGCAGTGGCTGTTGGAGTAGGAGCATGCATCTGATGTGAGGGTACTGAATAGGGTGCTAGTGATGGTGTTGGGGGCATGCGTCGGGACTGTCGGCATCTTTCGGAAGATCTTGCGGGACCCGATGTCTATAATGAATGTTACAAACATGTTGCAAGATATAGTGTGAAAAAATTACATGTATAACATTAGAACCTGGTATCTCATCTGCTGCTGGATGGTATGTCAATGCACGCATGGCATCAGCATCATCACCCAGCCAATGAGGTATGGGTCCAGTAAGGTGGTCCGGTGCTGTGGGAGGTTGCATGGGCACTGGGCTTGTGGCACCAGACAATGAGTCCAGTGCTATTGGAGGTTGCATGGGCACTGGACTTGCAGCACCAGACAACGAGTTGCTACAGCCAGCGCCAGGTGAGTTGGTGTTGCCAGTGCCAGGCAGCAAGTTGCTGCAGCCAGCACCAGACAATGAGTTAGTGTAGCCAGCGCCAGACAGCAAGTTGCTGGAGCCAGCGCCAGATGACGAGTTAGTGTAGCTGGGCTAGCCAGTGAGTTGCTGTAGCTGGTGCCAGACAATGAGTTAGTGTAGCCAGCGCCAGACAGCGAGTTGCTGTAGCGGCGCCAGACAATGAGTTAGTGTGGCCGGCGCCAAAGTAGTTGTAGCTTGAGGAATCTGGGTAGCTTGGGTTTGCACAGCCGGTGCCAAAAGAATCCAGGTAGTTGTTAAAGCTGGCACTTGGGGGATATGAATGAGGGTTTGGATGGCTCAGGCTTGGCCTATCAGTAGTTTGAGTAGCATACAGAAAAATAGACAGGTCACTTACTGGTTGTGCATGTCTGAGGGGTAGTGCCACTCATGGGGATTGAAGTTGGACATTTGAGCTGGAGGTTGTGGCTGTTCGTCAAGAGATTGATCTGCATATCCGCAGGTGCATGGGAAGGGTTGAGACCAGATCCTCAAGCAGGTTTTGCAATCGTCATTTTACTTTTGTGCAGCAGGGGACATTTGCCAGTTATCCAGGAAGAATCATTTGGGGGAGGGCAAAGGGCACATTGATTATGATTCTAATACAAATGGAAGCATGCAAACAATGCAAACAAACTATACAGCTTGTGACTTGGTGATGTACTTGTGACCGTAAGCTAAATGAGCTAAAGAAGCAGAGAAATGAAGGGTACAGATGTAAAAAAACAGTATGCATATGACAAACCAATAGAATCAGTAAAGGCCCCATGATGGAAAACAACGCATGTATTACAACATTCCTTATCAATAGATCAGTGTGGTATAATGAACAGACACATGCACCCACTTACCACAATGGAACTCACATTCCAGCACCCATGCATGGGGCTTCTGGACGAAGGCCAAGGTTTGTGGTATAGTCTGCATAACTTCCTACATATTCGGGGTGGTCTTCATTATCAAAAACCCCACTGCCGGTGGGGGATCTGGATCATCGGCCCTGGATTTCACAGATACCCTGCCAACATTGTTATCTTCATCATCAATGACCCCAGGTTGCGATGAAGGGAATCTGGATGCCCCAACTCCAGATTGGAACACTTTGCTGACACGCAGGCCTAAAACCTTCACCACATGCTCAGCTTGAGATGAAATGGCCTTGAGGATTTCATGTTCATCCTCATAGACTGCTTGAAGGTAGTCTCAATCATCATCAATGTCTGTGCAGTTACACTCAGAAAAAAGGCTCCTTAAGCTGTGTAACTGATCATCCATAAATTTAAGCCAGTCTTCGTTATTGGTGTGCATGGCATTGAGGAACACAATGAAGTGCTCAGCTTCTTCAATTTCCCACACGGTAGCCAGCATGTGCTGGCGTGCAGTTTCATGAGCAGCAAGTTGTGCTTGGTATCCTTTGTACAGTGTTGAAGGATGCATTTGTGTGAGGCCATTTTCTAAGTGTCCAGTATTCTTTATAAAATGTGGATGAGTCTTTGGAACTGGGTAATAGAAATATATATAATACCTTGACAAAAGATTCACTGGATACATATGGTTTGCATTCTTGCCCCAGAACACGAGCTGCAAAACAAACCTCGAGTGGAGCTGGGCTGGGGGGGTATGGAATGAACTTTCTGTTCATCCTTTCATGTATGAACTGATGGCAAGCATTGCGAGAAAGATCCAGAGATGCGGAGGGATTATAAAATAGGCCTTTGGTCACAGTCATGGAAGCTGGAGTCATAGGCGGTGGTGTCTTCTCTGCTGAGGAGATACCTTTGAGTGAAGTACATAGGTCGGAATGTCTGGTATCAGGGGAACTCCCTGAGATGTAAGTTGAAGTGAAAAGAGGTGACCCAGGACTTGAAGAACGTCCTGATAGAGGAGACAATGGGGGACTGCTTGATGAGGGGGGCAACTACTGTGTTGTGTCGGAGATGAAGATGGAAGTGAGGGGGACATGCTGGGTCAAGGAGCGACTCAAGATTGTTCAGGAAACTGTGTCACTTTAGCCTAGTAGTGTTTCTTTGGCCTTAGTAATATCTCTTTAATTGCTGGCTGATACAGTGATACTTTGATATCCTGTGAATACAGTCAGCATTGCATGCAGCGGAGTTCGAAAGACTTGCACTGAAACACTGAGTTCATTGCTCAAAGCAAATGTGCATATCATTCACTGTTACCAGTATGCTTATCCGTGTACATACCTTTACCAGGTTGTGTGCCAACTGCAGTGGGGAGTTCCCTTCCATCAAAGCAATTGTTCTACATGTTAATTCACAGTCTACCTGTTAGTAGCACAAAGCATGTCCACAACAATTGCCCATTCCTCCTGGATTGCGAGGTTCACATCCATTGACATCTGATACCAGTGGCCATTTTCATCCTCACTCTGGATATGTTTTTGGTGTCGGAAAAAACCTATTTGACAGGTTGCAGGAAGATCAGTATAATTATCGTGGGAGGTAAACACTTACTATCCTTTTCATGATGAAGGGGAGTGGGAACTAGCTAGGTTCTTGGTTGAAAACATGAACCAGACGCAGATTGACAAGTTCTTGAAGCTGAAATGGTAGGAGACTGTAAGTAGTACTATCTGGCAAGTCTGACTCTTCTTTCATAGTTTAACACTCACCCAAAACTGTCCTTCACCTCAAAGGATTAACTTCTGAACTGGATGAATACTCTACCCTGCTTTGCAGAATGGAAAGTTTCAGATCTAGAGTTTACAGGCTACAAGACAATCATCCCATCCAACTCATTTGGCGTGATGCTTTAGAGGTCGTCAAACAACTTTTCAGCGACCCAGTTTTTGCCAATCATATTACTCTTCAGCCACACATAGTCAATGTCAGGAATCAGCACGAGTATGGAGATTATATGAGCGCCAATTTGGCATGGAAAACTCAGGTCAGTTTTCCCTGCTTAGTCTACAACTCAAAAATTGATTTCATATAGGATTATCTCCCATTAGGCGCTACTCAAGTCCCAATCATCTTGGGGTCTGATAAAACTCCCATGACGAGAACCACCAGGGGGCTCGAGACGCATCCAATCTTTATCACCATCAGTAACCTTGATTCAGAGGTTCGCTCCAAGGCCACACTCCAAGCTTGGCGCTGTATCGCTTACATGCCCATCTAAGTTTTGTGTGCATCCCGATTATCAAACCATTCTTTAAGCGCAGTTGTGGCATAATGTGTTGATCTTGTCTGCACCAATCTCAAACTGGCAGCCAAGACAGGTTGCTTTATGACTGATCCTTCCAAATTCATTTGTTATGCCTTTACGCCACTTGTCGCTCATGTATGCGACCTTCCAGAGGTGTGCATGATAGCCGTGGTCAGCAAAAGTGCATCTCCTCTAATGATGGCATTACAAGAAAATTTTGGTGATGGAGTTCTTTACCCTCCTTGTACTGGGCAACATACACTACAACTTATCTGTGAGATCTCCAAAATGATTGATGTTTGGGATCTCAACAAATTTCAGAAGGCAGCCAAAGCGGTCAATCTATCTGGAGTCCACATGCCATATTGGCATGATTGGATGTATGCGTGCCCATCTGTCTTTCTTGCTGGTGAGATCTTGCATACCTGCATCAATTTTTTGCTGACCATCCGCTCAACTGGACCAAGGAGGTAGTAGGAAAACCCAAGCTCGATGCTCGCTTCACTACTCAGCACAAGCGGGTGGGGACACGTCATGTCACTTTGCCAAAGGTGTCACACACGTCAACCAAATGACAGGCCATGAGCATTGGGATATCCATTGCATGATTGTTGCTTCAATTGCAGGCGCTGCTCCACCTAAATTCATTTGTGCACTCCATGCCCTCATTGACTTCATTTATCTTGCCCAAAATCCAGTTCATTCTGCAGACACCCTGCTGTCGATGATGCAGGCTCTTTCAGACTTTCACACATTCAAAGGTGCTATTATTGAGGCCAGGTGAGGAGGGGAAAGAAGGGTGCTAAGGAAGATTTTTTCATTCCCAAACTTGAACTGCTGCAGAGTTTTAGAGGCATGGTTGAGAGACTGGGCACTTTGATGCAGTTTTCAGCAGATATGATGGAGCACTTGCTCATTACTCACTGCAAAGATCTCTTTGTACGAACAAATTGGCAGGCCAACGACTTTGTGGAGCAGTCAGTACGAATTCTCAATCGCCAGGAGTTGATGGAACTGTTTAACCTGTACACTTTGTTCCATTCTTGTGGCGCATCACTTGTCAATGTGATATCCACCAAGACAAGGCAGTGACAACTGTCAATCTGGTGTAAAGATACAACCTAACCTGGGCTGTAGATAAACTACTTCCTAAGTTAGTATGTGTGGTCTTGCGCTCTACCTAGTCTGCTTCACTTGCGAAGGCAAGAATGTTCAACCCTAAAGGGGGATGCCTATTAATATAGTCTAATCTAAGTCAGTCCAGTGTGCGAATATAGTGTTGTAGTCAGCAGTAAGTTGCTGCGGTCAGCGATGATGCCACTGGAACTAGCATTGTATGTAGTGGTGCTACCGTGGTTGAGATAATGCTTGTAAATGTAGCGTGAGTGAGCAATAACGAGAGATAAAGTCAGCGGTTGCGGTAAGGTGCGAGTGGTGCAAAGAAACAGTAAAGAAGTCTGCGGTACTCTCAGCAGTAGAGTAGCAGTGAGCGTGAAGTTCAGTCAAAACAGGGGTCAAGAATCTAGCGGTGTGCCAGCAGTAACAGTGAACAAGCGTAATCGATTAATGAGCAGTAAAGAACTTTAAAGACTATGTCCACTACTGGGTAGATCCAGAGCTAGACACTAATCCTGACCTATAGTACGGTGAAAATAAGGTGCTGTATCGTGCAGGGTGTTATGAACTGGGGTGGCGTCACCAGCGACAGTGAAAAGACACAGACGGTCTGCTGGGAAGTTCTACAATGTCCAGAAAAGGACAAGGTGAAAGTATGAGGAACGCGTTCCGAGTACTATCAAGGGTTCGGCCTCAAAGATAAGTCTAAGAGGTTCTTCTGACGAGAATAGAGACTAAGGCTAAGGAGTGCTTAGACTTAGAGACAATTCAAGACGACTTAGGTTGGAGACCTAAGCGAAGGACGTTCCAGGTAAAACCCAGTAAGATTAAAGTAAGGTATACAAGCGTAATACAATGTGCTTAAATAGGTCAATATGTGCGCATGGATCAAGAGAGTCATGAGAATGTAAGTGCGTATCCAAAGAAGGAAGGCAACTATAGTACAGATGCGTTGAGCATATGAGTCAGAGTCATGTTACGTAATGTACAAAGTAAAGGAGACAGAAAATGAATAAGGGCACATACGACTGTAACATGGGGTATGCGGTGCTTATATCCTAAATCATATGTATTCGGAATGCGTCAGGTGAAATCAGTAGCGCTCAAGTACAGTAACCGCCATATGTAAATGTAGCATGAGGCGGCTGTGGCACGAGGCAACATGTAATAAGGCTTGCCATGGAATCAGTGATAATGAACATAAAACAAGCTACGCACCAAATGGAGCTATGCAGACGCAGCAAGGACATGGAAGGACATCGGTACGTGGAATGTGGTGCGGCAGTCGGTATGGTGTGCAGTAAGCGTGGGATGCCGCTGGCAATGCTAAAGGGGTAAGACAGCCATGGACAAGTGGTAACTCCTATAGACGTGAGATGAGTGCTAAAAGGTAAGGTTTCGAGGCCAGCGCCGATATGTTCATTACACCGGCGCTCTCGTGGGTTTCTCATGTCCTCCCTGATGAGACACATTCTGTTCATGGACCTCAACCAGTCCATAACCATTTCCTCAAGGGCATTCTTTCCAGAGATGCCCTCACTGCCTTCCACCTGACATCGACACTGGATTTCAAATCTTTGTCACCAACCGATATTCATAGCATATATTTGCTCATTGACTTTGATCATGCACTCTCTCAGTTCATCAGACATTTTTCTCTCTCCATCGGTGAACATACCCGCTGGGACCACAGATATGGGTGCTTGAGCACATGGAAAAATTTTTGACTGCAACTTCATTCTGCCTTCCAACCACGGCTGATCATGCCAAGCAGAGTGGTACAGGCATATCCACCTGGTGATAATTTCCCCCTCGGAAACTGTGATAATGTCCTCATCAACATCACAGGTGATGATGGCCAAATCAGTATGTCTATTCTTTTGTTCATGTTCTAATACTGTAGAGATATGCACTTAGCTTCGACGTTATCTGGGTGTGACCAACTGAACCTTAGCTTCGAAGATTTGAAGACTCCTGTGACCTGTGACACCTCAGAAATAGAAATAGCACCTGGATAGCCCAATTGGGAAGCCTTACTAGGCTTAGCAATAGCGTGCCTCGTGAACTTTATTTAGGCTCGAAACTCGAAATATTCCAACACCAGCGTTAAATAACGCCCTAAATATTCTATTAACTTTGTACTGTAGCCTATAGCTAGGCTGGCACGTATCCCGCCTTATCCCGCCCTACGCCTGATACCGGCACTTTCCGCAAATCGCCCAACTTAGTCATAGAGGTTCATCTGGCGGGTTTCTCACGCCTCTGTACTCCTACCCCCTACACTGCTGCACACTGCACGCTGCCGCCGCTGCTTCTACAGCCCAGCAGCCATCACCCAGGCTAACACTACGCTCTACAACATCCGCCCATCTTCCCCACCCAAAACCCCAGCGCCTCAGTGGTCTGTGCGCCCCCAGCTTGCAGCGCTGCAAGCATCCTGTAGGCTGCCTCTCACCTCGATCTACAACGCTTGTGCCCAGCACCAAGTCGTCTCTGTGTCCCAAGAACGCTTCCTGCACCAACCTGCTTCCCACCTCATCATCCTTGCCCACCACTGCCCTCTACAACACCTGCCCAAGTGGTCCGTGCGCCCACTGTCAAACCTAGTCTTAGCTAACCGCCTACGCCTACAGAATCTTGCCTTGCGGATCGCACCATTCAGATCCACCAACGCCTGGTGTCATCTACTCACCTACGCCTACAGACTCGACACTCGGGGATCGCACCATTCAACCGTTTGTCGACCTGGTCCGTGCGCCCACTATCACCCCGTCTCAGCTAATCGCCTACGCCTATAGGATCTTGACTTGCGGATCGCACCATTCAGATCCACCAATGCCTGGTGTCGTCTACTCGCCTACGCCTACAGACTCGACACTCGGGGATCGCACCATTCAACCGTTTGTCGACCTGGTCCGTGCGCCCACTATCACCCGGTCTCAGCTAATCGCCTTGCGGATCGCACCATTCAGATGTCAACTTTCAGGCCACCTGGACTGTGCGTCCCCCTTGCCTCTCACTTCATCAAGCTTGCAGTTCCCACTGACGCCTCATTTGAAATATAATATTTTAAGACACCACTGCTGCCACCATTGCCATCCCGTCAGTTTGAAGACACCACTGCTATCGCCCTTGCCATCCTGTCAGTCCGGCACTTTCTCAAGTGTGCAGACTATCAACAATGCTTAGAGGGACCGAGGCTTCGAGCTAGAGGGCCGCACAATCACATTATTGGTAGTACTTGACAACTGTACGCAACAATATATTTTTTTTTGCAATACACAACCTCCATTCTGATATTAATGAGTGATGCCATACACAAAAGCTATGACTCGACACTAGGTAAGTATAAGTGAACCTCCCTCACTACAACATTGGCGCGAGCTATGACTCGACACTAAGTATAAGTGAACCTCCCTCACTCCAACATTGGCACGGGGCCAAACATTCGATCTAAGTCAGCCAACACTCTATCACAGTCAAAGGGAAAGAAGTCATCACCAGGAACAGGTGGCTCTGTATCACGAGCAGCTGGATCAGGTAACTCTTCATCACCAGCCTCGCTGTCCTCAATAGTCTCAGCACTCTTGTACTGTTTGCGACGAGTTGTTGCAGGTATTGCTGCACTGCGGCGCTTCGTCCCTTTGTCAGATCGAGTGCGGCGGCGGCGATCAATTATTGCGCCACTCTTGAGCTTCTCTTCATGCTCCAGACGGAGTTTCTCGAATTCTTCGTCGCTCAAGGACTTCCAGTAAGTCGTACCATCATCCCACCTATTGCAAAGCATCTGGAGGTCCGGAAGCGCACTCGATACTTGACTAAGATTTGTAAACGGAATTTGATCTGGCCATCCTTCCACAACAACCTGGTACCGCTGTACAACGTTGCGGAAGTAATGCGCCCATTGCATTTTTGCGCCAGTGTCACCGGTACACTCCTCTATTAATGAAATAAGTAAATTAATGTTGTAAATGCCAAAAAAAAAAAAAACTTACGAAGCTTTCGGTTGATGATGTCACGGATTTCTGCGCGTTTATCGGAGACGCGCTTCTGGTGGTTTTTCGCAGAACCTGAATACAATTAGAACGATGTAGCAATAAGAACAAAGACACTAACCTTTCATCCCCTGGACGGCGAAGCCTTCCATTTTGCTGACTAAATCTTGATTATCGATACCCATCACAGTGTCCATGAAAATGTCAACACCTTGAGTAGCAAACGCGACACCTCGGAGGGGAACATCCGTAGAACCACGTGTAGTGTATAGAATAGATTCCGCGCCTGTACGACAATGGAGGCTCTTGAGCTAGAAGATGTGAGGAAATGTCAGAGACAAATTCAAAAAAGAACTACCTCGTTTTCCACTGCCTTCAAGGTTTGCGTGATATCGTTGATTTTCGACTTGGCCGTAACACGAACACCTGTCTTCTTCGTCTCTTTCCATTCAGTGAACTCGGCGAGAAGTTCAACTTGTTCTTCATTTGAGAGTGCGAGGTATTCGGACTTGTGTTCTCGGACAAGTGTTTGGAGCACCGCTTTACCATGGCTATCTAAAAAAAAAAACACTTGAGCACAACAGAACACGATGACACAATTATAATAAAAACTTACTGTTCTCTTTATCTTTGTTTTTCTTCCAGCAGAACGCGTTCCATAAATTAGCCTTAGAGCGCTTTGAACGGAGAAGGCCACGACCTATGTATAAATCGTTCTGAACTTGGCGGATACTTTTGTGGTGTGAAGACGCAATCAATTTGGTAGCATCATCGAGCTGCTTCCATGTGTCATCTAAGGCGTCCTTGAACCGAAGAGATTTGGTGCGTCGCTCGAGCCTGAGAGCCGCACGGGCTTCTTTACTGAGCACAACGTTCGAACGTCGACGGGCAGGTGGCTGGATGAGTCTAGCGTTTGAACTGCGCTTGTTGGCGAAGAATGACTGGGCAACCATTAGCTACAAGGAAGCAGCGGAGACAAGTCAACAACCTGCAATCATTCATCCAGCTATTTAACGCACCGAGAAGGAAATTTTCACTCCGTCAACATTGTGGTTAGGCTCAAATATCACATCATTCTGTACTAAACAAGGCAGAAACATCTGAGATCTACAGTAATAGTAAACCGAAAAGGTAAAGCGCACATGAAAAAACTAAAATGCCAAGGATCTTGAGGATGGTGGTAAGCACAGATGACCGATTCTATGAATTGAAATTAATATAAAAATGCGAAGAACGGAGAATGACTAACCTTCCATTTGGCGGCCTCAGGGTTGATGTCCCTTATACCTACCTGTAGGTCCATGAGGAGGGCATTAGACAAGATGGAAGCTTGTTCGTAAGTCAAGTCCCATGTCGGGGACCTAAACACTGCCTCCCACCGGCTGCTGCGAACTGCTGCTACTAATGTTCGGAGCTTCGGCAGATTCTCGTCACCCAACTTCAAACGATCGAGTGCAGCATCTGTATACGGCCCAATACTAATAAGCGGCGACCCAACCATTGACAGATTGCAAGCGAATTGTCCCTGAGATGGCGCCGCAACGATCGGGACAGCCTTCGTGAATGCATCAGCCGGTCGGCGTTGACGCATCTCCGAGCGTGGCGTCAATGTTCGGTTTGCAGATCCGGCAGCCAATTCCACACCACAACGAATAGCAGCAGAGTCCGAATGAAGGAGAGGGGACTGTAGATTGGTGGAAAAGGTGTCTGGGGCTTGCGCAGAGCATTGGATTCGAGCTCCTGTGGCAACCATAGGTGGAGGGATGTAGCGTGGTCCGGTAGTGCTGATATGAGTTGCAGGGACTTCACCTTGTGTTAGCAATGCGAAGGATACAATAAAAATTAATTTACTTACAGCGCCTGCTGGGTTTCACCTTTTCAATGGCACAGCGGGTAGCAAAACGTTGCAAATGAGGTACTGCAAACTCTTGTGCGAAAGCCTGTACTAACACAGCGAGATCTCCACCGATTCGCTGCTGCGTTTCCTGCAACTCGCGCGGGGTGATATAGACATCGATAGGAATTTGTTCGGGGGAGAGATTCGGCGGAGGTTCACTGCCAGCGCATCGAATGAGCAGAGATATCCCACCGTCAAGACGGTCTTGCGTAGTGAGCTGAAAAATGTTGTGAGCTTCAAGAAAAAGAATCAAGGAAATGACTGACAGCGTCAAATACATCCTGGGTGGCTGCATCGAGTAGCTCGTTATGTGTGAGGGACCGCTCTTTTGCCTCGTTCACATTGTTTGACCGATTGAAGCTGATGTATGATGGGTGAAGCCCCCCCACTGTCCTAGTCTGATAATGGGAGCCGTCGATATGAGCGTCATGCCTCAGTAGAGCCCATGCGGCTGCTTGACGCTCATTGTTGCTGAAGCCTGGCGCAAAGGTAGAATTATGATACAGCACAGCGAGACCTGTCATGTTGAATTGGTCGAACCGTTTGCTATCTGGACATGGTGAAGATGCCATGGAGTGCAATGGCGAAGATTGCAATGACTTCAAGGGTGGTCTTGATGGTGGATGCACACTAGGTGCAGTGGAGTCGTGTTTGCGAGTTTAACAAGTGTGTGGTAAGTAGTAATGATGGGCACGCTATATTATGTACACATAGATTACTGTACTCAGATTCTCAAATACAATCATGCCCAGCGCTCTATGCCTGTATGCTACATTATGGCGCCGTAGTCTACATAGATAATCCACACTGCCTGTATGCTACATTATGGCGCTGTAGTCTACATAAATTATCTACACTGCCTGTATGTTACATTATGGCGCCATAGTCTACATAGATTATCTACACTGCCTGTATGTTACATTATGGCGCCGTGATCTACATCTCAGTCCTATATAGATTCTCTACCAAGTATCCACTAAATATCTTCAGTATCACACATCTGTTGCGATCTTTGGTGGCAAAGTTTTTCATTATGAAGCGATAACTAAAGGTACAAGTTGCGGTATGTATGTGGTGCCCAAGTTAATCAATGATTGACTGAAGAAAATCAGCCATGTCCTCCGTCAACGTGTCAATTTCTTCGCGATCAATGGCTTCTATGTCAGTATCCTCAGTATCAATGGTTTGCGAGATATCTGCAAGATCAATTGGTTGACCTGTGAAAACATTAGCATAACATCCAAGTTTGCTATTCGAACATACCATGGACAGCAGCGCGGTCAGCGCGGACACCAACACCCCTGACTCCAGAAAAGCCTGTGAGACTCTCGATGCGATTCAAGCGGTAGCAATGCATTGCATTGATAGCCGCACGTGAACGATGTTGGCGTTGCAGCTCGCAGCCTAGGTGCGGATCCGAAACCTGAAGTTTCTGTATGACGGTAAGCATATGACGTTCTTCGTCGTGAATGGCGGTGCGCAAGCGGCGGACTTCGACATTGAGTCTAGTGATTTCTTCGCGTGCTCGACAAAGTTTGAAAAATTTGGTGGTTGCTTCTCGATGTCCTGGCTTTGACCAAGCACTGCTTCGAATATCGTTGCGAGAATATCGCAGAAGATCGAACTCGGCTACAAAACCATAATCAGCGATGTCTTTCCAAGAGATCTTGGAACGGGGTGGATTGAGGGCTGCGGCCTGTGTGTTGTAGCGATTAATAGCATTACGGATGGCGTCCGAACGGCGTTGTAGAGCCTTGCCTAGCTGCTGGCGTAGCTTGTACCCTAGAAAAAAACAGTCGTTAGTGTTGGTATTTCGGCATAAACAAACTTACCTGTGCCCGATAGTGAGAGTTTGGAGAGTTCAAATAACCTCATCACCACGAGACGCTCGAGCTCATCTAGGGCAGTGCGGTACTTACCCAGGGACGCCTCCTCCTTAAAACGTCGGTACTCTGGCCCACCAATCTCCCACCGCTGGTCCACAGCCAGTTGTGTCTCGATATGCGCGACAAGCCCCTCAGCATGCTGTAACTTCGCATAGGAAGAGTCAACGCGGATCCGGGCTTGGGCGAGAGCATTGTTGATCTCCTCTAAACTACCGGTGGGAATGCTAGTCAGGGCGTTATTGCCGACTTCCCGAGCCACGTCCCAATCGGCACTAAATTATTTAAACATCAGGTCCATAATAACGGCATGCAAACTTTGCTTACCGTCGTTGAGTGAGCTCGTCGAGAACTTCAACATAGCGTATGCACAGTTGGTCTCGGACAGGTGGTAGCTTCAATCCGTCAAGATAATCACGCTCGTCTTTGAGAAATTGAACAAGATCGTCATCAGTAAGACTCAGCTCGGCTTTGATGACAGCTAGTTCAGCAGTAAGCGTCTGAATAGAGTTTAGCGCCTCGCGGTAGTGATTCCAAATGAAATTGCCTGACAGAATCAGTGACAAAGTAATAAGACTTAATTAATAATATTCACTCACTGAGGGTCGCGTACTTGTCAGTGTCCCAGAATGAGAAATGTTCTTCGATAGTCTGACGCCGGTGGAATGGACTTGCGTGTCTCGTACTACGAGCAAGCTCGTTTGATGATGAGAAGATATGTTCGCACCCTTCGCCCTCGGTGTGTCCGGTTCCAGGGATGTACATGGGATGCCAGTCTAGCTGGCACTTACGGTTATGGGCGTGTCCGTGGAACGCGCCCACCATGAGACGAAAGTCTAACTCGCCCGCTCGCATACCCAAAGAACTGTTGGTCAGTGTCTTTGAGAACGCGCATCCAATATCGTAAGCGCAGCCGCCGTTTTTCCCGTATACGGCGAGGAGCTTGTCAATTATGGCTAGCGGGTATTTCGCTCTGTTGTAAATCAGCGTTAGTCAAGATGAGCTAAAGAAAGAACTTAACAATTCTCCGCTCTGTATCATGTCGCAAGCTAGAACGACAAATCTATGACGGCACGCTGCGATAAATATCCCGGATTCGTCAAACACTGAAAACATTTTTTTTCGGGTCTCTGGACCAGCATTACGCCATCGGTTGACGCAACTGAATGCTGGGGTAGTGCCTTCGGCTGCGATTGTTTCGTCCTCCCAGTTATCGTCATTTGTGTCCCTCTACATCATGTAGTCAGTCTATTGTTGCATGAAGAGAGGCTCGTCTTACCTCGCGTGTTTTGACTTCATCCTTGAACCTGTCTACGTCGCAAGTATCAATCCAATAATCAGAGCGTGCCTTGCGAGAGTCAATGCGTGGTTTTGAGCCATAAATCGTGGAGTTCCAGCGCTTCAAACTATTGTTGCCATCGATCGATACAAGCCAATCAAATTCAAGCGCTGGCTCGTCCTCTAATTTATAGAAGCAAGCTGGGCATGAATTGAGCATGCGCCAATTCAGTGTGTCCTGATCGAGTGCTGCGCGATGACGCTGTTTCACGCGGTGAAGGATTTCTAAATAGACGTCATAAGCGGCTGAAAATTGTGCGTTAAGGTACGGTCGATACGGTGTCTGTGCGGCATTTTTAGATCAGTCAAATGATGTAATATACACGTACATCATGCAGGAAACAAAGACTTTTCACTTGGGCTTGAATGCTGAATCGGGGGCATGACCGATGGATTTGACGGTATGCAGCAAGAGTGCGCAACGATATGGCAGCTGTGGGATAAAGCGGTGCGCACCCGATGTACCCATGGTAGATTAATGTCTCGTTAGGATATCTGTGGGAGGGCTGCGATCGCAGTGAAGAGTGGCTTCGCTCTAGAAATGAATTAGCACACAAAGAATTGGAACTTTCATTAAACATACTGAAAAGGTCAATTAGTTCTATGTTAGTTAGTGAAACACTAGAAGAATCATCTAGAAGTGGCTCCGCAGACATGTCGTCAAATGTTGGTAAGCCGTCACCAGAATCACGAAAACGATAGTCCAAGTAAGCGTCCACCAGCAGGTCTATTTGAAGCTGCCAGTGATTCGTTCGGCTTTCTGTGCGGTCCTCCCGAGTGCGGTGATCGATATAGCGACTGTGAATGATATAAGTAACAATCGAGACAGACGAGAAAAAACACACACTAGCCACCAAGGTCCGCTATTTGACCAGCGAGTCCCTCAAATGCCTCGTACTCCCCACCGGCATGACTCAGTTCCATCCCCTCCTCTCCTGGAGGCACGGTGTATGGTATTGATTCAACGTCCATTCCGTAGTCGCTCATCATGTTGTCCACCAACTGACGGTCCTCGCTCGACATCTCTGAGAGATCGCATTAGTTATATGTAAACAATAAGAATGTGAAGATATACCTTGGACTTGAGCCTGACGGCCTGCATCTGCTGCCTCCTTGCGTTGAAGCTGACGGCTAGCTTGAAGGATATGAGTCTGGCGATGTCGCCCTCGAAAGTTGTGCGAGATGATAGACTTTGAGAGGCCCTTAAGCTTAGAATGACCCCCTGCACGAGACATAAGGAGCCGGTGTGAAGATTCTGTAGGCGTAGGCGATTAGCTGAGACAGGGTGATAGTGGGCGCACGGACCAGGTCGACAAACGGTTGAATGGTGCGATCCCCGAGTGTCGAGTCTGTAGGCGTAGGTGAGTAGATGACACCAGGCGTTGGTGGATCTGAATGGTGCGATCCGCAAGGCAAGATTCTGTAGGCGTAGGCGGTTAGCTAAGACTAGGTTTGACAGTGGGCGCACGGACCACTTGGGCAGGTGTTGTAGAGGGCAGTGGTGGGCAAGGATGATGAGGTGGGAAGCAGGTTGGTGCAGGAAGTGTTCTTGGGACACAGAGACGACTTGGTGCTGGGCACAAGCGTTGTAGATCGAGGTGAGAGGCAGCCTACAGGATGCTTGCAGCGCTGCAAGCTGGGGGCGCACAGACCACTGAGGCGCTGGGGTTTTGGGTGGGGAAGATGGGCGGATGTTGTAGAGCGTAGTGTTGGCCTGGGTGATGGCTGCTGGGCTGTAGAAGCAGCGGCGGCAGCGTGCAGTGTGCAGCAGTGTAGGGGGTAGGAGTACAGAGGCGTGAGAAACCCGCCAGATGAACCTCTATGACTAAGTTGGGCGATTTGCGGAAAGTGCCGGTATCAGGCGTAGGGCGGGATAAGGCGGGATACGTGCCAGCCTAGCTATAGGCTACAGTACAAAGTTAATAGAATATTTAGGGCGTTATTTAACGCTGGTGTTGGAATATTTCGAGTTTCGAGCCTAAATAAAGTTCACGAGGCACGCTATTGCTAAGCCTAGTAAGGCTTCCCAATTGGGCTATCCAGGTGTTGATTCGTCGGACGTGTGATGCTGTGATGAAGCTAAGTGCGTATCTCTACAGTACTAACAATATTATATATCATATTCAGCAAGTCGCGTCGCACAAGTTCAACTTGTTTTTCAGCCGAATCTTCCACGTGCTTCTAACCTGGTCTTGCCATCATATCTATCCTGTCCGCTCCTCTACATTCAGTATTACCACTTCATTGCCAGTCCTAACAACCACCCTGAACTTGCGATGTGGACAGTCAAGCGTTCATATGTGGAAGACCAACATGGTAAACACAGATGTGGTGGCATGGTCCCATTGACAAGTGTAATGCATGCTGTTGAGTTAATCCCAGAATATGGTGAAAAGGTAGATGAAAATATTTCTTCGGCCATTTGTTTGGAGAGCTATGACCGTTTTTTTTTGAACAATTTCGCAGATACATCAGCAAAACACCTTTTTTCCCACCACCAGAAAATGGCTGGTCACAGCTTGGTCCCTTCTGTACAGAACTGTACAGATCCCACAGAGGCAAAGTGATTTGGTGATGTAAGGAGAGTTATCACACGTTGAGTACAGAGTTCGCATAGTATCGGTAGCTCACAATAGCAACATAGTTTTGAATCCATGTATTACTAATCGCTGTCTAGATTTCACTACTACTAATGAGTGGCCCTAGCCTAGAATTTGGGAATGCATATCTTAAACTAATGGTTTGATTTCGAGATACTCATTGTAAGTACAGAAAAATCTGTTCCACCAATCGCGTTGCTCCGATCACCAGGCCGTAAGCTCATCGTAAGCATCAAACTTCTTTTCAACAAGCGAAATTTACAGGTCGTTTGCTGATGTACAACAATACCAATGTTTTCAGTGCATAATGCGATGTCGAGGACGAGTGTAGACGTGGTACAAACCTACCTTGATCCGGATGACCCTCGACGCCACTATTCCCATGGATGAGCTATGTACGGTAAGTAAATTAACCGTTCCGCTGATAGCACTAGTACTTAAACGTCTTAGCTAGGGCAACCTCACCATGAAGCTACTAGGCTAATTCCATTGCGTTCATTGAGGCAGTGTTCGACATCGCGCGCTGGCAGTGCGTAACATTACTTTATGTGACTTATCTCTTGATCCTGTGTCAGATGCTAGGGGTGGGTAATACCGCTCGCGCTCCCATTTTCACATACTATCACTGCAGGATGGACATATCTTGTTGCTGTATAGTGATAGCCCTGATCTGAACTTGTGCGTTCGGCGAGTCAAGGCCGGGGGATGTTAGCCTCATTATGTCATATAGCTTCACTAGCTGAAACAATGAATAATACCGCAACCGACTTGGCAACGAACATCTTACTGATGTCTGTAGACGCGTCAGGCAAGAGTCGTTTGCATTAAAAAGGACGTGGAATGCTGTCGTAGGGCAAATTGAACACCCTTCAAGATGGAAGACGCTTCTATGCAGCAGGACTCCAAAATGACGTTGGGCGACGTAACAGTTCACACTGCGTCAGTCCCAGGAGTAGATGCTAGTCTCTACAAACTGTCTCCCGCACAAGCTGCATTCTTCAAGACACAAACCGGTATTGATAATGATGAAGACTTGAAAAGGCATATCTTGGAAGTTCAGGCGAAGGCATACAAGGCGAGTCATTCCAAGAGGACTTCACAATAAGTCTAATAACCATCTGCCATTGACAGGTTGCACCATATCCTTGTATTCATGCATTTGGCTTCCTTCGTAATGTTTTCAGTAGATCTGCACATTGCATAAAAATTGAACGTTTCTCAGGTTAAACTTGTCAAATTTTCCTGTGTATGAACACATCCTCAGGCTTGGTCGCGAGCGCCCCGATGCTGTGTTACTTGACATTGGTTGTTGCTGTACGTCACACAATTATTGTTTTGGATAGTCTTGACTCCATTGTAGTCGGTGTTGACGCCAGAAAGGCTGCAGCGGACGGGTTTCCTGCCAAAAACATTATTGCGTCGGACATCGTCAACGGTAATACATTTTCTTGTAAGTAATCATTCTTGCTAACGATGTGTATATGCAGAGTTTCTTCAACTAAGCCACGAGCTTTTCAAAACGATACCAGCTTCTTACCCTGGATGCCTCCTTCCTGGAGATGCCTTCGATCCAGAATTTCTTTCCATAGTTGCGCCGTCCTATGACGTCTCTCCAGTGCCAGCTATTGATTTGTCCTCGCTGAAATCCCTCAATCCCCTTCATGATCGCATTAGCGCCATAAACGCTATTGCATTCTTCCACCTTTTCAATGAGGAGAAACAATTGCACGTCGCCAGGGCTCTTGCGGGTCTTTTATCTGCTCAGCCAGGCTCTGTAATTTGCGGTTTTGACAACGGAGCTCTCGAAAAGGGCATCGTAACTGCCAATTTGACAGGCGTTGAGTATCAGACGTTTTCTCATTCTCCAGAAACTTGGTCATCTTTGTGGGATGGAGAGATTTTCGAGAAGGGAACTGTCGAGGTAAAAACAGAGTTTGTGGAACTCGCGGTTGGCAGCATTAAGCGACACTTGATGATGATGTGGTCAGTTACGAGACTGTAGATAAGTTCAACAACGGGACGCATCCAGAGTGCAGGAGACAATCTTCGTCTCAACCACTGTAACCTTCTGTCTTTGTCGAACCTGGTCGTACAAGAAGCTGATATTGGACGTCTCTAATAAATAGCTCTCCTAATGCTTGAAATTGAGTGATGATATAATTGACCAAGGGACAGCACATACATAGAATTTGCAATATTGAGTAAAAAGCCTCAATCAGAAATCACAATTATATCCTCATCAACTACCGCCCGCGTCCATGTCGGAACATTCTCTTTTCCATCATCCGAGTCGTCCACATACATGCTATCGTCCGATTCAACGTCAATGATATTTTCCCGCAAGGTGGACGGCACATGTTGACATCGAGCGGAAGCAGGGCCCGGTGCCCTACGTTGGGTAAGGTTTGCGGGCTGCCGTTGGACCGATGCGGGACCTATTCGAGGACGTGATGTCGTTGTCCTAACGGACGGGACTGTGGACGGTCGGGATGAGCCAGATGCCACCTGCAGAGCAGCTGCTCTTCCTTGAATACCTTGATTGCGCGGACCTGTTGCCCGTGAAGCATTTACTTGTATATCAGAGCCTAAGCCTTTCGTGCCCGGTGGCTTAGAAACAGTCCCTAATGCTTCTGCCTCTATTTTATCCGCTTGCGCAAGGAGCTCGTCATCGATATCCAGGTCCATCAAATCTAAATCGTAGTCTGATTGTGGGGACGAGTGACGGGGTGGTGATGCAGGTTTCACGGATGGAGCATTTCGCTTTGAGGGCAGTTTGGAGATGGCCTTTGGAGGCGAGATAGGCGCTGATCCTGACTCAGTTATGAAAGCCTCAAATTCCTCGTCATCCAAGCTCCACGTGGCGTCCCGTGGTGCAGGGGAGAGGATCCGAGTCCGTGCCAGGGGGGCAGAGGGGTTATCTTGTGGATTAGATCTGCCCGAGGTCGATGACGAAGGGATTGTGGTGGACAGTGTAGAAGACGTAGAAAAGTATGGCGAAGTGGTCGACGCCAGATCATCTGGAGCAGAAAGAGGCTTGAGCGAAGGCGTTGGCTTAGATGAAACAAGGGTAGATGAAGTAGAAGTGGGGATAGAGCTCGACTTCGAGGCTGCTCGTACTAAGCTTGGTTTCGGAGCTGCAGTGGATATGAGCTTCGATCGAATTGCTGGAGGTGCAGCATTAATCGATGTTGAACCTTCGGGTGGATTGCCAACAGACCGTCTGTTAGCAACAGGAGGAGATGGAACTCTGGGGGGCGGGGGCGGGGGCGCCTGCAGCGGTGCCTCTGTTTCACCAGGTGGTTGTGGATTGGGTTCTGGATCTGCTTGTCTAAGGGGTATTAATTAGTTTGATGAATATTTAAATGGAGGGAACTCACCCAAGCCTCCGTCTCAGGCTGCGCAGAAATATTTCATCTTGCATTACCTCATGGTCCTCTGTTTGATGGCCTTTCAGCTCAATCGTCTGGGGTTCAAGGAAGATAATGCCTTTGCGAATCTGTACGTCTTTCAAAAGGATCTAACAGCCAGCTCTATTAAAGTGACACAAAGCGACTGACCAATGCGCACCTTGTACCCCAGCGGAGTGACGCCAAGTTCAAGCTGTGGTATAGAACGGTATTCCACAGCCTCGACAGTTGTAAGTCCATCGCTCAACTCGAGACGCAGCATGCCTCTCGGATACTTTGGGACTGGGCCCTCGTCCTCTTCAGCATCCTCCTCATTCTCCCTAACAAGACCAGCCAAGTCCGCTCTATCTATGCGATTTTGCCTCACGTTCATCAAGCTAAATGCACTAGTGCCAATGTCGCTGATGGCACGAATCTCTACGAGACATGGAAGACCTGTGAGACGAGCCTTTTTGATAGTATGGATATTTTGTGGGAGGCCAGTGTTTGGCAGGGTAGAGTCTGCGAGGCTGGACTGAAAAAATTGAGAAGTTACATGGGAACTAAACTGTGTAAATTCAGTTGGAGAAAGGGAGTAGGAGGATGCGATCCATGAGCAACAGTCACGAAGCCAAACCTGCGGGTGAATTAATGATAAATATCATAAATGCAAGCCATTGATTAAAATTTTACTGGATCTAAAGCTGGACGCGGATACTGTTCGTTGACCCATTTAACGATGTTTGCAGGTGCAGCAGGTTCAGTCATCGAAGACTAAGCCAAAACTTAAAGCTAAATGACACTAGTACGAAGGCGCGTCACGTCGCGCCATTTCATGATTTACACAAGTCACGTGTATCCTTTCAAGTTGCTCACTGACATGATCCCAAGGTCGACGTTGGGCGGCTACATAACGCTCCGATACTTCCCGAGGCCATCCCAGAGTCTCCCGTCCATCCTCTCATCGAGGTGCGCTGGGTTGAGCACCATGGCAAAGCTGCCGCGTTTGCCCGTGCCAGACCTTCGCAAGACACTGGACCGTTACTTGCAGTCGATTCAGCCTTTTTTGCGCGAAGATGAGGCATGCGGTCTCTCTCTCTTTGAAACCAGCTACGAAAAACGTGTTCAATGGGTAGATGATTTTGAGAAAGGCATCGGCCGCCTTTGCCAGCATAAACTCCACGGTGCGTCCTTCCATTAATCCAACATCATTTAATTCAGCCAACCGTACTCGCAGAATTGGATGCTCGTTCGCCAAATAACTGGCTAGACGATAACATTTGGACGAACCATGCATACCTCTCATGGCGTGCCCCGCTCCTCATCAATTCTAACTGGTGGCTCACATTCATTAATGATCCCTCCATACCTGAATCTATCTTGCGTGGTGACACTAAATCAGGCATAGAGCCCTGGCAGGTGCGCCGGGCCGCATACATATTGCATCGCATTCTCGACTGGCGCGCACGCATGGTCAACCAGCATCCAGACCCTGATACAACCCGTACCGGTGTCTGGCTTCTCGCTAATACGGAGAAGATGTTCAACACATGTCGCTTGCCAAGAGCTGGCGCAGATATCCTTGCAACCAGGAATCTGGCATCTGAGTATGCCCAGGATATCATGCTCATGTTACATGATTTTGTGTATACCGTAAGGGTCTGTGAGGATGATCGGACACCGTTGCCTGTACAGACAATTGAGGATCGAATACGTGCGGTAGTATTAGACGTAATTAAGAGAATAGAGTCCGGGGAAAACGCCGTGCCAGTTGGTGTCTTGACCTCGGATGACAGAGACCGTTGGGCAGAGGTCAGTATGTCATTCGACTCTTATTTTCTTGCTCATCCCTTTACATCACTTCCATAGAACTATCAACACTTACTCTCCCTTTCACCCGCAAATGCCTCCACCTTCCGCGCTATCAGCGAATCTATAATGGCTCTTTCCCTCGACCATTACACTGCCACGCCATCAACCCCTGCCTCACCAAGTTCTTCCCAACCATCTCACACAAGTGTCCCAGCATTAGACTCCGACGTAGAGATTCACGCACACCTCCACAACACCCGCTCCCCTCCCCGAGCTCGAAACAGATTCTTTGACAAAAGCCTGACCCTATCATTAGAGCGCAATACCCGTGCTGGCGCAATGGGTGAACACTCACCTGTCGATGCCTTAGTGCCTAGCATCGTCTTTGATTACGGTGTCATTGCTGGTATCGACTCATCTGCATTCTTAGAGCCTGTTCCGCCCCCTCTTACTCTAGAGGAAGCTCGCGTGAGTGATGGTGGAAAAGGATGGACCCGTTTGGACTGGGTGACCGACGAGCGGATCGAAGTTCAGATAAGAGAAGCGGAAGAACGGGCTCAGGCCTCAATCAATAACTCAGAGGCAGGGGTTTTGGAATTTGGGGGATATGGAGCAGATTGGATAAGTAGTGTCGGTACGTTTGTGACTCCTTGTCGATTTTCTGGCATTTTACATTTTTATTTTATTTCCCGGGTCTTGTCTCGTGGCGCACGACACTTGACATTTCTTGTTTCATTCATTCTTTTGTTGCAAAGGTCATTAATCATTTCACTATTAGCACGCCTTCCACCGGACGCCTACACCCAACTTGCACTCCAACTCGCCTGGTACCGTTCCCGCGGATTCCTCGCAGCGACCTACGAAACGGCCCTCACGCGAATGTTCAATGCTGGCCGTACAGAGTGCGTGAGGAGTGCAAGTGTGGAGGGACTGGCTTTTGTTCAAGCTGCTAAGGAATGGGGACGTGGAGCTGAATGTGTGGCAGAGGGGGGCCAACACCAAGTGGAGGTGAATTTGTTTCATATTCTTACCGTAAGAGCGGGAGCTCATAGTTTTTGATTCATCAATCTGATCAGCCTCGTGCACTTCTTCCCCTCCTCCAACACGCCATCCAGACACACGCAAGGCGCACGAGGGAAGCTGCTACGGGTCGTGGAATCGACAGGCACTTATTAGGCCTGAAGTTGATGCTAGAAGAACTCCCTGCGGATACGTCCACATCTACTACTTCTTCGGACTCTCCTTCGAGTTCAAGCCCCACAGACCCCCCTCAAAAACGTACACATCCTCTCTTCACTGACCCTCTTTTTTCTCGCTCTCAGGAGTGGAAACTCAGCACTAGTGGCCTGAGCGCCGGTGACCAATTCCGAGGGACTGGCTTCGGAGCTGGCTGGGAAGATGGTTATGGGATTAATTGTAAGTTTAATTCGTCTCTCTCAGAATTTTTTTTCGGGATATTCAGCCTTCACGAGAAATTCTTCGTTTGAAATGGTTCCCTGTCTGCATTTGTTATTATCGCCGACATCACTATCGGTTGACCAGATCGACTGAGGGTGATTCATTATTTGAATTGAATTGACGATTCCGGTTAACGCTCCCTCTAGCCACTAAACCAAGCTCATACTCTGTCCTATCATAGATCTCATAGCACCCCACCACATCAAATTTTGCGTCGAGTCTAAATTCTCATCCCCGCTCACATCCACGAACAAGTTCAAACAGCATATCGCAGATGCGCTCTGGGATATGCGGGCAATTTGCGAAGCTGGAGAGCTCGAGTTGAAAGACAGAAAAGAGAAATTGGTAGACATGCGGGTGCAGGCGCGGTTATAGGCCTGGAATCAAGGTTTATACCTCGACTCGTGAACGTGGGGACCCAATACTGATAGATATTGTTTGATTTCGACTGCAGATAATCGCAAGCGGTCGAACACCCACGCCGTATCAATATATACTTGTTGGATGCTCGATCAAGAATTCCATATATGCACGAAACGGTTATCAACGACCGTCCTCCCTCGTCGCCGCACAATACCTGCCTAAGTTGTTAGTACTATGTCCAGACTCCACTAGATCACCCTACACTCACTTGTACAAAAATAAACTATACCTACTTATCGCATACCACCCAATACACCACTCGATGCAATTGAAACAAGAAAAATCATTTATTCAAAGAAAAAAATAAAACACGCCTTGATCAAGCACAGTCAATCTATCATACAAACAAACAAACAGCAAAGTAGTGTACAACTAACTCCCATCGCCAAAGTATCAGAAGCCCTATTCAAGTCTCATAATGGCGGAATAGTATCATTCAGTTAACTCGGTCTCGTTCTCGCCGGACAGCACTCGCATCATTAGTGGGTATACCCACCTACAACGCAATCCTCTCCAAGTCATCTTTCTCAATCCACTCATGTTCATAGTATTCCAGCAAGCTCCCCACGAGCGAGTCACATCCTGCTCGCTTCATGAATTTCTGGCTCGTGCAAATGATCATGCCTTTCTTGCATCGAGTAAGCATGACATTAGTCCGGCGCAGGTCGGCGAGGAATCCGAGCGCCGTAGACCGCACGAGTGAGATCACAATGTAATCTTCCTCATTACCTGCGAGAACAAACTATAAACATGATGGCCATAAATATATGCTGCAAGAACAAACCTTGAAACGAGTCAACATTGAAACACTTATCCTCCCAATCGAGCTTTGAGAGCTTTAAACCTTCCTCGATCCAACTCCGCTGAGCGTCATACGGGGTGATGATGCGGTATTGCTTATTCTTCGCTTGCAACATGGCGACAATACGGAGAACGGTTTGGTACTCTCCAAGGTTCTGCGCACGACATCGATCAATTGCGAGTGATCGAATTCAAGTGACATACCCTCCAGCTAGTTCCGTGTAGCTGTTCCTGGCTGGGAATGTTGATAAAATGACAAGCCATCCTCTCGTTCGTGACCGAGTGTGTTGGATTAGACTGGAGTAAGCCATCATACACAGCTTCGGAGATGAACCATCCAATTTGAGGGGGCATCCTGTCTACAATGAAATGATGGATTTTTGGGTAAGGAAATGTCAGGGGAAGGGCTTACATTGAATATCGAGAAAAATAGCATGGTCCTTGAGATGCTTGACCTCGAAGATGCTCTTCAGGTCCTGGATGTCATCCTGACCATAGGGTGGCACTGAAGATATCAGGACATGTGCATGTGATGGTATGCAGGAGAAAGACTTACATTGTTTATCATCACCAATGAAGCAAACCTTTCGAATGGACGTGTGAGACGTGAAGAGAGGAATATAGTCACCGATCTCAATTTGGGACGCTTCATCGATGACGAGAGTCCTGAGTGGTGCGGCCTTAAATCCTCCAAACCTTCGAAGAGCGAAAGACGAGAGCATAGATAAGGTACATAGAATGACCGGGGTGGTCTGGAGCTCCTGAAAAAAACCTGGCGCAGAGAAGTCCTCGGATATGATGATATTGGCCCGAATACCGGCATAGAGGTGCTCATGCCTAAATTATGTTAGTCTGCCTAAAGGGGAAGAGCCACCAGTGAAAGGACTGACCAGTATTCAAAAAAATCCTTCGACACAAGAAGCTTCCACTTTGTCAGGCCAAAATCAGCAAGTTTCTCGGCCATGTTCTTAACGGCAACATTGGATTGCGCAATGAGCCAAATGCCAGAGAATCCACCGTCAAGGGCCATCTGAACAAATGAGGCGATGACAGTGGTCTTACCGGTCCCAGGGGGCCCCTGGATGACAGTAAGACGGCCGTCATTTGACTGCCGGAGCATCTGCTTCACGGCTTTCGTCTGGGATGGATTGAGGGGGCGACTGACGCGGTCGGCACGGTATCTGACAACATCCGCATCGTTCGCCTCCTCCGTCCAGGCGGAGGGCCATTGGAAGTTACTCCTAGGAGAGGAAAAGAATATCAACTGAACCCATGGGTTATCGTGCTCGAGGTTGATAAGGCCTTGGAGGATCTCTAGAACCTTCTGAGCACGCTGGACCTCAGCCTGTGTAGGGTCATCACGACCAACAATCTTAATCGAGCCGATGATCTTGTCAATAAAACTGATACTGTTGTTGGTAGCCAATTTCGCATTGCGACCCTGAGACTCAGTAACCTGTCCGCTGACAGTGAAGCCCTGCCTGCCGTGCTTGCCAAAATCAATGAATGCACGCTGAGAAAATTAGTTGTCAAGCAAGGCACGGCGTGGACACACAAACGACATGCCTGACGGTGGCCCTTGCGAATTTTGTTCTGGTATCTGTCGACTTGGGCATTGATGTGGTTGTTCTGATGATCGACAGAAGTGGCAAACTGGCGCGTGACCTCGGTCGGCTTCTTCTGCTCAAGCTGGAACGAATCCTTTGAGCTCTTCGCGAGAAATTGCAATGCCTGTGATTACAATCAGCGCCATCATTCGCCAAGAAAGCAGTGAACTACCTCGTCAGAGAGTCGGAAGGTGTCCACTGGGGGCACTTGCGCGAAACGATCTTCCATGGTTGAAAGTTGCGAAAGATAGTGTGCGATCCACGCACGTTGTGCGAGTGAAGCAGTGCCATTCTTAGCAGTGAAGGGATGATCAACAACAGTATTGTCGCGGAATACTTTGTCAATGTTCTCGTCGTATATACGATGAAGATCACCAACGGCCTGTTTAACAGTGGTGAGGGGAACACGTGTTTTCGATCCCGCGCACTGCACATCGATCGCATTTGCGATTCGAAGATTAAGTGTTTGAGATAGAGCAAGGGCAATTGGTGCGATGTCGAATGCATATAGAAATCCGGTGGTACGGCGGAGGAGGTTCTGTGTCAAAAACACCCGAGCCTCAGTGTTGCTGGCGGGTGTGACAGGGCGTTCATCGTGTTCGTTGTCCTTGCTCTTGGACTCGAATTCAATGATGACAATCGTGGACTTGTCGGCGATTGCAAGCATCGCAAGCTCTCCAGTTGGCGCAAATCCACCAGCAAGGCCAAGGGCACGTCCCTCGTTCCTGTCTAACAGACTACGCAACTGATGTTGCTCTTCGATCAAGTTCGATTCAGATATAATGTGCGCCGACAGCTGTCCACTGTCGACTTGCATGACATTCTGGTAGAGCAGCCTTGTTACTGTGGGCATGATGGCTTTAGATATGATGATTTGATGGTGCTGGGTAGAAACTTTGATGTAACGATGGAGTACAGCTCTATTTCAAGGCCTGCAATGAGGCTCCGGGCCCGAAGCCTCATGACTAGTAGGTGGGCGCTTGTTGAGTCCTGGAATTTCCAAGCACTGCCAGTCCCCGTGGTTCCCATCCCTTTGAGCGGCCTTCCGAGTCTTTCCCGTTGCATCACAATCTCTCCGCAGTCTTTGCCGCTTTGTCCCCAAGTGTCGTCTAGACTCTTGCCTGGCCAAGCTTAAATTTCTTCTGGCTGCGGAATTCCATGGGAGGATCTAAATGTGTCTATGATTCTTCTCACAGCCTAGAGTTAGTTGGCTAAGTATTGCCGACTACACGACTTGCCAACTCCAAATTCACTCCGCTAGAGTGACTCGTTATCTCGCTAACAAAGGCGAACGAAAGGAACATAGCTGTCTTTTCTATTGACCGCTCGTCCGTTACGGCAGGTCGATTTCTTCATATTTTGCACGATGCGCTCTGCTCATTCAATTGCGAGTCGGCATGCAACGTCAAAAGTATGATAAAGCCCAGCTCTCTCGACATCATGATGTTATGCCCCAAGTCCAGCACTCATTAATGGTGCCCAGATTAGTGGCAGGCTTGGTTGTTCAAACTATCAGTGAGAGTCCTAAATGTTAGTGAGTGGGGCTCTACCATGGGGGGCTTATGCAGTAGTACAACTATGTGACTCTCGCCGTCAGTGGTATATGACTGTGGAGCAGTGACAGATTTCGGGCAGTTAGTATTGAGTCAGTATCCGACATTGACACGGAGACCTCCAGGAAGTTTGACCGCTTTATGGCATCGACGAGGACGACCCGAAGTTCTCATATGCATGTGGTTCAATAGAATGAGTCCCTACCACGTAGACCCTAATTTATAACATGTACATATACAATGCAGTGCAATATACGACAAGAAAGTAAGTGCGATGTAAATAGTCCAAATCATCACCTTAAGATACCATTGAAGATATCACGACTGTCCTACCAGGAATCAGGGCCCATAGTAAGAGCAAGCTGCCCGCTGCTTTACCATTCGTCACGAAATCACGGTTCGTGCAAACGATCATGCATTGTGTCAACATAACGTTCGTCCTGCGTGCGTTATTCAAGAACCCTACGCCCTGAGTACGAATTAGAAAGACAACTATGTGGTCTTCCTCGTTTCCTGTGGTGACAGTCAGTCAGATCCTCCCAATATGTCCAGGAAGCTACTTGCATCAAAGGAGTCCACGTTAAAGCATTTATCTTCCCATGGAAGCTTCGCTGATTCAAGCTGCCCTTCTATCGCAGACCTCTGACCATCATACGGAGTGATGATCCTGAACTGCTTTCCCTGCTCGTGGTATATACGAGCGAGGTGGATCACTGCAGATAGCTCTTGTGGGTTCTAATGCAACCGATGTGAGGTTAGCATATCACGAGGAAGAGAAACATGCCATCCAGCTATTTTCCGCTTTCTGCTCCTCCTGGCCCCATCTAATATCAAAGAAATGACATGCTGCCTTACTTTTTGATGTCGTGCACGGTCATCAACTTTTGATTGTACACATGACGAGAAATAAAGCTGCCAATGAATGGCATACGGTCTGGGATCTGGAGTTGAAACGACGAAGAGATGAAGTCGAGAATGAGCTTACATTGGGTATCCAAAAAGTGTGCCCGCCTCCGGAAATGCGGGAACTCAAAAACACTTCGTAGCTTCTCAACGTCATCTTGACCAAATGGCGCCACTAAGATCCAAGTCAGCGATGAAATAACTACCAGAAGCTCACGTTGCTTATCATCACCGATCAACACCATCTTTTGGAGGGTAGGCTGGAAACGCTGAAACAGCGGCAAATAATCTCCTACTTCGATTTGACTCGCCTCGTCGGATATCACGGTTTCGACTGGGACCTGAAGAGTGATTTCATTGATATGAGGATTAGACATCATACTCAATGTGCAAAGTAACTCTTGCTTTTGTGTTTGTGTGTGTGCCGAACAAGAGCTGCTCAACGGCAGCAGCCCCAAATATGTCGGATCGTATAAAACAATGTTCCAGTCTCTCATACAGGTGTTCATGCCTGCAACACGGAATTCAGTACGACGCAAATGTCAAGAATGTGCGACATACCAGTCATAATGGAAATCTTTGGATACTAGAAGCTTGAATTCACAGAAGCCAACCTTGTCAAGCTTTTCTGGAATATTCTTGACCGCGACGTTCGACTGTGCCACGAGCCAAACTGCAGTGCAATCGTTGTGCCCAGTCCTGACGATACTGTCGACATCTGCCGCTATGACTGTTGCTTTGCCAGTGGCGCGGCATAGTGCCTTGAAGCGCCTTTATCACTACAGTTCTTCTTTCCCAACAGTGGTTACACGGAGGACCCTGCCCGAAGCACGTGCAATTTGGACATTGATATGTCATCTTTGACGTTGTTGGCGACTGTTCTGGGAGTCTTTGAAGCCAACAACAGACTGTCGTTGGCTTCAAAGACTCCAAGATTGCGGATATCGTGGGTTGCGGGCAGGAAGTGCCGCCGTGACAGTCAACCGCCCATTCATGTTTTTTCCAAATTGTGTATTAATGGGATTCAAAGTAAAAATATAAGGTTCTGAAACGTTGTCAAATTCTTTCAGAACTCTACGGAACGTCGGCAGACTACGAGCGGAGTCTGAATTCGAACTTTGGTCCATGCGTACACCATGCCTCCTGTACGCCCTCGAGTACGACGTTCAGAGCGACTTCAGACACTAACTCAAACACTCACTAGTCCACCAATAGCTATCCAAATGCAACCTGTCCGTGGTACTAGGGGAAGGGGTGCGATTTCTCGTGGTACAAGGGGACGTGGGGTGGCTCCTACCTCAGCCAGCGCTGCCACATCTCACAGTGATACTCCTACCAGTGGTATCAGCAAGATCCGGTGGGAGACACCAAACTGCAATCGAACATCTGCGCTCGTGACGTACCTCAGAACCCATCCTGCCGACCGTCGGATATTATTTTATGAAGGAAGGAAATCTCACCATGATGACGGCCCTCCTTCTGGGAGTGACAAGGGCAAAATACATGCAGTAATCGCCAAACAGATATTTGAGAAGGACGAGATGTATCAGTTGATGTATGCTGAGGATCAGATGAAGTTCACGCAGGCTGTGGGCAACCGTCTCACTTAGTATGTTTTTCATCTACTTCCTCCCCCACTTCCTCCCCCTTTTTATGTATATACTAAGTGCTACATTCAGTCTCAAGGGAAGTATAAGACTCATCATGCACGCTTCAAGCAGACGGGTGCTGGAGTCAATCCGGATGAACCTGGTGCCGCAGTGAATCTACTAGGTACGTTTTTTTAAAATAATAATTGAGTGAAACTAAATTAGTTGTAGTGCAAATTTTAAATGATTTCCCGTGGTATGAAGATCTCGATGAAATCTGGAGAGATAACCCTGCGTATGCTGCTAAAACCTTCTCGTCTGCTCCTGGTACGGATCGCGCAGGGGGCCTTAAAGCCCTGACGCAACAAAAGAGCAAAGGAAAAGGAAAAGCATCCCCCCCTCCTGCTCCTGATCACACTGAAGATTCAATGATCGTGGTTGACGATGCTCCCAACACTCGTGATGATGCCCTTAACCCTCTTGAAGACCATCCTCCCGCTAACCCTCTCGAAGACCGTCCTCCTGCTTACCCTCTTGAAGACCGTCCTCCTGCTAACCCTCTCGAAGACTGTCCTCCTGCTAACCCTCTCGAAGACCGTCCTCCGGCTAACCCCCTCGAAGGCCATCCTCTCACCAACCCTTTGTGCAATGTTGACCTACCCTATGATACCATGGACCCTGTCATTGACGACTTCGCCATGGGTGACGAGCTCGATTACGACGAAAATGAGGATGTAGAGCATGAAGAAGCACCCCGGTCCCTCTCTAACAAACGCCCACTGTCTTCCCCCTCACCACCTCCTACGCACACCCGCAACCACTCATCTTATGGAACGTTCAAAAGCCATGTCAGTCGTGTGATGGGCCATGGACCCATACGCTCACCAAAATCGCCATCATCCATTGCATCGTTGTCCATGAAGGAAGTGACACGCTCTACATCCTCAGGATTTTCATCGCCGTCTTCCTCCTCACACCAACTGAGCACCACGCTCAAAGATAGCACTGCAAAAAAATCTCTCGGGAAGAATATTGGGTCGGAGGTTGGGAGTGTCCGTGGGCAAGTTGAGGCGCTAACTAACAACATGTCATATGTCTATACTGCAAAGGCGGCGGCATCAGAGTACAAGATTGCCAAGGTCAACGCTCTCCGTCAGGAACGTGACCTTGACTTCCAACGTGAGAAAGCTGACCTTGAACGCAATGAGGCCATCGTCATACATCAGCGCTGTCAAGAGTCCAAGATTCTTGAGCTTCAAGTTCTCGAAGCTCAAGCTAAGGTTCACGCTGAGCGAAAAGCCACTCTTCAGCTCGAAATCGAGCTTATCAAATTGAAGGGAGGTGCAGCTGATTAGGGTAGGCTTCGTCATCGTCGTCATCGTCATTTGCTTCTGTTACACTAGTGGTTTGTCATTCTCTTGCATCTGGCATCTCGTGTCTTGCGCCTCATGTCTTGCATATTATTCTCCATACATATGTTTACATGCTTTCTGAACCCATATATGTTGTTACATGCTTACTCCTACATATGTTTTCTATGTACTACCAATATATTTGTTTTGTCAGTTCAACAAATACTCCATCAACTTTGCACGAACTTGGTGGCCAGGAGTACCTTGATATGAGGTGTCTCCAGCACCCACCTCATCTACATCATGGTCTGTGTCCACTGCAGGCATATAGGCCTGGAGAGCTGACTCTTCAGTGGTGCTCTTGATCCCACGATGCTCTTCAAACCGAATCACCATGTTGTGAAGGATGAGGCAGCACTGGACCCAGTAAGAAATATATGCAAGGTGTTTGTCATGCTGCAGTGGGTGTCGAAGTTCTCGAAGAGACTGAAAGCGATTTTTAAGAGCAGCAAATGCATGCTCTACCCGGACACGAACCTGAATCACCAAAAATAAATGGACACAAGAAAAAATCAAATAACACACATACTCTGGAAAGGGCAGTGTTGAATGCCTTCTGGTCACTGGTTAAAGCCCCATTGACAGGCTTCTTGAAAGGGGGGATGCACCATGGTTCTAATGGATAGGCACTATCTGCCCAGATCCAGTGGTCATCTCCAAGAAGTGTTGCATGATGATGGTAAATATGAGTAGATCGGAATGCATATGCATCATGTGCACTTCCAGTGTGACCAATAGCATAATCTGCTATAGCAAGATTGTGGATCATAATAACTGCCTAAAAGAATTTGAATTAGAGAAAGACCTATAAATAAAATAGAATGAAATACCTGGCAGTTGAGGGAGTACTGAGACTTCCTACTATAAAAAGTCTCACCATAGAGACCTGGCTTATCACAAAGAGCTATCAATGATCCATCAGCAGCTAGGATACCATTCCGCCACTCTGGGCAAGTACGGTCCTGAACATACTTCCGGGAATGACCAGCATCATTTGAGTCAAGATCAGGGAAGAATATGAATTTGTCATGCTTGCCAAGCAGGGCAATCATGACACGATTAGTGCAGTTTGTGACTGACCCAACACTAACACCTGCCCACTGGCAGACATCCTCATTTGAGATTGAATTGCCATAGTGGCCAGCACGGTTAAGAAATATTGCAAGTTGGATGGCAACAGGAAGTTGGGGATTGTTGGATTGATTGTGGAAAATGGATCATCAATGATCTCATTGAGGATATCATCAAATATTTCTGGAGAAACACGTAGCTTCTTCTGGAATAGGTGGGGGCGATGCATAGTGAAGTGATCAAGTAGTTGGATCTGTGGGGCTCGCATAGGGGGCTCATCTGGTCGGTTAAGGACACTAGCAACCTCTATCTCATCCCGAAGAGCAGTGAGTGAGCCAAGAAGTTGAGCAAATTGCTCATGGATCACAAATGAGCCAACACTTGAGGTCCTGGAATGTCCTGAAGCATTGGACATGGACATAGGGGACATAGGGGACATGGGGGACATGGGGGACATAGGGGACATAGGGGACATAGGAGATATAAGGGATAAAGGGGATGGGGTCCTAATATCAGACATAGCTGAGTCTGAACTATCATCATCTTGTGTGGCATGTTCAACCCATGCCATAGCCACATCTAAGCTAGCAGAATCTATCTGTTTGAGCAGTTCTTGACGTTGTGACTGGCGAGGCATTGGGGTGATATGTTATCATCTCCTATCGATGACTCTGCGCAAGGTTTAAGCGGAGTTTGAATTTTGCTTGTGCGTGCGTCTAACCCTAACCCCAAAATTGGACTTCGATAATTCAAAGCAATCGAAGCGCTAAGTATTTCGAACGGAGTTTAAATTTGGCTTTTCAAGCGGATTTTCAGAACGTTTCAAAGCATCTTTCAGAGCGTTTCAGAACCGTTTCAGAACCGTTCCAGAAGGTTCAGAATTTTACTTTGAATACCCTTATTGTTTGGTGTTGTTTTTTCCGCCCCTTGAAGTCGTCAATACTGGTTAGCCTCGCCCTCAGTGATATGTCTTAACGACTGAAAGATCACAGTTTCTTGCATCAGATCCGATTCATCCCAATGACCATTCTTTCAGCGCACAAAACTCAGACTCAGTAATATGATCTTCGGGCTCGAAGTTGGGGTGCGATTTGTGTGCAGATAGCCTCCGTACAGCGAATTCTCGAGCTTTTTTGTAGCGAGTTTCTATCTCCATCTGATGGTAACTTTAACACTTCAAGTCTGCAATTCGGGACTGCATACCATGGCTTCAGTTGAGATATCGGTCTCATAACACGGCCAGCGGCCGGTGTGTGACTGCATGTTTGTATCTGGCCTTTCATCAAAGCTAGCATACTCGTAAGTATCCAAGTTTACTGCGCAGTGCCTAATTAGGTTGATCAGTCGAAGCCTGCGGTCAGGGTGCTCCGCCGTTGGAGCAGGCTGTATCAGATGGGGGCGCATCTAAAACTTGAAAGTGCTCGTCGAGTGGACTTTGATTTACCATAAGACTCCGTTCGGGAACTCAGATGAGGCGTGTTTCATCTGCCGGCATCCATATACACCTGGGTTCTGGCTCCTGACTTTGGCCATCCAAACTTGCAGCAACTTTCTTTCTGGGCAGCATGTCACACAGCCTTAGAATAATGATGAGAACCATTCGAATCGACATAACTGTCACTAATATGATTATGTGAAAGCACCGCTCTCATCTCGTCTCACTCGCTCCTGTTCTCATGCCTTCCACACCTTCATTCAGGTCTAGTATTTCCCTTCATTGTTAGATTCGTATTTCGATTGTTCTCACGATACTCTAAGCTTTGTTTTCCCACTTAGCGGCAAATCGGGCACCCCAATAACACCGGCGGTAAGTCGTTCCGGTCTTAGTCATCTTATGTTCTCTTCTCAGGCTGAATGATTATTTTTCGTATCATGGCTTCCAGTCCTTCGACATTGGATACTCTATTATTTGTTCCTCCTGCCTCACTCGTAGCTTCAGAGTTCCCTAACGACGGGATCCCTGTAGTGTCAGCCTGTATGACAAGATTCGTGATTCATGGGTCGTTAGAGAAGGCCCTGGGGTATCTGAGGTGATACCACCACCCATACCCACCAATATACCCACTGTGGGTGTGGATCGTTCAAAGGTATCAGAGATAGATACCCCTACCCACACCCATGGTGGGTATACCCGTGGACGAAAAATTGTTGAGCAACGCAAATGGGGGTGAGCACAGAGAATAAAAGAGGGTGCCGGTGAGGTGCTAGTCCTTACGAAGGGGATGCGCGAGATGTGTGCTCGATTGAAGCACACCTGGATGATTTTCGCATGGTACAGCCTGGCCAAATTTCACGCGTCATCTGACAAATGACGTCAATTTAGCAGCTCGATCGTCTCGAGACAACCCTGGCAACGCTTGCTACAGTGAACTTGGCACTGGCGTTCTACCATGAGGGCATCTCTTTGGAAGTGAACGTAATGCAAGCCAATAAACCACGGGTAATTAAACAGGCGAATTTTAAAACTCCTGCCACCTGCCTGGGATCAAAACAAAACTCTTGCCACATTTTATCCGGAAGTCGAATCCTTGCAATCATGTCGACTCGGACAGCAACCATTTTGTCATCGCTTTTCGAGGGGGGATAGTTTCGTACGTGACTAATGTGCCCACCTTTGCCACCCATCTGCCAGCACATATATAATGGACCACTGGGTATGTAGTATGACATTACTTTGCAGTAAATCATGTTCCCCGCTGCATCCTTGTTGATGTTTCTCCTGGCTTTGTCAATCACAGGTTCGCCCGTTGAAGTTCGCAATTCCCCCATCACCCTCCCTATTTTCGGGAGGCTAAACTATGCCAATGGTACTGTTAACCTCTTGCAGCATGATAGAACTTGCGTAGCGGCCCTTAGAGATTCCAGTACACGTTGTCGACACCGGTAGCTCGAATACATGGGTTGGCGCCTCCGCTAAGTATGTGGTAACCAAAACTAGCATCAACACTCATCAGCCTGTGGGGGTTGACTACGGCTCTGGCGGCTTTATTGGTATGACATACACCAATATCATGAGTCAAAGATACCTACGATTATCTATAGGAACTGAGTACCTCGACACCGTCACTCTAGCCAGTGGGCTCACCACCACCAAGCAGTCGATTGGTGTTACTTCTACTTCGTCGGGCCCCCTGGTGATGTTGACGGTATCCTTGGCTTGGGACCTGTAGACTTAACACGGACTACCTTAACAAATTCACTGGAAACAACGATCCCGACTGTGGCCGACAACCTGCATAGCCAAGGCACCATTCCTCAGAACGTCGTCAGTGTCTTTCTCGAGCCCAGCAGTTCGAAGGGAGAGACCGAAGGAGAGCTCAACTTCGGTGGAACTGACGCTACCAAGTACACCGGTGACATTGCATACACGTAAGCTACTCCAGCTGAAAAAGCTGAAGGACTTTTCGAGTGGGCACGTCTTGCTTGTAAATCCATCAAAATACCCCCTGCTGGCTTATCTCCAATCGAGTCCTTTGATGCTGTGGTGTCCCGCAGTCCTGCTGATCAGGCGAAGCTGTTGGATAGTATTTACCAGTTCATTTTGACAAATATCATGCCAGAGGATCAATCCTCGCACACCGCGTCTCGGGACAAACAGCTAGCGAGATTTCGTTCTGTGATGGGACAGATCCTTGGCGCAGCCGAACCCCTCTCGTTGAAGTCCCTGAATGTTATGCGGAAGCATTTTCCAGACAAAAGCGACCATTACGAAGTCCAAGTCATGGTTGAACATATGGGATCCCTCCTCAGTGGCACCACTGACTCATCCACCCCCATCCGACCCCTTCATGCCTCCTTCCGCGATTTCCTTACAGATCCGGACCCTAAACGCAGTGGAGAATTCTTCGTCGACGTGTCGAAGATACAACGAGACCTTGCTTTCGCATCACTTGGAGTGATGAAAGATGAACTCTCGTTCAATATCTGCGGTTTAAAATCATCTTATCTCCCCAACTCCGAAGATCCCGGGCTACCAGAACGGGTTGAAAAGCACATTCCCCCACATCTATCTTACGCCTGCCGATTTTGGCCTGTCCACGTCAAAGTGACTGACTTCGATCCGGGACTCGCCAAAGAAATCAAATCATTCTTTGACCATGAGCGACTGTTCTTCTGGCTCGAGGTACTCTGCCTTATCAATGCGCTCAGCGGTGCAGTCCCCGCCCTTCCGGTTATTGCCAAGTGGCTGAAGGTGAGTACATGGTTATTGAGTGTCGGATAACAACTCACACGCAATCGTAACTGCAGGGTCACACCGGATTCGAAGACGCCTCATCCGCTGCAATGGACGTGCAGAGATTTATTTCAGTTTTCGGCGGCATTATTTTACACAGCACACCTCATCTCTATGTATCAGCACTGCCATTCTCTCCCGTCAACTCTGCACTATCCAAAACGTTTTCTGCACGGTTTCCCAACTCTCTTCGTGTCGCATCTGGACGTGATATCAACTGGACGGCTGTTCAGACTGTGATCAGCGGACACACTGGTTGGGTTAACTCAGTTTCGTTCTCGCCGGATGGGACTCGGATTGCAACTGGATCGGATGATTGCACTGTGCGAATGTGGGATGCAGCGACTGGGCAGCCAGTAGGCAAGCCCTTGCTGGGGCACTTTCGCTCAGTTACATCAGTTTCTTTCTCGCCAGATGGGACACTCCTTGCTTCTGGCTCGTGGGATGAGACCGTTCGGCTGTGGGATGTAGCAACATTGCAGCCCGTTGGTGATCCCTTATGTGGACACACTAGTGCAATTTTATCAGTCTCGTTTTCGCCAGACGGAACTCGCATCGTGACAGGTTCGGTCGATGAGACTGTTCGGCTGTGGGAAGTAGCCACGGGGCAGCCAGTCGGTGAGCCCTTGGACGGGCACACTTATTTGGTTATGCCAGTCTCCTTCTCTTCGGATGGGATTCGCATCGCGACTGGTTCTAGTGATAACACTGTCCGACTGTGGAATGCAGCTACAGGGAAACCTGTCTGTGAGCCCTTGGAGGGGCACTCTGATTTGGTCAATTCAGTCTCATTCTCGCCGGATGGGACTCACATCGTGACTGGTTCTAGTGATAAAACTGTCCGGCTGTGGAATGCAGCTACAGGGAAACCTGTCTGTGAGCCCTTGAAGGGGCACTCTGATGTGGTCAATTTAGTCTCATTCTCGCCGGATGGGACTCGCATCGTTTCTGGTTCAAACGATCACACTGTCCGACTGTGGGATCCAGCAACAGGGCAACCAGTCGGTGAGCCCTTGCTGGGGCACACTAATAGTGTCCGCTCAGTCTCGTTCTCTCCGGATGGGACTCGCATCGCGACTGGTTCTGCAGATCACACTGTCCGACTGTGGGATGCATCTACAGGCCAGCCAGTTAGGCAGCCCTTGCAAGGGCACGCTACTTCAATTACCTCAGTCTCGCTATCGCCGGATGGGACGCGCTTCGCGACTGGTTATGAGGATGGGACTGTCCGGCTGTTGGATGCAGCGACAGGTCAGCCAGTCGGTAAGCCTTTGCTGGGGCACACTGGGTGGGTCAACTCAGTCTCGTTCTCTCCGGATGGGACTCGCATCGCAACTGGTTCGCTGGACAGGAGTGTTCGGATGTGGGATACAGGCACCGGGCAGTTAGTGGGTGAGCCTTTGCTGGGGCACAGTAATGAAGTTAACTCAGTCTCGTTTTCACCGGATGGGACTCGTATCGTTTCTGGGTCGCATGATAGGACTGTCCGATTGTGGGATGTAGGAACGGGGCAGGCAGTTGGTGAGCCCTTGGAGGGGCACACTGCCTGCGTCAGATCAGTCTCATTCTCGCCGGATGGGACTCGCATCATTTCCGGTTCATATGATCATACTGTTCAGATGTGGGAAGTAGCGACGGGGCAGCCAGTTGGCGAGCCCTTGGACGGGCACACTGGCTGGGTTATGTCAGTCTCCTTCTCTTTGGATGGGACTCGCATCGCGACTAGTTCTAGTGATCACACTGTCCGGCTGTGGAGTGCAGCGACAGGGAAGCCTGTCTGTGAGCCCTTGAAGGGACACAATGATTGGGTCAACTCAGTCTCATTCTCGCCAGATGGGACTCGCATTGTTTCTGGGTCGGACGATAAGACTGTCCGGTTGTGGGATGTAGGGACAGGGCATTCAATTGGTGAACCCTTTTGGGGGCACACTAGCAATGTTAATTCAGTCTCCTTCTCACCAGACGGAACTCGCATCATTTCCAATTCAGATGATGGAACTGTCCGGGTCTGGTATGCAGCAATTGGGAAGTCATTGCAGGACCACATTGAAGACAACTGTTCAGCACCGTCCCCACACAGCAGTCATATCCAATATCCAACAACCGTCGTCCCCACACCCAACATTGCAAACGATGACTTCATTTCCTTCTCATCAAACCCGACTCATGCACTGCACGACACTGCTGAACTACTTGAAGGTGCCTCCCACGATGACCGCAGGTCGACATTCACTTCTCTGGGACAAGATGGATGGATGATTGGACCCAATCATCAGCTCTTATTCTGAATACCACCCGCTTCGCGGAAGACATTTGGATATAATCCTCAGACTGCGTTGATCATTCCCAGGGGGCATGTTGAGCTTGATTTGAGTCGCATGGCACATGGGACACGGTGGCAGCATTGCCATAAGGAGTGAGTCTTCAACCTTTTCTGTTCGTTCTAGCCAATAAACTGAATACTTTTAGCTCGTAATTACGACTATCGTACTCCAACAATTGGCATATGGAAGTATCAAGGAACCTTATGCTGAGTGCGATGGCAAGCTTATTCTATGTAAATTGTATAAAATCAAACACTTGGTCTGAACTCAGGATAGTTCGAGTGAAAGTCGTATTAGAAAGGTGATCGAGTGACAGACTTTTGAGAACATGAAATGATCATAGTGTAACGAAGCTAGTGATCTGAAATGCCGTTGAGCGAAATGAATAGAGAGAAGATGATCTTCCAGTTGGCAGGAGAAGATTATAGCAGCAGTGGAGGCGTCTCATGATTTGAATATTGCAGAGTCGTTTGGTTTCGGTTGTACACACCACACACGGGTTTAGATGTTAAGAGGACTGGGTCATGGCATCAAATGAAATTTCATCGAAAATACAGAGATGTTTAACAAAAAGGCTACAGACATTATTGTGAATGACACAGAGATGGTAGGACATCGCAGAGCCTAGGACAGGCCCAGTCGAGAATGGAAGACTGTTTGGCTTCGGGAGAGACATAGAAACTCAGGCGGTGATCAATCAGAGAAATCATACTGATCAAGGAATGGTTGGCTTCGCAGGAAGACAGACTCTTGGAAGGAGTGAGACGTAATATCTTTCTGTGTGGAAACAGACTACGGGATTGCGACGGGACGGGGAAGATCATACGTGAAACCATCCTGTCTCAAGTCGTGGCTGGGAGAGAGATTGGAATAGACAGTTCGAAAAGTTGGTCTTTGGAACAACAGAAGAAGCCTTATTTGCCGAGAGACGATGAATGAACAGCTGCCAGCGCATAGAACTACTGGAAAAAGTTGTGAGACACGAACCAAGGTAGGCTGTTTGCAAGGGTCCACCCTTGATGATCGAACAATCCAGGTATTTGCCTGGCATGGACCTCGGATGGAAAAACGCATGAATTCGAGAACGACACACCCAGGGACTCATCCATACCAATTTACCACTATCTCCTGATGAGCGCATCCTCGCAAGTATATCATTATCTGACAAGACAGCACGAGTCACTGTGGAACACTGAAGCAAATCAACCCTAATGGGAACTGATGTTGATTATCTCTGTAGCGGCGGAGTTTACGGAAGAAATATAACAAACTTATTGATGTTCGTCATTTGAAGCTTGGAGACCGACGAACTACTACCGTTCGAGTATTATGTAATGTACCATTCTCCTCTGAATATTGATCGAACAAAGTGAATTACCATTTTCGTCGCGAGGATTACAAGTCGCAGACTTGACAACAGCAGTCCATGAAGCGTTGGTTCAAGTTGCAGCAAAAGAATACAACTATGATAATAATTTGATCCTGTCAATTGTGTCCACAGCTCGCCTGACTCTGCTGTTTGATATTCTCAAATCTCGATCAACCTCAACTTGAAAACCTGCACCAGTTCACGAGTCCACTCCCAAGTCATTCTTTTGACTTTGTATTTCCCGGAGTTCCGTGATACCCACCCAATGCTTAGCGCCCGAAGTCAATAGCAGCAAATATTATTGCCTCGAGGCTTGTGGCCTATTGTGTATTTAAAATGACATCGACCCATCCTTTTTTCTAACTTGTCGCACCCTACTTCTCTCACACTGAGTATCAATCCCAGTCACCATGACCAATGCCAATCAATTAGGGGACTCTAGCTCAGTTCCTCCTCCAGGCATCAAGACTTCCAACGAAACAAACGCCGCTCAACGCCCTCAGGTATGTGGCTGATGTTTCTGAAGTCGCAAAAACGTTGACTCGTGAATATATCGTTACATCTAGGGCCGGCCCCGTGGCAAAATCTGTCGGTTTCTGGGGAATGTCAAGAATAGTGTGATCAAAAAAATTTCTGTGAGTCAATACTTACCGAGTGTACTGGAATTAAGCTGATATTGCACACAAGCGCTCGAACTTGAGGGATTCACGCAACCATCGCGACCCTGTTCCCCCGAATGTCGATCGTGATGGTGCCTCATCGACTCCGAATATCGAGGTGGGTCACTTTTCAGTTTATAGCTCTTCATTAATCCTGTTGGTTGTGCCGGTTCAGCATGCTCCCTCTGGTACGGATCAGAGCATCAATCCACAATTAGCACTTCAGAGCGCCAAAGATGGCGTGGAAGGCATGAAACTATTGTCAGGACCTGTGACATCTACAGCATCTATCGCACAAAATACACCAGCAGATCTCGAGGACGCATGTAATTTCGAGGAGACATATCTTAAACCTCTCAAGATATTCGATAGTGTTATCGAGAAGCTTGCGGATGTATGGACCCATTCCTCTTGGTTAGATCCGAACTAATGCCTTTGATTAGGTACACCCTTACGCAAAGGTGGTACTAGGCCTACTGTCTTCTGCATCCAAAGTACGTACTATTTTACTCCGAGCCTTATCACCTGTTCAGCCATCGTCCATTTAGATAGTCCTCGCTCAATCAGATCGTGACAAAGGGATACTCCGCCTTCTCAAGAAGTTGGGTCAAGTCTACGACTTCATGATGCAAGACTCCACTCTTGGTGAAATCCCGTCGATGCAGGGCATCGTCGGACGAATAGTTCAGCAGACTCTCGAGTGTTCCCAGTTCATCAAAGACTACTCCGCGACCAAAAACTTCTGTGAGGAATCCACGACTTACTATACTTTACTCAATTGCTCATTATCGATCCTTTACTCCTGTTATAGGGCAGAGACTCGGAAAAAATGTTATCTCGGAAACAGACGATACGACTCAAAAGTACATCGACGTGTTAGATACGCTCATGCAAAACTTCCGGGACCAGGCTACTCGCGATGTAGAAATATTCGTCCACCGTACTGGTAAGGCTCCTACATGCTTATGATTCGACGTCTATTCATACTTTTTCAGGCGAGATATTGGACCTTAGCGGTATGGTATATGCAGAAGGCGCGGGACGAGATACCGGGAAACAATGCCTAACAGGGACGCGCAAGGAAATCATATCTGAGATCACAGACTGGATCAACAGCACTGAAGACAATGTCCAGCGCGTGCTCTGGCTATCTGGTCCTGCAGGCAAGGGCAAGTCGGCCATCGCACATACAATTGCTAACTTGTTCAATGATGTGGGAGGGCTCGGTTCATGTTTCTGCTTCGATCACCAACGAGATGCCGACCATCGTCATGACAAGATTTTTTCCACCATCGCACGTGATCTGGCCGACCGCGATCCGGAGATGAGACAAGCATTGGCTGAGGCAGTCAAAGATGCAAGTTCGCTCAAGACCACTGCAGACATCGTCCAACAATGGGACGAGCTTCTCATGAAACCACTGGGGAAGCCCTCAGGGTCGATTGTAAGACCTGTTGTCATCTTGATAGACGCACTGGACGAAAGCGGTGGAGTGGAGACACGGTCCCGCCTTCTGCAAATTCTTGCGGGAAAACTAGGCGTTCAACGAATCACAGAACTCCCAGCCAACTTCCGGGTTATCATTACCTCTCGCCCCCTTCGCGACATCGAAGCTGAGCTTGCAGATGCTCAACATATCAAACGGATGTCGATGGACGACATTTCATCAGCCACTGCAGAACGCGACATCCGTACTTACGTATCGAAGGAGCTGAAAGGGCTCTCTGGGTTTGGGGATGGAGAATTCGCAACCCTGGCTGAAAAGGCTGACGGACTTTTCGAGTGGGCACGTCTTGCTTGTAGATCCATCAAAGCACCCCCTGCTGGTTCATCTCCAATCGAGTCCTTCAATGCTGTAATGTCCCGCAGTCCTGCTGATCGGGCAAGGTTGTTGGATGATATTTATCAGTTCATTTTGACAGAGATCATGCCAAAGGGTAAAACCACGCATGCCGCGTTCCGGGACAAACAGCTAGCGAAATTTCGTTCTGTGATGGGACAGATCCTTGGCGCAGCAGAACCCCTCTCTTTGGAGTCGCTCAATGTTATGCGGAAGCATTTTCCAGACAAAAGCGAGCATTACGAAGTCCAAGTCATGGTCGAACATATGGGATCCCTCCTCAGCGGCACCAGCGACTCCTCCACCCCCATCCGACCCCTTCATGCCTCTTTCCGCGATTTCCTTACAGACCCTGAATGCAGTGGAGAGTTCTTCGTCGACGTGTCAAAGGTACAACGAGACCTTGCTTTTGCATCACTTGGAGTGATGAAAGATGGACTTTCGTTCAATATCTGCAGTTTGAAATCATCTTATCTCCCCAACTCCGAAGATCCCGGGCTACGAGAACGAGTTGAAAAGTGCATCCCCCCACATCTTTCTTACGCCTGCCGATTTTGGCCTGTCCATGTAAAAGCGACTGACTTTGATCCGGGACTCGCCGAAGACATCAAATCATTCTTTGACCATCAGCGACTCCTCTTCTGGATTGAAGTCCTCGGCATAATCAATGCGCTCAGCGGTGCGGTCCTTGCCCTTCCGGTTATAGCTAAGTGGTTGAAGGTGAGCAGATGGTTATTGAGTGTCAGATAACAACTCACATGCGATCGAAATTGCAGGGTCACGCCGGATTCGAAGATGCCTCATCCGCTGCAATAGACGTACAGAGATTTATACAACTCTTCGGCGTCATGATTTTACACAGCACACCTCATCTCTATGTATCAGCACTGCCATTCTCTCCCGTCAACTCTGCACTATCCAAAACGTTTTCTGCACGGTTTCCCAACTCTCTTCGTGTCGCATCTGGACGTGATATCAACTGGACGGCTGTTCAGACTGTGATCAGCGGACACACTGATTACGTTAACTCAGTTTCGTTCTCGCCGGATGGGACTCGGATTGCAACTGGATCGGATGATTGCACTGTGCGAATGTGGGATGCAGCGACTGGGCAGCCAGTAGGCGAGCCCTTGCTGGGGCACACTGACTCAGTTACCTCAGTTTCTTTCTCGTCGGATGGGACACTCATTGCGTCTGGCTCGTACGATGAGACTGTCCGGCTGTGGGATGTGGCAACATTGCAGCCCGTTGGTGATCCCTTATGTGGACACATTAGTGCAGTTTTATCAGCCTCGTTCTCGCCAAACGGAACTTGCATCGTGACAGGTTCAGCGGATAGGACTATCCGGCTGTGGGACGTAGCAACGCGGCAGCCAATTGGTGAACCCTTGAAGGGGCACACTGGTTGGATCAGATCAGTCTCATTCTCGCCGGATGGGACTCGCATTGTTTCTGGCTCATATGATAAGACTGTTCGGCTGTGGGAAGTAGCGACGGGGCAGCCAGTCGGTGAGCCCTTGGACGGGCACACTGATTGGGTTAGGTCAGTCTCGTTCTCACCGGATGGGACTCGCATTGTTTCTAGTTCGCGCGATGCAACCGTCCGGTTGTGGGATGTAGGAGTGGGGCAGCCAGTTGGTGAGCCCTTACGGGGGCATACTGAAAACGTCAACTCAGTTTCGTTCTCGCCGGACGGAAGGCGCATTGTGATAGGTTCGAGCGATGGGACTGTCCGACTGTGGGATCCAGCAACAGGGCAACTAGTCGGTGAGCCCTTGCTGGGGCACACTAGCAGTGTCCTATCAGTCTCGTTCTCTCCGGATGGAACTCGCATCGCGACTGGTTCTGCAGATCACACTGTCCGACTGTGGGATGCATCTACAGGCCAGCCAGTTAGTCAGCCCTTGCAAGGGCACGCTACTTCAATCACCTCAGTCTCGCTATCGCCGGATGGGACGCGCTTCGCGACTGGTTATGAGGATGGGACTGTCCGGCTGTTGGATGCAGCGACAGGTCAGCCAGTCGGTGAGCCTTTGCTGGGGCACACTGAGTTGGTCAGCTCAGTCTCGTTCTCTCCGGATGGGACTCGCATCGCAACTGGTTCGCTGGACAGGAGTGTTCGGATGTGGGATACAGGCACCGGGCAGTTAGTGGGTGAGCCTTTGCTGGGGCACAGTAATGAAGTTAACTCAGTCTCGTTTTCACCGGATGGGACTCGTATCGTTTCTGGGTCGCATGATAGGACTGTCCGATTGTGGGATGTAGGAACGGGGCAGGCAGTTGGTGAGCCCTTTGAGGGGCACACTAAATGGGTCAGATCAGTCTCATTCTCGCCGGATGGGACTCGCATCATTTCCGGTTCATATGATCATACTGTTCAGATGTGGGAAGTAGCGACGGGGCAGCGAGTTGGCGAGCCCTTGGACGGGCACACTGGTTGGGTTATGTCAGTCTCCTTCTCTTTGGATGGGACTCGCATCGCGACTGGTTCTATGGATAAGACTGTCCGGCTGTGGAATGCAGCGACAGGGAAACCTGTCTGTGAGCCCTTGGAGGGGCACTCTGATTGGGTCAATTCAGTCTCATTCTCGCCGGATGGGACTCGCATCGTTTCTGGTTCGGACGATCAGACTGTCCGGCTGTGGGATGCAGGAACGGGGCAGCCAATTGGTGAACTCCTGCACACTAGTCGCGTTTCTTCAGTAGCCTTCTCGCAGAATGGAACTCGCATCATTTCCAATTCATATGATGGCTCTGTCCGGGTCTGGTATGCACCGATTGTGCAGTCATTGCAGGACCACGGCAAAGACAACTGTTCAGCATCGTCCCTGCATGACAGTTGCAGTTCCCATCCAACAGCCGTTGTCTCCACACCCAACACCGCCAACGATGAGTTCATTTCTTTCTCATCAGACTCGACTCATGCACTGTGCGACACTGCTGAGCTGCTTGAGGGCACCCCCCATAATGACCACAAGTCGGCATTCGCTCTCCTGGGAGAAGATGGATGGATGATGGGACCCAGCCGTCGGCTCTTATTCTGGGTACCACCCGCTTCTCGAAAACTATTCTATAATCCTCAGACTGCATTGGTGATACCCAGGGGCGGTGTTGAGCTTGATTTGAGTCACATGGCGCATGGGATACATTGGCAGCACTGCTATGATAAGTGAGTTTCCAGCGTTTTTCTGTTACTCGCAGTTAATCAACTGGATACTTCTAGCTCGTAATTACGATGACCGATTCCAACAACTGACGTGTAAAAACATCAAAGAACCTTACATCAAGTACGGTAGCAAGATAATTTCATGCAAATTGTATATTTACCTAGCAAATATCGAGTCTGAACTCGTGGTAGTTCGAGTGAAAGTCGTGCAAGAAAGGTGACCGAGTCGCAGATTTTTGAGAGCGCAGAACAATCATAGTATAATGAAGCAAGTCATCCGAGGTGCCGTCGAGCAAAATGAACAGAGGCAAGAGTGTGTTCAATAAACTCCCAAGATGTAGAGAGGATTACAGTAATGGAGGTGTATTATGATTTGGATATTGCACGGTCGTTTGGTTTCAGTTGCGCAGAGCACATCCCGGTTTAAATATTAAGAGGACTAAGCCCATCAAATGAGATCCCATCGAAAATGTGGAGAAGTTCCAAAAGGCTACAGACACTGGTGAATGGCGCAGGTAGGACATCCCAGATCCTAGGATGGATCCACTCGAGAATGGAAGACGGTTTGGGTTCAGGAGAGACATAGAAGCTGAGGAGGCGATCAATCAGAAAAATCATCCCTCACAGATGAAGGAAAGATTGCTTGGCAGGAAGACAGACAGACTCTTTGGAGCGGCAGGACACAATTTTTTTGGTGTAGAAACAGTTTGCGAGTTTGCGACGGAATGGGGAAGATAATACGTGAAACCCTCCGGTCTCAAGTCTAACTCCGTCGTGGCTAGTCTACCAGTGAAGCAAGAGGTTGATTCGAAATGTAGAACCAACTAGAAAATGAAGAGGTAAGAGCAGACAAATGGAATTGAATGACATCCGCACTTACAGTCTGCCAGGTCCTGCATTTTGTTGCCAGCTATGGAGACCCTCGAGATCGTTACCTTATGTGCATTGACGGAGACCTTGAATAAGCAGTTGCGTCCTGATGACATGGAGTTTTTGACAAAAATATAATTGGAATGTGTAAAAACAACAAGGTGAGCGCATGAGCTCTCGGTGAACGTGACAATATCATCTGCGAGACATCGATTCAGGGCCAGCAACACGTAACTCTGCCTGCGGTAAGGAAGGGAAGCAAGTATCTATCTAGGGTGTGTCCCTAAAGCCCATCAGATGCTGCACAATCTGGAATGCGGTCTGAAGTCATCGATTTCTGCGTTAGGGCACACCTGCACATCAGCATTGTCAACTTACTACTGGCGCAAACTGCGGAACCCTACAGAAGGCTTTAGAAACGAGACCCTGCATATTGTGGTGAACTCACATGTGCCCACTCAAGGCCACTTTGTAATAAGTGAGTCCCCGCTCTGAATGCATCATCCCATAGGCACCCACGCCATCGACAATGAAACTGCCAAAGTGTGAAGAAGATCACAACAGCAGAGGAAGCGTATCATGATTTGGATATTGCGGAGTCGTTTGGGTTCCGTTGCACACTGCACACACTGATTTATGTAAATGCTATGCGAGAGGACTGGGCGCGTCAAATGGGATCCCATCGAAAATACGGAAAACTAACAAAAATGGCTTAGGCATTATGGTGAATGCCATAGAACATCCCAGAGCCTGTGATGGATCCACTTGGGAATGGAAGACTGCTTTGGGAGAGACATTTATAGAAGCTCAGGAAGCGAATAATCAGAAAAATCATCGCTCACGGATCAAGGAAAGATTGGCCTAGCAGGAAGCCAGACTCTTGGGAGGAGCGAGACACGATATTTTTTCGTGTAGAAACAGACTACGGGTTTGCAACGGATGTAACTTAGTTATAACAATCATGTGTTGGAAAGAACTGCGACATTGCGATCACAAATATTACCTAGAAGTATCACTCGTTACCACAGGAACAGGAATCATGTTTAAAGAGCGTAGTTCAGCCATACTCCGATGACCAGGTGCTCAAACTTGGTCCGCTCCTTGGGTCAAGTATTTCACACGTTTTCAATCTTTCAATGACCAATCATATTGAAGAAAGTCAACCACACGATCAACGAGTCAAAGAGCTCCTTGCACGTATACGTTCGCCAGCATAATATATCCATATTGGAAAGGTATGCCGATGACGATGGCAAGACCTGCAAGAAGGGTGTTGCCTCCCCCATAACCGAGTGCGCTGAACATTTGTTGTCCAAAGAGAGGGAATGCAAATCCAAGTAGCGAACGAAATGTCTGGTAATGTATTCAGAGAACTTCAGTAATATCAAGGGTGGGGGCAACTCACAGAAGCAGCTGCAGTTGCGCTTGCAGCATAGGTAAATGTATCTACGAGGTATAATTGAATAGGAAGGCTTCAGAGAGGTTAGCTTTGTACGGAGCTATGACGCGGGGCACTACTCACAAAGTTGTCATTAATCCAAATCCAAAGATAGCGGTGCCGATGATGGGCATCATAAAGTGGGCCTTTGCTTGGGCAGACCAGCCATACCAACTAATGTGGATGAATCAGATTAGGAATCGCATAGACCAAAGCATCCATCTCACAGTAGTCCCGCTGGTACGAAAAACGAGCCAAATATAAGAGCGGGTACGCGCATCTCTGGCTTACCATTTCCTCCGTTTTGTGCAGCAAGCTAGATAAGATAAGTGCTTTGGCCAACGCGGCCAAATTAGGAGGCAGGCTTGACGTACGTATATGTATATCTTGCTGCAAAGTTTGATGCCGAAGATGGTGGCGGATAGGAATCCAAAGCCAAGTCCAATATATGTTAGACCTGAGATTCCTGTACTGAAGTGGTATACTTCCGAAAAGAGGTCTGGACGCAAGGTTTAATGCTTGTTCCTTAGTCCTAGGCAAATATGACCTTACCGGGGAAAGTAGCAAACATCAGATAGTAGATACCTGATGATTGATTTCAGTCCACATCCAGCATAACTCTACGTATGGTGCAAAGTACTAACCATAAATCCTAAATAGACGACATTAGTTAGCTGCGTGATATCAAATCAAACTTACAGAGCCATGTATAAACTCAGGACAAAACATATCAAACTCCGAGTCAAAAGAATGATTGGTCGCTTAAGGTTGATCCATAAGTAGGCCCATTTGCCCATGTGATGTGCGACAAGGGCAGGATGCCCTGGTACCTTTTCAAGATCCGTAGTCATTTTTTTACGACGAAGCCTAATGACTGGTGCATAGGATTCTCTCATAAAAGGAATGCCGAGCACCGCGGCGATGCCACAGATCGCTGTAACGACATAGAAATCATATTGTATTCCGACCGACTCTGCAATGAAACCTCCCATGACGGGGCCAATAGCAGGACCTTGCCAGAACTCAGTCTGAATTCATGTCAGGGTGGCAGAGTGTGAAATGCACCTATCAAGGGTCCAAAATTGTATAGTGCCATGCCTGCAGCGCGATCGCATTCGGAGAAGAGGTCGCTAACAACACCTCCGCCGCATGCTACAGGCGCACTCCCAGCCAAACCAGCTTGGGACAGAGTAAGATCATTTATGAGCCTGGTGGTTGCATGACATACCTAGGAACCGAAAGACAAGGAAAGATGCAGTGTTGGGTGAAAACGCACAACCAAGATTGAACCCGAGGAAGAAGAGGTTCGCTAAATGGAGTACCTTGCAGTTGATTTAAAGAGACGATTCTAGTGGTCTTAAAGAAGAGGACGACGTACCCATACACGGCCATATACTTCGGACAAGGGTGCAGCAAATAAAGGACCGATGGCGAATGAAAGAAGGAAGATGCTGAGAGTCAATGCTGTGACTGTTGGATCGCTTATGCCATATTTTATGGCGAAGTCTGGCAATCCAGGTGCCATAACGGAACTTGCTAACGGAGTAACAAAAGTGTAGAGCGCAACCTGACAGGAAAACAAGATTAGTCTTCATGGTTAGATATCTCTGGCGGAAGAACTGACGATTGCAGTGGTTGTCCATTTTCTTGCCGGAGACCAATTTCTAGGGTTGGCGAGGTCTTGTTGCCATTCATCTTCTAACTGTTCAAATTTGTCAGGAATTTTATCCGCTAGGTTGTCTTTTGAGATGGCGGACACATCATGGGGCTGGGGAGGATCACTTACATAATCTGTATCTGGTACGTGGGTGTGGGATCTCTCAGCACAAACGATTCCTGGAGGAGAGGCCGGCATTGACCAGCGCTGCAGGCAGAAAAAAATAGGACAAGGGGATGATAAGACATTTCGTTGTTAAATAGAAGGTGGTGACTCAAGTATTAGTAGATTATGTACAGCAATTATCCTTTGAGAATGACAGGTACCTGTTTTCATTGGTTGGACTAAGCACTCGCTTGGAAAAGTTATGACGAGTTCAGAGTGACGGCGTCACGCGGAGTTAACTGGTACTAAACTAGTTAGTCCACAACGCTGATGCCACATCTGACCATTGCGCCTCTACCCCACCTTGCTCACTCACCACTGCCTGTTTCCTCAGCTTCCTCAGTGTTGGTGTTTCACCTTCAGTTGGATGGTAATTGAGAATGTAGGAAGGACTACTTGGTGGCAACGATGATCACAAATGTTAATAAAATCTATCTACGATTAGTGCAATATGCTAAGTTCTAACTCGCTTCAACCATCGCTAGCGCCCTGTTATCTGCCTTCAAGGCACTGATATCATTTGTTCATATCTCCCACTCCATCCACAAGAATGTCCACTACTACTTGGTGGTCGCGGTTAAGCAAGCAGGAGAAAGAAGACCAGCATGACCGTGCATTCGAATTACAGCTTGACGAAAAGGATCAGAGGCTTCAAGAGCAAACCAACAATGATACTGACCTGAGTCCTGGTGAATTGACATTTGAAGAAGGTGCGGTTGCTCGCTATTCCTTCTGTTTGTTCATCTGACATTATCCAGATACTGCGGGAGGCATGGGTCGTCACCTTGGAGTAACTTCCTGCACTCTCCTTATCGTTGGAAGGATCATCGGCACCGGTATATTCTCAACACCATCCTTCATTCTCTCTAGCGTGGGCTCAGTCGGCGCTTCCCTCATGCTCTGGGTCCTTGGTTTTCTACTTAGCTTTTGTGGGCTCTTCATATGGCTCGAGTTCGGTACTATGTTCCCTCGCAGTGGTGGAGAGAAGGTATACCTCGAGGCCGTCTACAGAAAGCCCAAGTATCTCGTCACCTTAGTATTTGCTGCCAACGCTATATTACTTGGATTCACTGCGAGCGGTTGTATTGTCAGTCATGTCTTATTTTGGGTAGGTATTTGGTGTTGAACTTTAATCGCTTCGTCAAGGTTTTTGCTAGCAAGTGTGTATTGGGTATTTTGATGAAACGACTCTGCTGATATGATGTAGTATCTTGGTTGCCGCTGGTCAACCTGCAGGTCGCTGGAATGAGCGTGGAATTGCACTTGGAGGTACATCTTCCACCTAACTGGCATGTTGCGGTCGTCTCACAACCTCTAGTTATTTTCTTTGTGACCCTTCTACACGGATTAGCCCCCAAGACTGGGGTACTGATCATGAATGTACGTAAGCTTTCATTTTCACTATCGTCATATCATATTCAAAATTTCCTTCCAGTTGCTTTCGACATTCAAGATCGTAATTCTGGCATTCGTCGTGGTCACAGGCTGGGTAGTTCTCTCTGGCAAAACCCATGTTACAGATCCGTACTATAATTTCAGAAACGCGTTCGTGGGGAGCTCCACTAGTAGCAACGACGTACATTCAATATTCTTATATCTTCATACACTGATTATGGTTTTGACAGTATGCTACTGCCACCTTCAAAGTCCTGTACGCATATGGGGGGTGGTCCAATGTGAACTACGTGATGAATAATGTCCGTAATCCAGTGAGGACACTCAAGATTGCTGCCCGCTTGGTCTTGGTATATGCGCCGTTTTGTACTTGCTTGCCAATGTGGCTTATTTCTCGGCTGCAACCAAGGCAAGAACTTGTTATTTTTATCTGCACCACGAACAAAATACTAAATAGTATCAACAGCAAGAGATTACCGAGTCTGGGGTCACTGTCGCTGCTTTGTTTTTCGGGAATGTCTTTGGTTCTGTTGCGGAGCGTGCCCTATCGGTTTTCATTGCTCTTAGGTGAGCTCGACATTCTGAGTTCAAGCGTTTCCTGACTCTTTTTTTTCATTACAGCGCTCTTGGAGTGAGTCCTATGTTTTTTGTTTCATAATCTCTATTTGCTGATGGGCCGCAGGGTGTTATCACTACAGTAAGTCAAGGGATGCTATGGAAATGCGTGGCTCAAGAACTTTTCTAGACCTTTTCGGCATCACGAGTAAACCAAGGTTCGTCATATAAAGCACCGCGATTCTACCTAGCCTATACTTCAATCATAGAGCTCGCAAAGGAAGGGTTACCCTTACCATTTGGAAACAAATTCTGGGCTTCAAATTGGCCCACTGGGAAGTCCCCACTTCCGGGATTGATTATCCAATTGATACCCTGTGTAAGTGTTACCGTAGAACCATATTATTAATCTGATACAGATTGGTTTTCTAGGTTATCGTCATCATTGCGCCTCCCCCAAACATTGCCTATCCCTTCATTTTAGACGTTCAAGGATACCCACAGCAGATCATCAACTTCTTTATTGTCGTTGTACGTCTTTCAACTCTTTTTTTTCTTACTTCTTGATGTCGCCAGGGTTTGTTCTATCTGAGATGGAAGAAGCCAGACGCTGTTCGGCCATTCAAAGGTGAGCAAGTATATCGCTGTTCCTGTATGGTACATTAATGTGTGTGGTGTAGTATGGTGGCCTCTCGCTGTATTCTTCTTGGCTGCTGCTTCCTTCCGTGAGTTGCCAATCTACAGCTCCAACCCTTTCTTCCCTGACCAATCATCCAGTCCTCGTCGCCCCCTTCCTGAAACCAGCCAATGGCGTCGGTGACACCCCACCACTACCATATTACCTGTACGCTTCTTCCACCAGCACTTATCTATGCGTCCCTTAATCTCATTCCTTGTTCTATAGGTACTGTCTCGTCGGAATCGGCCTCTTGTTTGCAGGCGTGCTGTACTGGGCTGCATGGCGAATAATACTGCCAAAGGTATTTGGCTACGAGCTTGTGCCGAGGAAGGAGAGGTTGAGCGACGGAACTGTGGTCACTGTAGTGAGTGTTGGCGTTTTTATTTAGGTTTCGGTGTCTCCTGGTTTTGCTCACAGATCTTTTTTTCAAGTTTTCGAATAAGAAGATACAGTGATTCGCGGGTTGATTGGAAGCATTCAATGTGATATTGTTGTACTGTTCGTGTAATGCATGGTTTATGTATGCGGTACGTGTAGCACAACGCACAGATCCCAGTCGGTCAGCTCCGCTTCCTGCACAGTGCCGTGACTCTTCTTTTTTTTTTTTTTTTTTTTTTTTTGTTTTGTGTCCGTTGGGGCGGAGCCCTATGATAGACATTACATGCGGTATTTACTCTAATTGATGCATATGTGCGTGTCCGTGGATGTTGGGTCGTGTTCAATGGTCCTGGCCGAGGCGCGGACGTTAACACCAGCTTAAGGTGAAAGGGGGGGTTGTTACAGGGATTGGGGTGCGTCTAGCTGTTTTTGTCGTTCTTGTCCTTTGGTGGTGATACGTCTCCGAAGGTTGGCTCGAATCTTTTCGTTTTGGCTATGAATGTGAACAGTGACTTTAGACATTCAGCGTCATTGAGAATGTGCTTCACATGGTGCGCTCTCGTTCCTAGTTCTTGTCTGAGTATGTTGCGTTGTCTGGTGTATACTGGGCAGGTGAGAAGGAAGTGATGGACTGACTCGTTTCCTTCGTTGCATTGTTGGCATGTTGCTGTTTCTGACTTCGCTATACGGTGTAGGTGTTTGTTGAGAGGAATGTGTCCTGTTCTGAGCTGGAAGAGAAGCGAGCTGTGACGACGCGGGAATTGATCAATGAGTCCTGCGAAGTGTTTCGACGGAGCGGTTGGGTCTATGGTCTGTAAGGCAGCGAAACGGGGGGAAAGGTGCATGACCTTTGCTGCTTCTTCCTTGATTCGCTCTCGAAACTGCTGGAGTGTGGACGATTTGCTGATTGGTAGCGTGATGGGATCCTTCGCTGCCGTCCTTAGAGACTTTGGGAGAAGTCTCCCCTCCGAGACGTCTTTCCTTGCTGCCCTTTTTGCCCTCTCATCTGCCTTCTCGTTCCCCGGTATTCCTACATGGCCTGGCGTCCATCTCACCACCAGTCTTTTGCCATTGTTGTCTGGGATGATTTCACGGAGACTGTCGTGAAAGGTGTCCATTAGGTGATGTCCGGGTTGCGAATTGAATGCTTTCGTTGCGCGAATTGCCGCCTGGTTGTCCACCCCAGTGCCATTGATTCTCCCCCTCCTGCTCTTCTAATCAGCTCCACCGCTAGAATCATCCCCACTAGCTCTCCCTCATATACCGTGTGCTCGCTATCCTTCCCCAGATAAAACCTTAGTTCGTCTTTTACCTCTCCGTCTCGCATGAGAATGGCCGCTGCCCCTACTCCTCCATCTATGGCCGAACCGTCTGAGTATACTCGGATCTCTTCCCTCGCCAGCTCATCTTCGTCGGCTGCTTCCTTCTTCTTCCTCGCTATCTGTAATTCGACGTCCGGCTTCCACTTTGGATTGTGGCGGATTGGGTGGATCTTCTCCATTCGAGCTGGGTTGACCTTGAATTCGTACATTAGCTTGTGAAGCGGGGATGGGTGGCGCTTTGGTTTGGCAAAGTTGCGTGCATTCCCGTAGTTGTAGGCCATCTTGATGTCTCTGGCTAGCGGGTGAGAGTCTGGGAGTGAGGTCATTCTGAGGGTCGATTTGAGGCATATCTTGCGTAGTGTCTGTTGAAAGGGAAGTATGTTAGCGTGCGCGTCTAGGATATCTGTAGCAGTGGATCTCATTCCGCCCGTTATCATCAGGGTTGCCATTCTCTGCACCCTTGCCATTTGCGACGCGAATCCTCGAGCCCCTCGTCCGTTTAGCTTCTTTCCTTTGCCCTTTGCTACCAGTCCTGCGCACCAGACATCAGCTGCATATAACATTTTAGGAATGACTACTCCCTCGTATAGTCTCTTCATTAGTCGACTTTTGATGCCCTTCGTGGGTCGGATCATCCTGTTGCAGGCCAGGATGTACTTTGTGCCTTTTGCCAGGGCGTGGGCTGCATGTTCCTTGAAGTTAAGGTTCTCGTCTATTATTACTCCTAGAAATTTGTGCGAGCTCGATGGTTGTATTGTGTGATTTCGAATGGCGATTGCAGGTTTTGGCGCAGGGATTGTTTTGTGTGGGTCCGTGACACTTTGCACGCGCTTTCTTGAGAGACATACCAGTGCCGTTTTGTCTAGCTCGAATTCCGCGTGATGCTCCTCACTCCATTGTAGCGCGCCTCCTCTCTTCTCCATCATTCTAGTTAGCTTAGTGTTCGCCTCTTCGTATGACTCACCTTTCGCTATTAAAGCGACATCGTCTATGAATCCTAAGCTGAGTTCTCCCTTGCGGGGTCTTGGATCTGCGACTCTTAGTAGGTCAGTATTGTAGAAGATGAATGCAAGTGGGGATAAGGGACAGCCTTGATCGACACCACCTTTGACCTGGAATGATTCCGATTGAAAATCGTCAAAGATTAGAGATGTTGATCTTCCGTCTAATCTTCTCCTGTACCAATCGATGTATTCTTGAGGTATTCCTGATTTCTTGAGGTTGTGGAGGAGTTTGTTGACCACGACACTGGGAAAAGCGGCTTTAACATCCAGGAACAACATGGAAACAAAATTTTCCCTTGAGGCCCAAGCGTCAGTAATGAACTTCGTTAGTAAGTGCAGGGAATCTGTGGTCGAGCGTCCTGGTCTTCCCCCAAAGTGCGTTGCTGCTAAGAGATCGTGTCTTTCGGCTATATAGGTGAGGTCGTCTGCCACGCATGAGGATAGTATTTTGGCCATGGTGTCCAGCAGCGTTATCGGTCTGTACGCCTTGGGAGACTGTAGTCCGGTCTGCCGGGTTTGCGCAGTACTATGGTTGATGACTTCTTCCACTGGTCCGGGTATATTTCTAATGTAAAGGTCGCTCGAAATATCGGTCCCATAAATGGGACTAGCTGCGCTGCGCAGTGGGTGAAGACGCAGTTACTTATTCCATTCGGTCCAGGGGCTTTGTGCGGGGAGAGCTTTGCTATCGCTCTGTCTATCTGTTCATTCGTTATCAGTGTAAACTCACAAACGGGAGGAGGGTAAATATAATTAGGGTCTACGTGCTCATTGGCCGGGGGGGTTTGAAGAAGACCTCATATAAGAGCTCGCTTTTCCTGTCGTTGGTTTGGGTTGAGTTTTGATGATTGCGTTCTGGGTCCTTGAGCGTGGCGATTCTTGTGTGCATTTGATCTTCTGGGTTGCTTGCTGCGTAGTGGTGAAAATTCCATACCCCGGCTGGGGTCATCGTTTCCAGCCAGGCGGTCCAGTGAGATTCCTTTGCCTTCCTGATGCTTTCTGAGAAGGCGTTGCGCGCTTTGCGATACTGTTCGTGGATTGGGTCGTTTCTATACACTAGTTTAGCTCTCGATTTGCGGCCTAATTTATGTACTTCCTTTCGTTCTATATCCAGGCTTTTTGACCACCATCGTTTTGCGTAGGGTGATGGTTTCGATTTCGGCACCTTTGCATCTACTACCTTCGCGATGATTGAAGTGAGGTTGTCGAAGGCCTCCTCGAATTGAACTTTCGTCATGATCTCAGTTGGTGGGGGGATGGTGCTGAGATCCGCTGCTAGTGCCTCATTTATTTCATCCCAGTCTGCTTCTCTGTAATTGTGGCGCGGTATACAGTTGATGCGTTCTGGTTGCAATTCTAGCGAGCTAATGATCGGAAAGTGGTCAGTGATGACTAGTCTTAGGTGGTACTCAACGTTGCATGCCGTGAAAGCGTGTTGGAGTTGGGCTGAGCAGAAGACGTTGTCGGGTCTTGTGAGGTTCTTCGTGGATGATGCTTCCAGTGTGGCGATTCCCGGGGTAGTACTTGGATTAAATTGTACAGCGCTAGAAGATTTATTAGTACACCTGCGGCGTCGAGGTTCGCTGCAGTGAATAGGTGACTGTTTGAAGTTAGCTCCCACATTGGGTGGTGCCGGTTGAAGTCGCCTAGCCAAATTATATGTTCAGTATTTACTTCCTCCTCGCCTTGAGCGAGTTGTTGAGGGTTTGCCCGACGTGCGTTATGTTCCGTTTGCATATGTCTTTCGAGGAAATGCAGGGTGCCGTCGTGGTCGCAGGGGTTATATATATTATAGAAACGCACCTTTCCGAAGTCTCCCGATAATTCTATGGCCATGACGTTCGTCGATTGGATTGGGATAGCGTGCCATTTGTTCTTGGAGATCTTCTTGTTGATCAGCATTATCACTTGCGTTCGGTTTTGATTCGTGTGGTGGCCGGTTGGGTATACCACATCCCAATAGCGTCGGAGGCTAGAGGCGTTAGCGAGATTCACAGGGTTGAGAAAAGGTTCTTGTATACATGCCATGTCGAAGTTGTCGGGATTGAGGTTCTTCAGGAGGTGTTCCCATGCGTTGGAGGATTTGCGAAGGTTCTGCTGCCATATTTTGAAGTCTGTTCTCTGTTGGTGTTGTGTTGTTGGTTCTTGCTGCATTAGTCCCAGCCGCTGGCCGCGTTGCCATCTTGCGTGTAGTTGAGTGTTGAGAAGAAAGAGTCTCTTGAGGCAGCGGAATGAGAGCGTTGAGGTTGGGTGTCTGGCGCGTTTTCTTGCTGTGTCCACATATCTGTGAGACGCGATTGACTTCCTAATGGGATGTTGTTGGGGAATCTTGGGCGCTGCGGTTGATTGAGTCTTGCTTTCATTGGTCTTGCTTCTCTCGTTCTGTTTTGCTGAGGTGGGGGGGGATTCTGGTTAGTTAGGTTTGTGTGATCACCGTTACCTTCTTGCTGATATTCGTTCCACTCATTGGGCTGTTCGTCTATCTTTTCCCAGGTAAGTGGGTCCTCCGTTGGGTAGAATCGGTATCTTGATTCGTCGTTGCGTCTCTTGTGTGCTTCCCACTTGCTTAGGAATGTCGGGCACACTCGGCTCCATGCTGCGTGTCCCTTGATTTCACAGTTAGTGCAGTAGTAGTTGTTGGGGTCGTCTACCTTGCACATTGCTGTGCGATGTTGTTCTCCACACGTTCCGCATGTGTCAATATCCTTGGGGCAGTCTGTTGCCATGTGGTTGCTGTCGAAGGAGTGGCACTTGAGACATCTTGATGGTTCTGGTAGAAGTTTGCGTCCATATACTCTTTTGCTGGCTACCGATAACCCGAATTTGATGGCGTGATTCGCGCTCTCCCTAGAATTGAAGGTTAGTATAATGTGAGCTGTTCTCTGGTTCGGGTTGCGTCTCGCTATTGGTTTGATGTACTTAGCCTTCAGGATGGTTTTTGGGGCGAAAGCAGCCTTCTTCTCGATGTCGTCTATGGCTGCATTAGATTCTGGGACGAACGAGATCGGGACGTTTTCCATCAGGACGTGGAACGTGCGGTCTTGATGGTGACATTGGAGCCGAATCGTTCCAAGAAGTTGCTGCGATTTGTTGGGATGTTGAACCATTCCGTTGACTCCTTGGAGTTGAGTTCGTATATGATGCCCCCGTGAGGGAGTTTGCGTGCTGATACGAAGGTGAGGTCGTCCGGAGTTGGGATGTCGTCCTTGTTCATCATTTCGATGGCTAGTTTTGCCTTGGTGACCAACTGTGCCTCTGTGAGCTGTGTGGTGGCGTCCTTAGGCATGAAGAGTGATCTTCTATCTATCAAAATCTGTCTCGTTTGACCTTCGTTGCGTGAAAGAAGTTTCGTTAGTGGGCCAGGGATCGGCGCTTTCGCTGCCGCTGCATAGGATCTAGGTCCTTCAGACCCGTTGAGTACTGCCTCTGCGTTGGTATGATTCTGAATCGCTTGCGTTGCGCTCTTTGTGGCCTTATCTATTCCCTCAAGTGATTCACTAAGATTAGTACGCACCTCTTTTACTGCCTCCTCTAGTGCCTCTTTATGCTTGTCTGTTGATTGCGCTAATTCCTCAGCCTTCTCTACCATGATTGTTAGGGGGCCGCCTATGAGTGTTTCGATCTTGTTGATGATGTTGGTCATGTCCATCGCGCGTTCCGCATCATACAAAACCATGGCAATAGCCCTGAGTATCTCGGCGTGGGTAGATCCTAGACCTGCCGAGGCGCTGAATTCGAAGATTGCTGTTACTATTTGCGTGAGCATAGTTCCTGCTGTTGGGAGAACTAGGCCATGCGTGTTTAGGAGCTTCTTTGCTGTGATTATGTTAGTTATATCTGTTCTTATACTTGTACCTTCTATGTGTTCTTCGATTGACTTGCTGGAGGCGAGTAGCGGTTTGTTTGCTGTTGTTTTTCTGAGACGAGTGTTGCCCACCACTGGGGCTGTCGGGCTTGTGGATCCTGATGGAGCCATGTCAGACCTTCTGGGGACTGTTTGGATTTTCTGAGGTTAGGTGGGTTTGATGTGAGTAGCTGGGTGGCGCCCTTTGGCGTCGGGAACGCTGTTGAGCGCAGGGCCTCGGTTGGTTTTTTCGGGGTCCTAGTCGAGGTGCCACTTGGTTCAGGTCCAAGAAGCGATCCGTGACTCTTCTGAAATTCCCGCAACTGCATTCTAAAAATATGGTATGTTCAATCACCAACCTCGTTGGAACTGGCCTCTCGTGACATTTTCTGCTTGAATTGATAACACGTCTGCGGTGACGGTAGCTGCGAGTCCTAGAACACCGAGAGGAACAAACCGTCGGGCGTCAGATCAGCTCACCGAGACTCCATGCTATGGCATTTGAATGATGAGTTCATTCAATAACAAAGCATGGTGTCTCGAGCTGATGCTTCGATCTCGAGGACAACCATGAACGTTATGAAATGCAACTACTCACCTTCCCCCATAACCTGGGCAGTGATGGTCCTTTCTCCTCTTGTCCAGTATGTATTTTTGTCGTCAGTGTATCAAATTTCTTTTGTTAAACCGGGGTGGACTTATTCGCGCTAACAACCTCGGCTCTTTTAGCCTCTTGGCGCCGAGGAAGTAGACTTGTTTGTGATGATGCCACCCCAGACCCGGCGGGCACTGAGGTGGCGAACGGGATGGAATGCTAGCAGCACCTGCAAAGCAGGGCCAATGTTCCATGTCCCGAGCCACCACTAGGTCCCGACCTGGATGACAGGGACCACCGATGCCCTGAAGTTGGTGCGATGTCAGCGACAGGCCAGAAGATAAAAGTGAAACTTACCCTCTCATCTCGCGCCCAAACTTACGAGACAACGAGAGTCTTGAGTTGACATGGGCCGGGGTGCCCAATCCTGGTGCGGGCCAGTGCAACCGACCAGGGGATGCTGAGGAGGCAAACAGGGCGGAGAGAAGTCATACGCCCGAGAGCCTCGGCGAATGTGGCCAGCAGACGCTCGTGAAGAGGATCGGGAGGACCCAAATCCAATCCACTGTGCCGTCCACGCCGCGAGCGACGCCCGTGAAGGGCAGCAGCTATGTTATATCATTCCATTGTCTTGTCTTGTCGTGTTCTTGAATCTTGAGGGTTTGTCTTCAACACATGGTGGTCAATGTTGGTTAGTAAGGCAGATAAGAATGTGGCGAGAACAGACATACATTTTGCGTTCTGTGAAAACTCGCTGTTAGACCTGGGCATGATTGGGGAAAGTTAGTATTCTGGCATGTACAGAGCACTGTGAACAAGAAACGCACCATGTGGCATCAGGCGAGCAGGATCAGAGTAGTGCTGGTGGTGGAAAGGAGAAGAATATCATTAGGATGCCATGTACTTCCAAGTCGCACGCCACTTGCCTTGTTCGAACATCTAGTAGGAGGTTGTCACGCAATAAGATGAAAAAAAAAGTGGATGAGTGAGTGAGACGAGACTAAGGGGATTTATATAGGACAGCACGGCGGCTGACATTAAACATTCGACGTGTCCAAGACGCGCCGGTCACGTGATGATATAAAACCAAAGTAATAGGGATAAACACGCATGAACGTCCAGGGTTCTCGTCGAATACCTGAGGTTTTTCATGCCATGACATCATTGCACAAAACAATGAACAAGGTGGCAGTTGCGCAATGTCCTAGTACCTCTCTACGCCTGCTTGTTCATTATATTTCAGTGAACATTTAACGAGCTATCAAATAGCCTAAGATCATGACATAGTCGGCAATACTCAACAGCAGACTGATGTGCCCATGCAGCACAGCAGAGGAGGTCGGATCAGTCACTTCCGACCCAGAGTAATATTCGTCTGCAAGACACCCTTGCATAGAGATTATAATACCTTTCTTTTGTATGCATCTCCGCCTCTTGCGGTTGCGCCCGTGCATCACTCACCGAAGAACACCCTGATATATTCAAATTTGATGCGATGATGCAGTGGTGAGGTACAAACGAGGCAAAGGGCTTAGGGTTTGTTTCGAAGAACTTGGAAATGAGGTAGCGAGGTCAGACATCAAAGAGATTGTGTCGATACTCGGACCTGATCGCTGTGAGCCTTGCTCAAAAAGTGCTGCAAGATATGCCTCAAGCACTTATTCTGCAGCTCCTACTAGGTCAATACAGACTAATAGTAGTTGTTTTTCAGTCCTATCACCACCATCAACCCTGCATCGAACTATTGGGGTATCAATGAGAGCATCGCCTACGCTTCCAAGACGATCTTGTCCCTCTACTGCTGGTGTCGTTGATACTGGCACCACCTTTATTCTCATTGCCACTGGTATGTATCTAGAGTGCAGCGAATAATAACGGTCTAATCAGAATTCCATAGATGTCTTCGCCAAGTACCAGTCTGCAACTGGCGCTGCTTGGGATGACGTGACTGGTCTTCTCACCGTTTCCTCTGCCAAATACGAAGCCCTCAACAACCTGGATTTCCATATTGGAAAAGTACGCCATTTCTGTCAGCCACCATATCGTTACAATGTCGTTCACGACGAGATATATGTCATCGCTAGTACCACCAATTTTGGAGTTGAGAGAACGAGGCCAGATTTGGGCGTTAGGAATGAGAGTGAAGGTTTCCTGTGTAAAATGGTGAATAAAGGGTATCAGGGACGATAGGTCACGGTTCGATTTGCCGCGACGTATTTTGAAGTCCGATCAATGTTTGTTCTAGTCTTGAACTATTTGTTGGTAGACCTCAAGCTGAATATAATTTTGTGTCACAAAAAGTCACAAGTGCGGTTACTTACTACTATCGGTAATCATCGGACTCGCGCCAATCCCCGACCCCGGAGCTCCGTGTCTTGAGCTGCAGCCTGCATAGTGATGAATTCTGGCACGGCTTCAAAGGTTCGTGCATAAGACATAAGTATCTTAGACGCGGGTCACACGGTATACAATCTCGCTGTCAGTTCAGTTACGTTGGCAAAGGGAAGCAGCATGAGCACGTTATTAACCAATACACTTGTCCCACAGACAAAGAATTGTGAAGCTCAGAGCCTGCAGGCCTTGCGACTTGACCGAGAACCTATCAATGTACGAACCCCTTGAAGCTGCTCAGGAATACACGAAGAAACAACCAACGGAGGCTGAGTTTGAAGTTTGCGAGTCAGTTCAGAGAATTCCAAGGCAGTGTAACGCCAAGGAAGCTCACCGGCTACGCGATCTACTGCAATCAAGGTAGTGAGAGGACTCAGAGGAGGGGGTTTACGCAGAGCACAAGATAATTAGTGTTTCGAACGTGTCCGAAGGCGCGACTCGCCATGGAGTAAATATCAATGTTGCATCAACAATTTGCACAGGGGCTAAGACCACTTAAGATGGACCTCTAAGGAAACCATCCATGAATGGATGTCAAGGTGTGTTCCGATAAAAAAAAATGCTGTCATCAGCAGGTTTTGAACCTACACAGGAAAGAGAAACAGATTTCGATTCTGTTGTATTAACCATCAGTCTAAGACTGGTTACAATGAACTGCCAAAGAAACCATCACGGGTGAATATCAAGGTGTGTTCCGATAGAAAAAACCTTGTCGTCAGCAGGTTTCGAGCCTACACAGTCCAAGAGAAACAGATTTTGATTATGTCGTGGCAACCACCAGGCTAACACCAGCTACGGTGAACTTTCAAAGAAACCGTCCACGAGTGAACATCAAAATGTGTTCTGATAGAAAAAACCTCATCATCGGCAGGTTTTGAACCCGCACAGTCCAAGATAAACAGATTTTGATTCTGTTGTGGCAACTGCCTAGCTAAGACCAGTTACGATGAACTTCTCAAGAAGCCATCCATGAGTGAATGTCAAGGTGTGTTTCAATAGAAAAAACCTTGTCATCGGCAGGTTTCAAACTTGCACAGTCCAAGAGAAACCGATTTTGATTCTGTTGTGGCAACCACACTAAGAGCAGTTGCGGTGAACTTCTAAGAAACCGTACATGAATGAATGTCAAAGTGCGTTCTGACAGAAAAAAACTGTAGTCCAGCAGGTTTCGAACCTGCGTAGTCCAAGGGAAACAGATTTCGATTCTGTCGTGGTAACCACACTAGCCAGGCTAAAGTCTTTAACTCCCACTTGACGACTCATCCTAAGTTGAAAACCTATGGGGCCCCTGATTGACACTGCCCGAAAAGATGACATGGACAGTAAAGTTCGAGTCTGAACGTCTACGAGACAATAGAATTGCCCCGACGAGGAACGAAGACTAAGATAATTCTAATTCACCATCATTAGAAGCAAGTTCAATGTGGTTGACATTATCACTAAGTATACACGGAGTTTCTGGAAACACAGAAGGAAATGAGCAGATACTAGAAAACGAGGACAGTGAAACACTATCACCACTTTGAAGGCCAGACATGGACGATTGGAGACGGGGGTCTCATCTTCCCACAAAACGGTGGTCACGCAGCAATGCAGTTCATCCCAAACATAACATCGAGACCTCACGCGACCTCGAACTCGACATCGGTAGTGAGAGCACGGCAATAAATCACTGAGGCCATGAAGATTTCAGCGAAACGCGAACTTGAGCCCAAATGGCTGAGCGAACGAGCAATCGAAGAAGACGAGAGAAGAATACCATTCAAGGACAAGAGCAACAGACGCAGGAAGACAATCGATTTGAATGACGTCCCAGTGGTAAAACACGATATAACCCACTCCCTTATGGTAGCGGGAATAAATTTACATGACACATTAGCACAGGGTGTTCGGAAACCAATGCAAGCACTTACCTTACTAGGAAGGTTCTGAGAAGTGGAAGCCTTGAAAGTAGAGCACGGTGGCCTGGCTTTCCATCGAGTAGCAGTCTTTGTACGAATCTCTGCTCTCTTCTGCACACAACGGGGGCAACAAGGGTCAGTACAGATACGGACAGAGTGTGCAAGCCGTCGTGATAATATTGATCATCGTAATGAGACCATACATGATTGTCATGCTGTCTCAAAGCCATATGGGATGCGGCAGAAGGAGAAAAGACAGTGGGAATATACTTCAGCTAGATAGACCGGTCGAAATGTCTGTTAAGAATTATACCAACTGTCGATAGTAGGAATGCGCGCAGGACCAGATGTCAACTCCACGGTGACCCCATTATGATTGGAAACAAAAACGCAGCACAATGCAGTCATGCAGAAAAGACGATAGCACAGAGAAATCTCGACTCATCGTTAACATAAATAACAGCAGGAATATCAGTGAAGGGTCCAATGACTTGATAACAACTAAAGGCACGGTCGGCGATTAAGATCAACATACGCAGTGAAAACACAACACCAAATACTGTCATAACGGGAATGAAGCACTGCGCAGCCTGAGTGAGTCGCATATCCTGGACGGTAAGGGCTGCTCAGTGAGCTCAGGGAAGGAATCCGAAGGATAGATTCATTCGCCACTAATGTTGTGATATCAATAGTAATGCTCGCCAGCAGCTGGGGATCTACCTCAGTGAGCACGGCGCGCAGAGTCGCCGCAGACTGGCGTAGAACTGATTTGTGATTCATGTGACAGGACCATAGCGTGAATAAGTGCATACCAATAAAGTTCGGAACTATGGAAAGCCAGAGCACCGTGCTCATTTGCCAGAGCACCGTGCTCACGTGCATTGCCTTATTAGGCAAAAAGTTTCGACGGGACTCCAGACACGCCTTGGAGCCAACCCAGTATTTGCACCTAGTAAAACAAGTGACTACGAAGTATAATTTCAACCTCGAAAAACGACGGTCCAGTCACGAAGTACACTAACACAATTCGAATATCACCATTCATCCACTGCGCCATCATTCTCTGACTCATCACTCGAAAATTGCCAAACAATTAAGGGTCCAACACCCGCAGAACTGCCATCCAATGGAACATCAGGTTCATCCAGCTCGGCTAGAGCGTTTAAGTTGTGGACGTGAGAATCACCTTTGGCCTCGTCAGTATATAATTGATTAAAGGAGATTTGCGTCGTACCTAGGCCCAATCCTCCACGCACGCCACCCATGTAATACATGTCATCCGGTTCCTCGTTGAAAGGTAAATCGGCATGGCCACTGATCAATGTCAATGCACCGGTGGCGGCACCTTCATTTTCCGTCCGAGTCAGTAGTAAGTTGGGATGTGGGTTCTCTGCAAGCTGTACAGCAGACAGCACATTCCTATATACAGTCCAAACTGATGACCGAGTCACTGCAGGGCGCCCCATTGCATCATAACAATGCTCGATAAAGTTGCCAAGCATAGGTGGGACAAGGTCGAATACCGGGTTACACACAACCTGGCCACAAATCAAAGTCACTGACCATGCCTCGGGCTGGGTACCTCGTCGAAGAGTTGATCACCGATGATTTCATCAAATATATCCATAATATGGATTGCAACCCTATGCTTGATCCATACGAGGTTGGCTATGAAATCGCCGAATTTCTAGCTTGCACGCAACACATACAGTTTGCCAAAACCGGCGGTCTCGCTTTCATTTCCGATTACCAAGGTGGATTGGAGATTTTGTCTGACCCTCAAGTTCTTACACATCCGTACGTGATTTCATTTTAAAATATTACTCGTAACTCAACTGGGGACTATAGCCTGGTCAACAAAGGGAAGGATGATATCTTCGGGGATGGCAACATCGAACGTGCAGTTAGCACATTCGAGAAGGAGCACAATTGCAACAAGTTTTGTAAATGGAGTGGCTTTAAGTTGAAAATTTACGAAAAGTTGGAAATTGACGAAGCAGAGACGGAGACAGATTAATCTTGGGACTTGTAGATTTCTTGCTGGGGCTTGTAGATTCACGTTTTGTTTGGACATGCTTATATCAAAGTATTATTTGCACGCAGTGTTTGGGGTCCCTCAACTGCATGTGACCAAAGTCGCTGGCAAAACGAGCACGGTGCTCCGGCTTTCCATACGGAACAAACATTGGTCGGACTTCAAAACAATATTCGGCAAATCGAACCGTAACCTATGGTCCACCATATAACGACCAGTGAGGGGCTTAACGGGTACACATTCCTCCAGCGCTTCTACTCTGTGTTCGATACTACCAACAAACGCGTCGGCTTTGCCAAAACCTCGTTCACTGATTCCATCACCAACTAACACTAACATGGAATTGTTAAAGTACACAAAGGATCGTTTTTGAGACGCAAAGCAGCATACGGATTTGAAGGCTGCACGAATCGATACTCATATTACCTGTCTGTCCTTCAAGTTATCCTTCTCTTCGTTCTGCATTACTACTTAGAGCTACGACCAAAATGTAATTCGACGTCTGCTTCTCACTTCCCTAAACGCATCCGTGACCTCCAAGGGATCATACCATGACCGGAATGTGCGCGCAAGCTATCCTCGCCTTTCTTAGTCACAAAGGAATCAAAATCTGTTTCTCTTGGACTATGCGGGTTCGCAACCTGCTGAACTACAGTTTCTTCATATCGGAACACACCATGGTGGATGGCTTCTTTAGAAGTTCATCGTAACTGGTGTTAGCCTGGTGGTTGCTACAACATAATCAAAAGCTGTTTCCCTTGAGCTATGTAGGATCGACTCTTCTGATAGAAAAAATGTTGTCATCGGCAGGTTTCGGAAACCTGCCGATGAACATTTTTTTCTATCAGAACACACCCTCAAGCGAAGCAGGTCCGGCTCTCCATAGTATGGACTCGGAGCTTGCCAATCTGGGGTATTTCACACATCGACGCGCACGCCAAGGAATTTCCGTATGCATGTGGTTCAATAGAGTAAGTCCCTACCACGTAGACCCTAACTTACAGCATGTACAAATACAATGCAGTGCGATATACGACAAGAAAGTAAGTGCGATGTAAATAGTCCATATCATCACCTTAAGATACCATTGATGATATCACGACCGTCCAACCAGGACTCAGGGCTCATGGTAAGAGCAAGCTGCCCGACTAGCGTGCCCGCTGCTTTACCATTCGTCACGAAATCACGGTTCGTGCAAACGATCATGCTCATTTTGCATCGTGTCAGCATCACGTTCGTCCTGCGCGCGTTATTCAAGAACCCTACGCCCTGAGTACGGACTAGAGAGACGATGATGTGATCTTCCTCGTTCCCTGCGGTGACCGTCAGTCAGATCTCCTTGATATGTCAAGCAAGCTCCTTGCCTTGGAAGGAGTCCACGTTAAAGCATTTGTCTTCCCATGGAAGCTTCGCTGATTCAAGCTGCCCTTCTATCGCAGACCTCTGACCATCATACGGAGTTATGATCTTGAATTGCTTTCCCTGCTCGTGGTATATACGGGCGAGGTGGATCACCACAGATAGCTCTTGTGGGTTCTGATGCAAACGACGTGAGGCTGCCATATCACGAGGGTCAGGAGGAGAAACATACCATCCAGCTATTTTCGGCTTTTTGCTCCTGGCCCCATTTGACGTCCAAGAAACGACACGCTGCCTTGCTGTTGATGGTGTGCACAGTCATCAACTTCTGGTTGTATACATGACGGGAAATAAAGCTCCCAATGACGAATGGCATACGGTCTGAGATCTGGAGTTGAAACAACGAAGAGACGAAGTCGATATACGAGCTTACACTGGGTGTCCAAAAAGTGTGCCCGCTTTCGGAGGTGCGGGAACTCAAAAACACTTCGGAGCTTCTCAACGTCATCTTGACCAAATGGTGCCACTAAGATCCAAGTCAGTACAAGTCAATGATGGAATAACTACCAGAGTCTCACGTTGCTTATCATCACCGATGAACACCATTTTTTGGAGGGTGGGCTGGAAACGCTGAAGCAGCGGCAAATAGTCTCCTACTTCGATTTGACTCGCCTCGTCGAATATCACGGTCTCAACTGGGACTTGAAGTGTGATGTCATTGATACGAGGATTGGACAGCATACTCAATGTGCAAAGTATGACTCTTGCTTTTGTGTTTATGTGCACGTCGAACAAGAGCTGCTCAACGGCAACAGCCCCACCACCAAACATGTCGGATCGTATAAAACAATGTTCCAGTCTCTCATACAGGTGTTCATGCCTGCATCACGAAAATTCAGTATGACGGAAATGTCAAAAACGTGCGACATACCAGTCATAATGGAAGTCTTTGGATACTAGAAGCTTGAATTCACGGAAGCCAACCTTGTCAAGCTTTTCTGCGATATTCCTGACAGCGACGTTCGACTGTGCCACGAGCCAGACTGTGCGATCCTTGTGCCCAGTCTTGACGATACTGTCGACACTGGCCGCTATGACCGTTGTTTTGCCAGTGCCAGGAGGGCCCTGAATAAGCAATACACGATCTCTGTCTGTTTGCGAAATAATTCGCTCCACTGCTTCATACTGCGAACAGTTCAATGTACCACTCGGATCGTAAACAAATGGTGCGCTGGAAGCACCCCCGGTGAGGGGCGGCCACGAGATCTTCAATGACGGTGCCCAGATACTACAGAAGAATGGGTAATGGGTCAACGTGATGGTGCCTTGAAGCGCCTTTAGCACTACAGATTCTTTGTATGATTCAGCGGCTGTCAGGTCTTCTTTCCCAACAGTGGTTACACGGAGGACCCTGCCCGAAGCACGTGCAGTTTGGACATTGATATGAGCCTGTCTTCCGTCTATATGCTGTGCACGACCAGTGATTGTTGACAACCGATCTCCTTTCTGCGTTTCAATGCGGATGACCTGTAAATGCGAACGTTCAGAGTCTGTTGCATAATGTCTCATAAATGCACACACTTGATCTTTGTTTTTCATGATACGTGTTCTGAAGCGAGTGCACTCGAGGTTGAGATTGCCAGCTTTAGAGATGCTTAAGTCATCTTTGACGTTGTTGACGACTGTCGTTGGCTTCAAAGACTCCAAGATTTCAGCATCGCGAGAGATCTTGGCGAGGGCGCTCAGATGCTACGAGATGAATTAGGAGGAGTTTATGACGTGACAAAGAATACATACAATATCCGGCATCGTGTCTGTGGCGATTCGAGATATACCAGCAAATCTGGGCGCCATGTGAGGAAATGCAACAGTACGACATGCTGCCCAAGCCTGGAGCGCTACATCCTTGGTTGTTGCATCTCCTTCTCTATGAGCGAAGAGAATTTTCACGTTCTGCTTCTGGAGTAAGAGCTCGCCGCCCAAGGCGTCCATACTCGCCTCAAGGGAGCGCCGATCACTTAAAGACACCGACAAGATGTCTACTGCGGCATTGATGCGAAGTGAGTGGTCCAGGTAGAGACCAAGTGCAATCCTGTCCATCCTGTACCCATAGAGTTGGATGTCAGGATTACACAATATCTGGTTTTGTAGGAGGGTCCGTCCTCGAACAACCGGAGGGTGTTGTTCCTGGCCCTTCTTCTTCCTCTTTTTCTTCTTCTGTTGCTGTTGCTGTTGTTCCTGCTGGTGCTGTAGGTGCTGCAAATTCGGTTCTTTTGTAGGAGAGAAGTGGATGACGAGCGCTCTGGTGAGCGTAGCAAATGCTAAAGACGCAAGAGTACAGTCATGGTGATACATGGCTGCCACCCCAACGGCGGCGCCTTGAGCTGAGTCGATAAGACGCCGCAATGCTAGAGAAGAGAAATTGTCCTCGTCGACGCCTTCAACAGTTATGGGCTCATGAACGGCCTTATAAACGTTCTGTTGCAGAGTGAAGAATGTATAAGTCATGTGTGTAAAGATAGTAGAGAGAGAATGTCAACGCGCTGAAAGTGAGGATGTAGGAATATGATCCAAGGCCACGGTTATTTATTGCTGGATGAGTATCACATCCTGTGGCGTTTTACAGCAGTTAGTGAAAGGGGGACAGGGAATCACGCATAGGCTGTGCTTGAACAAAGCACAAATGGGTACTTTTGTGTGTCCAGTATCCCAGACTCCAGAGTAACTAGTAGGTTTTTCTGAAATCCAACGCCTTTCAAAGGCCTTTCAGCGTCTTCTTGAATCTAACTTGTAAGTGCAAACAACATTGAGCTGAGTTTGCGCATAAGCAATGGCAGTGCGATAAGTCACTTTAATTTCAAGAAAACGCGGATATCGTGGGTTGCGGGCAAGAAGTACTTGCATGAATGAATTGGGGCTCACTTTATGTAAAGTGGGGTGGGACAGGATAAGATACAGCTCAGCGGGCTTGTAATTATAATTTCCATATTGGTTATTTTCAGTCTCCCCGACACTATCTACTGGATGACCATGTCTTCGTCAACAATTTTCTGACTTAAATCTGCTTGACAAACTTTGCATGAAGCAAGCAGGATGATGGCACATTCCAAAACCACATCAAAATGCGGCAATAGCACTGTGCCACTGCTTCAATCCTGCAGGTGGTCCAATATGAAATATCAACCTACCTCTTATTACAACAGGAGCAGCACATGCCATTACGAACTTGGCAGATATAGAAACTACGGTCCTTGGCAAGCGCTAATCTGCCTGCTGGTCGGAAACCTCCGCCAAAGCCACACACTCTCGCGGAGTCACCCTCAAACTCAGATTTGGGACACAGTGCTGACTGGTTGAATGGTAATCGCAACCTTCCTGCAGAATTCGAGATGGTGGAGAAAAACTCGTTTGTGCTTGCTGGATGGGTAGTATTGATTTACGCTCACTTTTTCTATGTGAACTACTTTCAGAGTCCAGTGCCAAACAAGCTCGTAACCTGCTTCTGTGCCCATCAAGACTACTGCAGTCAAAAGATCGTCCCAGTCTCTACAATACTTATCCTTCTGATCGGAAACTTTAAGTCCAAATTTCCAATTTCCATTGTTCAAATTCACGATAATCGACACTGGTAAATCTTGGGACCCCTGGGTGCACACTGCATTGTGAATTTACCCTGAATGTCGTAAAATTCGATATTCGTCGTACACGTGTCTACAACAAGGCCGACATGTGGATTCAGGGATAGTGCGCCTACTAGTATACTCAACTCGTCAACGCTCCTGCTGACTAAGACACCGAAGAACGGTGGCCTATGATATGCTGAATTTTTCTTGTGTCTTGTGACACCGCCCATCTACACTCGACTCAGCGGTGGGAAGAACAAGACGTTTCCTGCCCTCCTAACCGCGGAGGATTACCCTTCAGCTACTTTCTTCACCAATTCACTGATGCTAGTACGTAGACCCTAGCATACACCAATTGCCATATAATACAAAATGCAGTGCAATATGTGACAAAAAACCCCAAAACTCGAAGGGCCACGTAAATAGTCCAGATCACTTTAAGATGCCATTGACTATATCATGAGTGACCAAAGCCCATAATAAGAGTAAGCTGCCCGACCAGCGTGCCCGCCACTTTACCCTTCGTCACAAAATCACGGTTCGTGCAAATGATACTCTATTGACTGCATGCGCTCTGCCTGTCTCATTATGCCCGATCTAGCAGTCAATGGCGCCTATATTAGCGACAACACTACCAGAAACTACCGACGTTTCATACTACGTGACTCTCGCCGTCAGCGTATATGGCTGTGGAGTAGTGACAGATTTTTGGGGGTCAGAACTGAGTTAGGGTGCGACCTTGACACCGAGGTGACCTACTGGAGGGTCGACTGTCCTGTGTGCTTCATGACATCGACGCACACCAAGTATCACCTGAAGTTCCCATATGCATGTGGTTCAATATCATGAGCCTCTAATACGTGACTCAGACCCTGACTTGCAGCACGTACATACACAATTGCCATATAATACAAGATCCAGTGCAACATACTACGACAAGAAAGTAGGCGAGATGTAAATAGTCAAAATCATCACCTTAAGATACCATCGATTACATCGTGAGCGTCCAACCAGGCATCAGGGCCCATAGCAACAACAAGCTTCCCGACCAGCGTGCTTGCTGCTTCACCCTGCGTCACGAAATCACGATTCGTGCAAACGATCATGCTGATTTTGCATCGTGTCAGCATGACGTTTGTCCTGCGTGCGTTATTCAAGAACCCTACACCCTGAGTACGAACTAAAGAGATGATTATGTGGTCTTCCTCGTTTCCTGCGGTGATCGTTAGTCAGATCCTCCAGTGCGTCAAGGAACTGCTTGCCTTGGAAGGAGTCCACGTTAAAGCATTTGTCTTCCCATGGAAGTCCCGCTGATTCAAGCTGCTTTTCTATCGCAGACCTTTGACCATCATACGGGGTGATGATCCTGAACCGCTTTCCCTGTGCATAGTGTATACGGGCGAGGTGGATAACCATGAGTATCTCTTCCAGGTTCTAGTGCAAATGGCGTAAGGCTGGGATATCACGAAAGTCAAGAGGAAAAACACACTATCCAGCTATGTCCCGCTTTCTGCTCCTGGCCCCTTTTGACATCCAAGAAACGACATGCTGCATTGTTGTTGACGTCGTGCACAGTCATCAATTTCTGATTGTATACATGACGGGAAATAAAGTTGCCAATGACGAGTGGCATACGGTCTGGGATCTGGAGTTGAAACGACAAAGATCCGAAGTCGAGATATGAGCTTACACTGGATATCCAAAAAGTGCGCCTGCTTTCGGAGGTGCGGGAACTCAAAAACACTTCGTAGCTTCCTAACATCATCTTGGCCGAATGGTGCCACTGACATCCAAGTCAGTACAGGTCAACGATGGAATAACCACCTGGGTCTCACGTTGCTTGTCGTCACCGATGAACACCATTTTTTGGAGGCTATGCTGGAAACGCTGAAGCAGCGGCAGGTAGTCTCCCACTTCGATTTGACTTGCCTCGTCAAATATCACGGTTTGAACCGGAACTTGACGAGTAATTTCTTCGATGCGAGGATTAGACAGCATGCTCAACGTACAAAGTATGACTCTTGTATCGAGCAAAAGCCGGCTAACGGCAACGGGCCCACCACCAAACATGTCGGATCGTATGAAACAATGTTCCAGTCTCTCATACAGGTGTTCATGCCTGCATCACAAAAATTCAATATGACGAGAATGTGAAGAAGGTGCGACATACCAGTCATAATGGAAGTCTTTGGATACTAGAAGCCTGAATTCACGGAAGCCAACCTTGTCAAGCTTTTCTGCGATATTCTTGACAGCGACGTTCGAGCGTGCTACGAGCCAGACTGTGCGATCCCTGTGCCCAGTCTTGATGATACTGTCGACACTGGTCGCTATGACTGTTGTTTTGCCAGTGCCAGGAGGACCCTGAATAAGTAATACACGATCTCTGTCTGCTTGCGAAAGAATTCGCTCCACTGCTTCATACTGCGAATAGTTCAATGTACCGCTCGGATCGTAAACAAATGATGTGTTGGAAGCACCCTCAGTCTGTGGTGGCCATGAGATCTTTAATGACGGTGCCCAAATACTACAGAAGAATGGGTAATGGGTCAACGTGATGGTGCCTTGAAGCGCATTTAGCACCACAGATTCTTTGTGTGATTCAGCGGCTGTCAAGTCTTCTTTCCCGATAGTGGTTACACGGAGGACCTTGCTCGAAGCCTGTACAGCGCTTTGGACGTCGATATAAGCCTGTCTTCCGTTTGTACGCTGTACACGACCTTCGATTTTCTCCAGCCCATCTCTGTTCTGCGTCTCAATGTGGATGACCTGTAAGTGCGGATATTCAGAGTCGGCTGTACTATGTCTCATAAATGCTCATACTTGATCACTGTTTTTCATGACACGCGTTCTGAAGCGAGTGCACTCGAGGTTGAGAATACCGGCTGTGGAGATGCTCAAGTCATCTTTAACGTTGTTGACGACTGTTGTTGGCTTCAAAGACTCCAAAATTTCAGCATCGCGTGAAATCTTGGCGAGGGCGCTCAGATGCTACACAATGAATTAGAACGGACTCGTGACGTGAGGAAGAATATATACAGCATCCAACATCGTGTCTGTGGCGATTCGAGATATGCGAGTGAATTTGGACTCCATGTAAGGAAATGCAACAGCGCGACATGCTGCCCAAGCCTGGAGCACTACATCCTTGGCTGTTGCATCTCCTTCTCTTTGGGCGAAGAGAATTTTCACATTCTGCTTCTGGAGTATGAGCTCACCACCCAAGGCGTCCATAGTCGCCTCAAGGGAGCGCCGATCACAGATAGACACCGACAGGATGTCGACTGCAGCATTGATGCGAAGTGAGAGGTCCAGATAGAGACCAAGTGCAATCCTGTCTATCCTGTACCCGTAGAGTTGGATGGCAGGATTACACAATATCTGGTCTTGTATGAGGGCGCGTCCTCGAACAATCGGAGGGTTTTGTTCCTGGCCCTTGTTCTTTTTCTTCTTCTGTTGCTGTTGATTCTGTTTATCCGCAGCAGAGAAGTCGACGACAAGTGCTCTGGTGAGTGTTGCAAATGCTAAAGAGGACAGAGAACAATCATGGCGGTACGTAGCTGCCACCCCAATGGCGGCGCCTTGAGCTGAGTCGATAAAACGCTGCAAGGTTGAAGAAGGAACATTGTTCTCGTTGACGTCTTCAACAGTTATGGGCTCATGATTGGCCTCAATATAAACGTTCTGTCGCAGAGTGTAGGTCATGGGTGTGAAAGATAGAGAGAGGTGCTAATGCGCTGAAAGTGGGGATCGTGATCCAAGGCCACACCTATTTATTGCTGGATGAGTGTCATTTTTTGTCAATGAATGGTAACGGCGTTTCAGAGCAAGTCAGCGATGAAAGGGAGACAGGGAACTATGCATAGGTGTTTGAACTTTGAAGAACAAAGCACATTAAATGGGTACTATCTCAGACTCCAGAGTAACTTACTAGGAATTTTTTATTGAAATGCAATGCCTTTCAGCGGCTCCTTGAATCCAAGCAGCATCGTGAGCAGAATTTGGGCTGAAGTGGGCTATGCCCGAAGCTCTGCTATCGATTAACAACAAAGACTTGAACTCGTGCTGTGACTGCCTCCGGCTGCTCTAACGGTGCTCTAAACCCAACCCAAATTCTCACCCTCTACCTAGGGGTCACCTACTCAAGCGTGTAAGTAATTAAAGGCGGTGCGATAAGTCAGTTCAATTTCAAGAAAATGCGGAGATCGTGGAAGTGCATGTATGAATTTATGACGGTGCTGACTGGTTTGATGGTGATCATGTAACTTAGTCGGACCGCGGCCGAGGCTAACCGTTACACCACGGTTGAGCTTCCAGCAGCGAACATATGTACGGAACTCAGGTAAGCCGGCGTGCTTACAGATCACAGCCTGCACAAGACGGTGGAGAAAACTCGTTTGTGCTTGTGGTATTGTTTTACGCTCACTTGTGGTTCTTGGAACCTTTGAAACTGATCCACCCAAATTCGCGTACAAATAAAATGCAGTGCAATATGTGATAATCCAAATGTACTCCGCTAGGCTAGGGTCGCCATCAATCAGAATGACTCATTGTTTCGCCAACAAAGGCGAACCAAAGGAACATGACCGTCTTTTGTATTGAGTGACGGTATGATACCGCTTGTCCAGGTTAATATTAATACCTATAGTAGTCTATTGACTACTACATGCACTCTGCGTATTCAATTGTTTATCGTAACTGACACCGAGCGGCCATGCAACGTGAAAAGTACGGTAACGCCCAGCTCCCTTGACGATATCATCATGTTATGCTCAAGTCCAGCATTCCTCAATGGCGTTCGGATTAGTGGCGGCGCTAGTTGGCTAGCTCTGCACGAGTCCTTTTAGATGTTGGTGAGTGGGGTTCTACTATGAAGGGCTTATGCAGTAGTACGCCACCCACCGATGCTTCATGCTACGTGACTCTCGCCGTCAGTGTATGTAGCTGTGGAGCAGTGACAGATTTCGGGCGGTTAGTATTAAGTCAGTATGCGACCCTGACACCGAGGTGGCCTCACGCGTACAAGTACAACCTGAAGTTCCCATATGCATGTGATTCAATATAATGAGTCTCTACGAGGTAGACCCTAGCATGTACATATGCAATTGCCATATAATACAAATGCAGTGCAATGTATGACAAGAAATCAAGCGCGATGTAAATAGTCCAGCCTCCAAACCATCGCCTTAAGATACCTTTCACTATATCACGAATGTCCAACCAGGCATCAGGGCCCACAAGCTTCCCGATCAACGTGCTTATTGCTTTACCCTTCGTCATGAAATCACGTTTCGTGCGAACGATCATGCTGATTTTGCATTGTGTCAGCATGACGTTCACCCTGCGCGCGTTATTCAAGAACCCTACGTCCCGAGTACGAACTAGAGAGAGGATTATGTGGTCTTCCTCGTTTCCTGCAGTGATCGTCAGTCAGATCTTCCTAGTAAGTTGAGGAAGCTACTTGCCTTGAAAGGGGTTCACGTCAAAGCATTTGTCTTCCCACGGAAGATTTGCTGACTCAAACTGCTTTTCTATTGCAGACCTCTGACCATCATACAGGGTGATGATCTTGAACTGCTTGCCCTGTTTGTGGTATATACGGGTGAGGTGGATAAACATGAGTATCTCTTATTGGTTCTATAGCAAAAGACGTCAGGCCGCCATATCACGAGGGTGAGAAGGAAAACATACTATCCAACCATTTCCCGCTTTCTTCTCTTTGCCCATTTTGACATCCAAGAAACGACATGCCGCCTCGCTGTTGATGTTGTGTACGGTCATCAACTTCTGATTGTATACATGACAGGAAATAAAGTTGCCAACGACGAGTGGCATACGGTCTGGGATCTGGAATTGAAATGAGGAAGAGACAAAGTCGAGATACGAGCTTACACTCGGTATCCAAAAAGTGCGCCTGCTTTCGGAGGTGCGGGAACTCAAAAATACTTTGTAGTTTCCCAACGTCATCTTGACCGAATGGGGCCACTGACATCCAAGTCAGTACAGGTCAACGATGGAATAACCACCTGGGTCTCACGTTGCTTGTGATGAACACCATTTTTGGAGGCTATGCTGGAAACGCTGAAGCAGCGGCAGGTAGTCTCCCATTTCGGTTTGACTTGCCTCGTCAAATATTACGGTTTGAACCGGGACTTGACGAGCAAATCTTCGATATGAGGATTAGACAGCATGCTCAACGTACAAAGTATGACTCTTGTGTCGAGCAAAAGCCGGCTAACGGCAACGGCTCCACCACCAAATTTGTCGGATCGTATAAAACAGTATTTCAGTCTTTCATACAGGTGTTCATGCCTGCAACACGAAAATTCAATATGACGGGGATGTGAAGAAGGTGCGATTCTTGTGCCCAGTCTTGACGATACTGTCAACACTGACCGCTATGACTGTTGTTTTGCCAGTGCCAGGAGGGCCCTGACGGCGATCAATCTAACGCTGGCAGCCATGAGAAGAATTACAGACGCATTTAGATCCTTCCATGGAGTTCCGCACTACCCCAGCCAGAAAAAGAGTTTGACCGGGTAAGAGTCTAGACGATACTTGGGACAATGCGGCGAGGGCTGCGGGGAGATTGTGATGCCTATAGGAAAATGGAAAAACTCAGAAGGCCGCTCAACTTGAGGGGAATCACGAGGACTGCTTGGAAATTCCAGCTGGAGTCAGCACTCAACAAGCGCCCACCTAGTCATGAGGCTTCTGGCTCGGAGCCGAGTCGTTGCAGACCTTGAAATAGAGTTATGCTGGGCCATCGTTACGCATTGCCACTCATCATCAAACCACCATATCCAAAGCCATCATGCCCACAGTAACAAAGCTCTACCAGACTGCCATGCAAGTCGACAGTGGACAGCTGTTGGCCCACATCATATCTGAATCAAACTTGATCGAAGAGCAACATCAGTTGCGTAGCCTGTTAGAAAGGAACGAGGGACGTCCCCTTGGCCTTGCTGGCGGATTTGCGCCCACTGGAGAGCTCGTGATGCTTGCAATCGCCGACAAGTCCACGATTGTGATCATCAAATTCGAGTCAAAGAAGAGCAACAAACACCATGAACACACTATCTCACCTGCCAGTAACACTGCCGCTCGGGTTTTTTTGACACAGAACGTCCTCCGTCGCACCACCGGATTTCTATACGCATTCGACATTGCACCAATTGCCCTTGCTCTATCTCAAACACTTGATCTTCGAATCGCAAATGCGATCGATGTGCAGTGCGAGTATCGAAAACACGTATCCCCCTCGCCGTTGTTAAACAGGCCGTGGGTGATCTTCATGATTTATACGATGAGAACATCAACGAAGTATTCCGCGACATTACTATTGTCGATCATCCCGTCGCTGCTAAGAACGGTACTACTTCACTTGCACAGCGTGCATGGATCGCACACTATCTCTCGCAACTCTCAACCATGGAGGATCGTTTCGCGCGAGTGCCCCCAGTCGACACCTTCCGGCTCTCTGACGAGGTAGTGTACTACTGTAATTTGTGAATGATGGCGCTGATTGTAGTCACAGGCATTGGGATTTCTCGCTAAGAGCTCGAAGGATTCATTCCAGCTCGAGCAGAAGAAGCCGACTGAGGTTACGCGCCACTTTGCCACCTCTGTCGATCATCAGAACAACCGCATCAATGCCCAAGTCGACAGATACCTGAGCAGAATTCGCACGGGCCAGCATCAGGCATGTTGTTCGTGTGTCCACGTCGTACCTTACTTGACAACTAATTTTCACAGCGTGCATTCATCGATATCGGCGAGCATGCCGGGTGGGGATTTACTGTCGATGGACAGGTTGTCAAGTCTCAGGGCTGCATCGCAGAACTTGCCACCAACAACATTCTCAGTTTCGTTGGCAAGACCATCGGCTCGATTAAGATAGTCGGCCGTGGTGACCCTACGCAGGCTGAGGTACAGCGTGCTCAGAAGGTTCTAGAGATCCTCCAAGGTCTCATCAACCTTCACAACAACCCGTGGGTTCAGTTGATATTCTTTTCCTCTCCTAAGAGTAACTTCCAATGGCCCTCCGCCTGGACGGAGGAGGCGAATGATGCGGATGTTGTCAAATACTGTGCCGACCGCGTCAGTCGCCCCCTCAATCCATCCAAACGAAAGCTGTGAAGCAGATGCTCCGGCAGTCAAATGACGGTCGTCTTACTGTCATCCAGGGGCCTCCTGGAACCGGTAAGACCACTGTCATCGCCTCATTTGTCCAGATGGCCCTTGACAATGGACTCTCTGGCATCTGGCTCATTGCGCAATCCAATGTTGCCGTCAAGAATATTGCCGAGAAACTCACCGACTTTGGCCTGACAAATTGGAAGCTTCTTGTGTCGAAGGATTTTTTTGAATACTGGTCAGTCTTTTCACTGATGGCCCTTCCCCTTTAGGCAAATTAACATAATTTAGGCACGAGCACCTCTATGCCAGTATTCGGGCCAATATCATCATATCCGATGACTTCTCTGCGCCAGGTTTTTTTCAGGAGCTCCAGACCACACCGGTCATTCTATGTACCTTATCTATGCTATCATCTTCCGCTCTTCGAAGGCATGGAGGTTTTAAGGCCGCACCACTCAGGACTCTCGTCATCGATGAAGCGTCCCAAATTGAGACCGATATCTGCAGTGCCACCCCATGGTCAGGATGACATCCAGGACCTGAAGAGCATCTTCGAGGTCAAGCATCTCAAGGACCATGCTATTTTCCTCGATATTCAATGTAAGCCCTTCCCCTGACGTTTCCTTGCTCCAAAATCTATTATTTTATTGTAGACAGGATGCCCCCCCAAATTGGAAGGTTATCTCCGAAGCTGTGTATGATCGCCTACTCGAGTCCAATCCGCTACACTCGGTCACGGACGAGAGAATGGCTTGTCATTTTATCAACATTCCCAGCCAGGAACAGTTACATGGAACTAGCTGGAAGGTGTGTCACTTTAATTTGATCACTCGCAATTGATCGATGTCGTGCGCAGAACCTTGGAGAGTGCCAAGCCTTCTCCGTATTGCTGCCATGTTGCAGGCGAAGAATAAGCAATCCGCATCATCACCCCGTATGACGCTCAGCGAAGTTTGATTGAGGAGGGTTTAAAGCATTCAGAGCTCGACTGGGAGGATAAGTGTTTCAATGTTGACTCGTTTCAAGGTTCGTTCTTGCAACATATTTTGTGACCATCATATTTATAGTTCGTTCTTGGCAGGTAACGAGGAAGATTACATTGTGATCTCACTCGTGCGGTCCATGGCGCTTGGATTCCTCGCCGATCTGCGCCGGATTAATGTCATGCTTACTCGATGCAAGAAGGGCATGATCATCTGCACGAGCGAGAAGTTCATGAAGCGGACGGGACACAAGTCACTCGTGGGCAGTCTGTTGAAGTATTATGAACATATGTGGATTGAGAAAGATGAGTTGGAGAGGATTGCATTGTAGTATAACCACTGATGATGCGAATGCCGTCCGGCGAGAACGAGACCGAGTTAACTGAATGATGCTATTCCGCCATCATCGGGCTTAAACAGGGCTCTGATGCTTTGGTGATGGCAGTTGGTTGTATAATACTTTGCCGTTTGTTTGTATGATAGATTGGTTGTGCTTGATCAAGGCATGTTTTATCTTTTTCTTTGAATAAATTTTTTTTTGTCGTTTCGATTGCATCTGAGTGGTGTATTAGGTGGTATGCGATGGGTAGGCATGGTTTAATTTTGTACAAGTGAGTGAGTGTAGGCCACTTCAGAGCGCATCTGCGATATGCTCCTTGACAGTGAGCGGGATGATAATTTAGACTCGACGCAGAACTTAATGCGATGGAGTGCTATGAGATCTGTGGTAGGGCAGAGTATGATATAGTGGCAAGGGGAAGTGTCAACAAAATCGTCAATTCAATTCAATTCATGAATCGCCCTCGGTCGATTTGGTCAACCGATGGCGACGTCGGCGATAATAACAAATGCAGCCAGGGACAGAAGGGAAATCGGTGGAAATGCGGGCGCAGGCGCGGTTATAGGCCTGGTGGTGTCGAGATTTGAGCCTGCTTCGGCTCGTGCATGCGATACTGGTGGAGATTCTCCAATTTTGACTGTAGATAATCGCAAGCGATCGAACACCCAGGTGTTTCAATAGAAGCTTGTTAGATACTCGGTCGACCATCCTTGTCGCCGCACAATACCTACTATACCAGACTCCACTAGATCACCCTACTCTAACTTGTACGAGAAAAAAACCTACTTATCACATACCGCGCAATACACCACTCAGATGCAATCAAAATGGGAAAAAAAATCATTGTTTTTTCAAAGAAAAAAATAAAACATGCTTTGATGAAGCACAGCCAATCTATCATGCAAACAAACAGCAAAGTATTGTGTAACTAACCGCCATCACCAAAATATCATAGCCCTGTTTAAGCCCGATAATGGCAGAATAGCATCATTCAGTCTCGTTCTCGCCGGACGGCACTCTCATAATCACTGGTTATACCACCACACGCCCACTTACAACGCAATGCTCTCCAAGTTATCTTTATCAACCCACTGATGTTCATAATACTCCAGCAAGCTGCCCACGAGGGAATCGTATCCTGCCCGCTTCATGAATTTCTGGCTCGTGCAGATGATCATGCCTTTCTTGCATCGAGTAAGCATGACATTAGTTCGGCGCAGATCGGCAAGGAATCCGAGCGCCGTGGACCTTACGAGTGAGATCACAATGTAATCTTCCTCGTTACCTGCCAAAACGAACTATAAATATGATGGTCATAAATATATATTGCAAGAACGAACCTTGAAACGAGTCAACATTGAAACACTTATCCTCCCAGTCGAGCTCTGAATGCTTTAAACCCTCCTCAATCAAACTTCGCTGAGCGTCGTACGGGGTGATGATGCGGAATTGCTTATTCTTCGCCTGCAACATGGCAGCAATACGGAGAATGGTTTGGCGTTCTTCAAGGTTCTACGCACGACATCGACCAATTGCGAGCGCTCAAATTAAAGTGACACACCTTCCAGCTAGTTCCATGTAACTGTTCCTGGCTGGGAATGTTGATAAAATGACAAGCCATTCTCTCGTCCGTGACCGAGTGTAGCGGATTGGACTCGAGTAGGCTATCATACACAGCTTCGGAGATGAACCTTCCAATTTGGGGGGGCATCCTGTCTACAATAAAATAATGGATTTTGGAGCAAGGAAACGTCAGGGGAAGGGCTTACATTGAATATCGAGGAAAATAGCATGGTCCTTGAGATGCTTGACCTCGAAGATGCTCTTCAGGTCCTGGATGTCATCCTGACCATGGGGTGGCACTGAAGATATCAGAACGTGCGATGACATGCAGGAAAAAGACTTGGACATACATTGTTTGTCATCACCGATAAAGCAAACCTTTCGAATGGACGTATGAGACATGAAGAGAGGAATATAGTCGCCGATCTCAATTTGGGACGCCTCGTCAATGACAAGAGTCCTGAGTGGTGCGGCCTTAAATCCTCCATGCCTTCGAAGAGCGACAGACGAGAGCATAGATAAGGTACAGAGGATAACCGGGGTGGTCTGGAGCTCCTGAAAAAAACCTGGCGCAGAGAAGTCCTCAGATATGATGATGTTGGCCCGAATACTGGCATAGAGGTGCTCGTGCCTAGAATATGTTAGTCTGCCTAAGGGGACCAGTGAAAAGACCGACCAGTATTCAAAAAATTCCTTCGACACAAGAAGCTTCCATTTTGTCAGGCCAAAGTTGGTGAGTTTCTCGGCAATATTCTTGACGGCAACATTGGATTGCGCAATGAGCCAGATGCCAGAGAGTCCACTATCAAGGGCCGTCTGAACAAATGAGGCGATGACAGTGGTCTTACCGGTTCCAGGAGGGCCCTGAATGACAGTAAGACGGCCATCATTTGACTGCCGGAGCATCTGCTTCACAGCTTTCGTTTGTGATGGATTGAGGGGGCGACTGACGCGGTCGGCACGGTATTTGACAACATCCGCATCGTTCGCCTCCTCCGTCCAGGCGGGAGGCCATTGGAAGTTACTCCTAGGAGAGGAAAAGAATATTAACTGAACCCATGGGTTGTCGTGCTCAAGGTTGATGAGACCTTGGAGGATCTCTAGAACCTTCTGAGCACGCTGTACCTCAGCCTGCGTAGGGTCATCACGGCCGACTATCTTAATCGAGCCTATGGTCTTGCCAACAAAACTAAGAGTGTTGGTGGTAGCGAGTTTCGCTGTGCGACCTCGAGACTTGGCAACCTGTCCGTCGACAGTGAAGCCCCGCCCGGCATGCTCGCCGATATCGATGAATGCACGCTGTAAAAATCAGTTGTCAAGTAAAGCACGGCGTGGACACAGACGACGCACCTGATGTTGACCCTTGCGAATTTTGTTCTGATATCTGTCAGCTTGGGCATTAATGTGGTTGTTCTGATGATCGACAGAGGTGGCAAAGTGACGCGTGACCTCAGTCGGCTTCTTCTGCTCGAGCTGGAATGAATCCTTCGAGCTCTTAGCGAGGAATTCCAATGCCTGTGATTACAATAAGCGCCGTCATTCACAAATTACAGTAGTGCACTACCTCGTCAGAGAGCCGGAAGGTGTCGACTGGGGGCACTTGCGCGAAACGATCCTCCATGGTTGATATTTGCGAAAGATAGTGTGCGATCCATGCACGTTGTGCAAGTGAAGTGGTACCATTCTTAGCAGCGACGGGATGATCGACAATAGTATTGTCGCGGAATACTTCGTTGATATTCTGATCGTATAAATCATGAAGATCACCCACGGCCTGTTTAACAACGGCGAGAGGGATACGTGTTTTTGATGCTGCGCACTGCACATCGATTGCATTTGCAATTCGAAGGTCAAGTGTTTGAGCTAGAGCGAGCGCGATTGGTGCAATGTCGAATGCGTATAGAAACCCGGTGGTGCGGCGGAGGAGGTTCTGTGTCAAAAACACCCGAGCGGCACGTTCATCGTGTTCGTTGCCCTTGCTCTTCTTTAATTCAAATTTGATGATGACAATTGTGGACTTGTCAGCAATTGCAAGCATGGCGAGCTCTCCAGTAGGCGCAAATCCGCCAGCAAGGCCAAGGGCGCGTCCCTCGTTCCTGTCCAACAGACTACGCAACTGATGTTGCTCTTCAATCAAGTTTGATTCAGGTATAATGTGGGTCGACAACTCTCCGCTGTAGACTTTCATGACATTCTGGTAGAGCAGCTTTGTTACTGTGGGCATGATGCTTTGGATATGATGGTTTGATGGTAGTGGGCAGTGGCAACTTGTGTAACGATGGAATACAACTCTATTTCAAGGTGTACAACAGGGCTCCAAGCCCGTAGGCTCATGACTATTAGGTGGGCGCTTGTGCAGCCCTGACCCCAGCTAAAATTTCCAAGCAGTCCTCGTGGTTCCCCTTTGAGCGGCCTTCCATTGTCCTATAGGCATCACAATCTCTCCGCAGCCCTTGCCACTTTGTCTCAAGTGTCGTCTAGATTCTTGCCCGGTCAAGCTTTCTTCCTGGCTGCGGAACTCCATGGAAGGATCTAAATACGTTTGTGATTCTTCTCATAGGGTTGGCTAAGTATTGCCGACCACGACTCGCCAAGTCCAAATTTACACCGCTAGGCTAGGGTCGCCATTAACTCATTATCTCACCAACAAAGGCGAACAAAAGCAACATAGCCGTCTTTTGTATTGAGGTATGATATCGCTTGTCCGTTACCGTGACGGCAGGTCGATTCTTTCATGTTTTATGGTAGTCCAGACTCTATTGACTTGTACATGCACTCTGCCCATTCAGTTGTTTATGGCGACTGACACCGAGTTGCCATGCAACGTGAAAGGTACGCAAACGCCTAGCTCCATCGGCCTCATGATGTTATGCCCAAGTTAAGTACTCGCCAATGGCGCACAGATTAGTGGAAGCGTTAGTTCAAACTATCGGCTAGCTCTGTAGTACGAGTCGTTCTAAACGCTGGTGAGTGGGGTTCCACCATAGAGGGCTATGCAGAAGTACACCACGATGGCTTCACGCTATGTCGCCGCCGGATCAGTGTATATGGCTGCGGAGTAGAGGCGGATTTCGGACGGTTAGTATTAGTCAGTACCCGACCCTAACGCCGAGGCCTTGACTGTCCTTGTGCTTTGTGACATCGACGCGCACACCAAGTACAACCTGAAGTTCCCATATGCATGTTGTTCAACATCATGAGTCTCTACGAGGTAGACTGTAACTTATAGCATGTACATATACAATTGCCATATAATACAAATGCAGTGCAGTATACAACAAGAAAGTAAGCCCGATGTAAATAGTCCAGACTCCAGATCATCACCTTAAGATACCATTTACTATATCACGAGCATCCAACCAGGCATCAGGGCCCATAGTAACAGCAAGCTTCCCGACCAGCGTGCTTGCTGCTTTACCCTTCATCACGAAATTACGGTTCGTGCAAATGATCATGCTTATTTTGCATCGTGTCAGCATCACGTTCGTCCTGCGCGAGTTCTTCAAGAACCCTACACCCTGAGTACGGACTAGAGAGACGATTATGTGGTCTTCCTCGTTTCCTGCGGTGACCGTCAGCCAGATGCACCCAGCATGTCAAGGAACTACTTGCCTTGGAAGGAGTCCACGTTGAAGCATTTGTCTTCCCATGGAAGGTTTGCTAACTCAAGCTGTTTTTCTATCGTAGACCTCTGACCATCATACGGAGTGATGATCCTGAACTGCTTGCCCTGTCCGTGGTATATACGGGCGAGGTGGATAACCACGGATATCTCTTGTGGGTTCTAATACAAACGATGTGAGGCTGGCATATCACGATGATCAGGAGGAGAAACATACTATCCAGCTATGTCCCGCTTTCTGCTCCTGGCCCCTTTTGACATCCAAGAAACGACATGCTGCATTGTTGTTAACGTCGTGCACAGTCATCAACTTCTGATTGTATACATGACGGGAAATAAAGTTCCCAATGACGAGTGGCATACGGTCTGGGATCTGGAGTTGAAACGACGATGACTCGAAGTCGAGATACGAGCTTACACTGGGTATCCAAAAAGTGTGCCCGCTTTCGGAGGTGCGGAAATTCAAAAACACTTCGTAGTTTCCCAATGTCATCTTGGCCGAAAGGCGCCACTAAGATCCAAGTCAGTACAAGTTAATGATGGAATAACTACCAAAGTCTTACGTTGTCTGTCATCACCAATGAACACCATCTTTTGGAGGGTGGGCTGAAAACGCTGAAGCAGCGGCAAATAGTCTCCCACTTCGATTTGACTCGCCTCGTCGAATATTACGGTCTCAACTGGGACTTGAAGAGCGATTTTATCGATACGAGGATTGGACAGCATACTCAATGTGCAAAGGATGACTCTTGTTTTTGTTTTTGTGTATGTGTCGATCAAGAGCCGTTCAATGGCAACAGGCCCGCCACCAAACATGTCGGATCGTACAAAACAATGTTCCAGCCTCTCATACAGGTGTTCATGCCTACAACACAAATTTTCAGTATGACAGAGATCTGAAGAACGTATGACGCACCAGTCATGATGGAAGTCTCTGGATACTAGAAGCTTGAATTCACGGAAGCCAACCTTGTCAAGCTTTTCTGCGATATTCTTGACAGCGACGTTCGACTGTGCCACGAGCCAGACCGTCCGATCCCTGTGCCCGGTCCTGACGATACTGTCGACACTGGCCGCTATGACTGTTGTTTTGCCAGTGCCAGGAGGACCCTGAATAAGTAATACACGGTCTCTGTCTGCTTGCGAAAGAATTCGCTCCACTGCTTCATACTGTGAATGGTTCAATGTACCGCTCGGGTTGTAAACAAATGGTGAGCTGGAAGTACCCCCGGTTGTGGGCGGCCATGAGATCTTTAACGATGGTGCCCAGATACTACAGAAGAACGGGTAATGGGTCAACGTGATGGTGCCTTGAAGTGCCTTTAGCACTACAAGTTCTCTGTATGATTCAGCTGCTGTCAAATCTTCTTTCCCAATGGTGGTCACACGGAGGACCTTGCCGGAAGTATGTACAGCGCCTTTGACGCTGATATGAGCCTGTCTTCCATCTATTTGCTGTGCACGACCCGTCATTGTTGACAGCTTATTTCCATTCTGCGTTTCGATGTGGATGACCTGTAAGTGCGGACGTTCAGAGTCGGTTGCATAATATCTTGTAAATGTTCATACTTGATCTCTGTTTTTCATGATACGCGTTCTGAAGCGAGTGCACTCGAGGTTGACATTACCGGCTTTGGAGATGCTTAAGCCATCTGTGACGTTGTTGACGACTTTCGTTGGCTTCAAAGACTCCAAAATTTCACCATCGCGAGAGATCTTGGCGAGGGCGCTCAGATGCTACATAATGAATTAGAACGGATTCGTGACGTGACGAAGAATACATACAATATCCGGCATTATATCTGTGGCAATTCGAGCTATGCGAGGGAATCTAGACGCCATGTGAGGAAATGCAACAGTGCGGCATGCTGCCCAAGCCTGGAGCGCTACATCCATGGTTGTTGCATCGCCTTCTCTATGAGCAAAGAGAATTTTCACGTTCTGCTTCTGAAGTAAGAGTTCGCCGCCCAAGGCGTCCATAGTCGCCTCGAGGGATCGCCGATCACTGCCAATAGACACTGACAGGATGTCGACTGCGGCATTGATTCGCAGTGAGAGGTCCAGGTAGAGACCTAGTGCAATCCTGTCTATCCTGTACCCATAGAGTTGGATATCGGGATTACACAAGATTTTGTCTTGTATTAAAATACGTCCTCGGGAAACTGGAGGATGTTGTTCCTGACCCTTCTTCTTCTTCTGTTGGTGCTGCAGATTCTGTTTTTTTGTAGCGAAGAAGTGGACGACAAGCGCCCTAGTGAGCGTGGCAAATGCTAAAGATGAAAGAGTGCAGTCGGGGCGATACGTGGCTGCTACCCCAATGGCAGCGCCTTCGGCTGTGTCGATAAGACGCTGCAAGCTTGAAGAAGAAACATTGTTCTCGTCAACCTCTTCAAGGGTTATTTGTTCATGATCGGCCTTATAGAGGTTCTGTTGTAGAGTGAAGAATGTGTGGGTCATGGACGTAAAAGATAGAAAGAAAGCGCACGATGTCAACGCGCTGAAAGCGAGGATGTAGGAACGTGACCGAAGGCCGCTGCTATTTATTGCTGAATGAGCGTCTACTGTCAATGAATAATAACTGCGTTTTACAACAAGTCAACAGTGAAGAGGGGACAGGGAACCACGCATAGGCTGTGCTTGAACTTTGAAGAACAAAGCACAAATGCAAATGGGTACTTTGTGTGTCCAGTATCTCATACTCCAAAGTACACCACTAGTTTTTCTGGAAATGCAACACCACTCAAACGCCTTTCAGCGTCTTCTGGATTAATCCGGCTTGTAGGTGCAAGCAAACATTGAGCTGAATTTGCGGGTAAGCAATTATGTAAATTTGGCAGTGTAGGAAAGTACATGTATGAATTTGAAATGTGACCCGTCGGCAAACCTCGCTTGTGTACCGAGGGTGGTGCGCCACCCGGAATGACTCCACTCGAAAAGGCAACTGCGCTAGTAACTAGACGAGACACACCATGCATGGAGGGGGCGAGACTTATCTTGTAGCCTGCAGCCACTTCGCTCATTCGGCTAAGTATATTTTATTGGCTCCCTGCTGACTCCAGTTTGCAGATTCTTGACCCTCCTCCCTTCATTTCACAAACAATCCTTCCCTCCGTCTCACAGATGACCACAGATGACTCTTAAACTCAAAGCTTCCAGACTCTTCGTCCCTCCATCCCACAGACAACTCTCCCTTCGAGTTGTTGAACTTAAAGTTGCCATTGTTTTCGTTCCCCGTGCGGTTGTGTTCTCGAACTCAAACTTGCCGGCATTCTCGTCTTCAATGCAGTTCTTTTTCAGTGAAATCAAATAAACCTGCTTAAAGACAAGCTGTAAAACTGTATGTGCGCGTTACATAGTGACCACAGAAAATTATGCCAACAAGACCGTCCCAGTAAGATAAGGATAGACTGAACCTGCGAGAATTTGAAAAGAGCGAGAATGAACCAAGGGACAGGTTCGACACCTCATCCTATGAACAACAAAGGGCAAGCACTGGGAGCAAACACATGAGCATTGAGACATACACCTGGCACAGCAGATTTAGAAAAAGAGTAGCAGTACCAGTACCAGCAGCACTGCGACATTACTGCCTAGCTTGAAGAAACAGCAGGGGTGCGTTGTGTGGTAGCACCAACTTGCAGTTGAACACATGGATACTCCGGAGAGCATTCATTGAAGATGTTGGATGGTGATCGTGATGTATCTTCGCAGTAGTATGTATGACTCACATTGCAACTGATGGCTAAGGGCAACGAAGAGAACAGGTTAACTGGGAGTCATTGAGGAAAAGTGCCTGGGGATTTACCAAGAGATCGAGTAGAGGTGGTACTGCGCACCAAGCAAGTCTCGTTTTTGCACTTCCTCAGTTTCACATGAATTGTTGTGTAAATGTGTGATTGAGCGCGGCGGGAACCTGACAATGTGGGCTCGAGTCTTGACATGCGAAATATAAGTGATTTCCTACTACGTATACAACACGTACATACACCAATTGCCATATAATACAAAATGCGACGAGAAAGTCCCAAAACCCAACCAAGAAGTCTAATGTAAATAGTCCAAATCACTTTAAGATGCCATTGACTATATCATGAGCATCCAACCAGGAATCAGGGCCCATGGTAAGAGCAAGCTTCCCAACCAGCGTGCCCGCTGCTTTACCTTTCGTCACAAATTCACGGTTCGTGCAAATGATCATGCTTTCTTTGCATCGTGTCAGCATGACGTTCGTCCTGCGCGCGTTCTTCAAGAACCCCACACCCTGGGTACGGACTAAAGAGATAATTATGTGGTCTTCCTCATTTCCTGCGGCGAGTGTCAGCCAGATCCTTGCAGCATGACAAAGAAATTACTTGCCTTGGAAGGAGTCCACGTTGAAGCACTTGTCCGCCCACGGAAGCTTTGCTAATTCAAGTTGATGTTCGATTGTAGACCTCTGACCATCATATGGAGTGATGATCCTGTACTGCTTACCCTGGTCGTTGTATAGACGGGCGAGGTGGATAACCACAGATATCTCTTGTTGGTTCTAATGCAAAAGACGTAAGGCAGGCATTTCACAGGCGTGAGGAGAAACATACTATCCAGCTCTTTCCCGATTTCTGCTCCTGGCCCCTTTTGATATCCAGGAAACGACACGCTTTCTTGCTAGTGATGTCGTGCATGGTCCTCAACTTCCGACTGTATACGTGACGGGAAATGAAGCTGCCAATGACGAGTGGCATGCGGTCTGGATGATAAAGTTGGAACAACGTGGGATGAAATTGAGATACGAGCTTACACTGGGTATCCAAAAAGTGTGCCCGCTTTCGAAGGTGAGGGAACTCAAAAACACTTTGTAGCTTCCCAATGTCATCTTGGCCGAATGGTGCCACTGATATCCACAAGTCAGCACAGGTCAACGATGGAACAACTACCCGGGTCTCACGTTGCTTGTCGTCACCGATGAACACCATTTTTTGGATGCTATGCTGGAAACGCTGAAGCAGCGGCAGGTAGTCTCCTACCTCGATCTGACTTGCCTCGTCAAATATTATGGTTTGAACAGGGACCTGACGAGTAAATTCTTCGATGCGAGGATTGGACAGCATACTCAATGTACAGAGTATAACTCTCGTGTCGAGTAAAAGTCGGCTAATGGCAACCGCCCCACCGTGACCACTAAACATATCGGATCGTATAAAACAATGTTCTAGTCTCTTATACAGATGTTCATGCCTGAGACACAAACTCAGCATGACGGAGTGATGAGGTAAGACGCGACATACCAGTCATAATGGAAGTCTTTGGATACTAAAAGCTTGAATTCACGGAAGCCAACCTTGTCAAGCTTTTCCGCGATATTCTTGACAGCAACGTTGGACTGCGCCACAAGCCAAACCGTACGCTCCATAGGGCCAGTGTTGATCATACTGTTGACACTGGCCGCTATGACTGTTGTTTTGCCAGTGCCAGGAGGACCTTGAATAAGCAATACACGATCGTCCTTGTCCGCCTGCGAAATAATCCGCTCCACTGCATGATATTGCGAGGGGTTTAATTGACCGTTAGGATAGTAGACGGACGACGCAGTGGGAGCATTCAGGGGCGGCCATGGGATATTTAATGATGGCGCCCAGATACTACAGAAGAATGGATGTTTGACCAACGTGACGGTGCCTTGAAGCGCCTTTAGCACCACATCTTCTCTGACTGATTCAGCAGCCGTCAATTCTTCTTTCCCGAAAGTGGTCACAGAGAGAACCTTGGCTGAAGCATTTACAACGCCTGTAACGTTGATATGAGCCTGTTTTCCATTTATTCGCTTTGCGCGACCAGTGATCGTTGACCGCTGGTCCCCGTTCAACGTTTCGATGCGGATGACCTGCAAGTACAAATGTTCAAAGCTGGTGGCATGACGTCTCACAAATTTACACACCTGAGTTTTGGACTTCATGATACGCGTACTAAAGCGAGTGCACTCGAGGTTGACATTGCCCTTCTGGGACTTGAAGTCTGCTTTGACATTGTTGACGACTTTCGTCGGCTTCATAAACTCCAAAATTTCAGCATCGCGAGAAATCTTGGCGAGGGAGCTCAGATGCTACATTATGAATTAGACGGAGGGTCTATGATGTGACGAAGATTACATACTATATCTGGCATCGTGTCCGTGTCAATTCGAGGTATGGCAGCAAATCTAAGCGTCATGTCATCAAATGTGGCAGCACGACATGCCGCCCAAGCCTGGAGCGCCACATCCTTGGACGCTGCGTCCCCTTCTCTATGATCGAACAGGGTCTTCACATTGTCCCTCTGGAGTAAGACCTCGCCGCCCAAGGCGTTCATAATTGCCTGGATTGAGCGCCGACCACTGGTAGACACCGATAAGACGTCAACTGCGCCGTTGATACGAAGCGATAAGTCTTGGAAGAGAGCAAGTGCGATTCTATCTATCCTGTATCCATAGAGTTTAATGCCAATGTTACACAGAATTTGGTCTTCTATGAGTATACGTCCTCGGGAACCGGAGGGTGTTGTTCCTTGTCCTTCTTCTTCTTCTGCTGATTCTGTTTATTCGCAGCAAAGAAGTGGACGACGAGCGCTCTGGTGGGTGTTGCGAATGCTAAAGAGGACAGAGAACAGTCACGGCGATACGTGGCTGCCACACCAAGGGAGGCGCCTGGAGCTGAGTTGATAAGACGTTGCAAAGCTAGAGCAGAAATATTGTTCTCATCGACGTCTTCAACAGTTATAGGCTCATGATCGGCCTTATAAACGTTCTGTTGCAGGGTGAAGAATGTGTGTGTCATGGGTGCAAGTAATAGAGAAATAAAGCGCACAATATCAATGCGCTGAAAGTGAGGATGTAGGAACGTGATCCAAGGCCGCAGCTATTTATTGCTGGACGAGCGTCTACTGTCAATGAATGGTAATCACATTTTACAGCAAGTCAACAGTGAAAGGGGGACGGGAAACCACGTATGGGCTGTGCTTGAACTTCGAAGAACAAAGCACAAGTGGGTACTTTTGTGTGTCCAGTATCCCAGACTCCAAAGTAACTAGTTTTTCTTGAGATCCAACGCCTTTCAGATGCCTTTCACCGTCTGCCTGAACCCAGCTTGTAGGTGCAAACATTGAGGTGAATTTGCGCGTAAGCGATCAAAAGGCAGTGTGATAAGTCAATTCAATTTCAAGAACACGCGGATATCGTCAGTGACCAAATTCAACACAGCCACGGCGGCCTTGCTCTCTTCTTTTCCTCTCATGGCAACTCCTGTAATTGTCGGCGTCGGAGCTATCACAGCTGCTCTCGTTGGTCGACATCTTGTGCGCAATGGTATTATTGGAAAGCGGGCAGCAGACCAGTGGGTAAAGGGTGGTTTTAAAGCAAAAATGGATCGCAAGGAGGCTATTGCAGTCCTTGGGCTAAAGTTTGCACTTTTCTGCACGCTCAATCACCTTGTGTCTGACGGCAGTACCTTTTGCAGAGACGGCGTAACACTACGCAACAAGTTGAAAGATGCTCACCGTCACATTATGCTCGCAAATCACCCTGACCGTGGGGGTTCGCCATACCTGGCGAGTAAAATCAACGAAGCTAAAGACCTGTTAGACAAGACAGACGGAAAGTCGAGATAACTTTTAATTCTCATATATTGGTTACCGGTATGTCATTGCCAAGCTCTTGAACCGGGAAAATCACTCAGATATTTCAAGTGTCTGCTATGTATTTCTATCCCATTTATATCCATCGTAATGAATATCATCACTCACTCCTTTGGTCATGGCCCGTTATACTAGTTGCCGTCCGATTCTGCTTCTTAGAGTTCCTTCACATATGTATCAAAAATGAGACAACCCTGTCCTGCATGCAACCAGGAGCTGACCGGCTTACTAAGCAGCACATTTCATTCTGTAACGGTCGTTAGCGACTTGCTTCAATTCGAAGATCACTCCCAGAAACGCCATGGACACATCAGAACTCGAGCCATCAAAGCTTGGTACAAAAGAACAGTAGGCGTGTTCAACCTCTGTGTAATTTTGTGGGTCCCATCACTTATCGACAATCAGCTGGGATAACGTTTACGACGAAGAATTGGAGAACTTCAGTGAAAATGGTGACGAGGGTGAAATATGGTGCGTATTCATATCATTTCTATTGTATCCATACTTCTGGTGCCTAGGTTCGGCAAAAAGGCGATGAATGAGATGGTCAAATGGGTTAATCAACACGCCCTCCACGCCCTGATATGTCAGTTCTTGAAGTTGGGAGTGGGAATGGTGCACTATTATTCGCGCTGCGGAGGGGCGTGGAGAAGCGTGCTATCCAGCACACCAACTCCTAGGAATTGACTATAGTGAAGGAGCTGTCCAGCTCGCTCAATCGGTGGCACACTCTAGGAATCTTACGGCTATTACGTTTAGAGTGTGCGATTTCCTGCACGAGGACCCACCATTACTCGCAGATCAGAAAGCTAACCAAAACGGAGCCTGGGACCTTATCCTTGATAAAGGTACATACGATGCCATCGCGCTGATGGAGAAGGATGAGAATGGAAGGATCCCGGCAGAAGGTTATCCAATGCGTGTCGCGAAGCTCTTGAATCCAGGAGGACATTTCCTAATTACATGTGCGTATGCATTGCGCCACTTGATATGAAACTGAATAAGGGCCCTTTAATCACCCCAGCTTGTAACTTTACCGATTTCGAGTTACAAACAAAGTTCATTACCGAAGAAACCGGCCTGGAGTACCAGTATGTGGCGCACATTTCATCATGAAATCAGATATTGATACTCTCCCGAAAGTTCTCGTATAGCACACCCAACCATATCGTTCGGCGGGAGCATCGGGAGTGCATGTTCTAGCGTGGCATTTACCAAATCTGCATAATCAAGCATTGCTATATTCTTGGGATATGATCCATCCCGGTCTGTAGCGTCTCTTTTGCCACTGAGCTAGCCCAAGTCAAGAACCCATCTTCTCCTTTAAACGCGTTAGACATGAAGAATACCAATCCGAGGCCCAGGTTCTCGATCCTGGATGCCTTCAAGAAAATCTCTTCGAGTGATCCACGGTTCCTCATGGAAGGATAGTCGCCGGAGTCATTGCTGAGCATCGGTGATGAAACCTGGCTAGCGATAAACAGCTGTATCAACAACTCTTTCAAGAAAGTGCTTGTCTGTGGCTTGAGCACCGTGAAGTCCACAGGCTGTAAGATCCTCGTTTCAGCAACTCCTTGTGTCGACTGCCCAGGCTCACCTTGAATATCGTCAGCGTACAACAATCTTTGGCTATCCACCATGCGTATGCTTTGGCGACGTTCTTCATTCGCGAGGGCGACATGGATTTAACATCAAACCCTACATCGTTATCTTTCAGGTTCTTGATTACCTCTACACCACCAACACTGCTTTCGCCCAAATCCCGAAGAAAGTCCCACAAACAGAACTGCAACGTGATCTTGTACGAATGTGAACGCTGAGACAGATGCTGACAGACAAGTGTGTAATACGGGTTATAAGATTTTTCCTGCGAAATTGGTTTAGCCAACGATGGCGATACAAAATCCTAGGGAATCACGTACATTTCCACAGCAATGCAGGTTTACTCGGATGATCTCGCGTTGTTGCACTTCCGTGAGACTGAGTTGCGCAAGTCGTTCGCAAGCGTCCAGGTAATCCTGCAAACAGGAAATAAGACTTAATGACATAGATATGCGTCAATACTTGCATCGCTGCTCATGAGCACCACAAAAACACTTCGACGGATATCTGTATTCATGCCCTGCTTCTTCGCGAGCTTCAGAAGCGTGGCAGTACTGACGTCATCTGTCTCTGGTTCCCCACCGTGCTGGGGAACTTCGTGCGGCTGATCGACCAGGGAATCTCCACCCCAAGCAGCGCCAATGAGCCACCACTTTCCTTTGCTTTCTGCAGAATGTAGATCTTCTAAAGTTACGCGTAACGGCTCGTGCGCGAGAACTGTATCTGCCTCAACGCCATCTTCAGTAAACGGAGGAACGACCTACCGTGCTTCTTTTTCCCCAACCCTGAGAGGAACTTTTTCATCCGTCCGACAGCATCGCCCCCCTGATGCTGTGTTGCAGCCGTCTTCTTGATTTTATTGTTCTTCAGGTTATTTAGGGTTTCGGTCATGAAACGCGTGCGTGAACTGTGTTTCGCAGTGAGAAGACGGTAATACAGATGATAAGCAGTGGTACCTCATAGTATTGGCTTGTCCGGTGGCCCGAGACTGTGCTAAAGTTACGATGTCCTTCAGTGCCATGGGATCATCCTGTCGTAGCTGTTGGCCGGAACCTAACACAGGGTTAAGATGCGACGAGAATAGATACTATTAAACTCACTTCGAAGAAGTTTCAGCAGGAGTTCTACCCGGAACTCAGATAGGTCTTGATCCAAGAGGCCGCGAAAGATATCATAAATGAGAATGCACGAAATAACTTGGAAATTATACAGCTCTGATAGAAGCACAATGAGATTGGAACACTCTTTTCCTAGGTCTTCAGGGACTTCCGTTGAGTTGGCTGACTTTTCTTCCACCGAAGCGAGGTGCTGTTCGTACGAGGACACTACGTTTTGAACGAAATACGCCGCTGAGTATATGACATACATCAGCTGAGGTGGTAGAAGGTTATTTCACAAGACGCGCACCGAATGCAGTGCCGATCAATTTATGTAGGCTAGATATAAACGCAGCGTGGAGGACCACGTACGAGTCCAGAAGGGTTGAGTGAGATGATATGCCATCAATGATGAGGTTCGTGAGGGTTGAGGTGACGTCTGAGGGAGAAAATATGCACTACGTTCAGTGCAGATAAAATAAGCACGAACCATGTCGGCGGTGGTTGCGATACACATCTTCAACGCTATCTAGGATAGTTCCAATGTTTTGTTCAGACATTCTAACGTGAGACAAAATTAGCATAGACCGCGACAATACAATAAGATATTACCTGTTTATCAAACCTTTCAGCTGACGAGTGAGTTTGAGTTGTTCCTCTGTTTCATTTGTATCGCTATTGGTTTTTTTCCTTAATCCCGGCGGGATATAGCGTCCTAAGAAGCAAGATGAAATCCAACCCTAAAATTATACATGTAGGAAAACTTACCAGCAGCTTTAGGTTGAACGTCGGAAGGCTCTCCTCCTTTCGTCTCAGTCATCTCGTCGTCTACCATATCATCATTTTTTCTAGCCTCACTCCCGTCGTTCTCACTGAGCTCGCCAAAGCCACTCCACTCCTCACCTTCCCAAGATCCGTCACTTTGGTCTTCCGCAGATGTTGATTGATCCTCATCCTCCACTTCGTCATCCAAATCCGAGTCCTGTGTGGACTCAAACACAACACAACGCATAGCTGCGAAGCAGACTTACTGGCATCTCGGTTATGATGTTTTCCGTAAAGTCAAACAGATCTATAGAAGAGCTGTGAGATGCATTCTCCCGTAAAAGATGCAATGAAACATACCTCCTAATCCATCCATGTCATCATCCTTGCGACGTGAATCACCTCCAGCATACCCCAGTTTCGATTCAAGGTATGCGATATATGCATCTTCTTCCTCTTCTTCACGAGTTCGAGGGCCCGTGGATGCAGCTTTACGTGGTCTAGCAGCCGATTTGTTTACGAGTCTCTCTAGCGCAGTGGTCTTGAGTTTCTGCTTCTGCTCGGTGGTGGTATGCAGTTCCTTGGGTCTGTGATCCGGTGTACCTTAGTGGTGGTCACATTATGAGACTTTGAGGTAGGGGGCCGAGGAACAGACTCTTGTGACGTTTTCGTGCGCTTTCTCTGTGGTGAATTAACGTGTTCCTCTTCTGTCTTCCGTTTGGCTGAGTGGGCGCTTTGAATGAAGTGATCCGCCTTTCTCTTTTTACGATCCGCTCGCTCTTGTTTTCGCGCGTCCTTGCGCGATGTATGGGAACGGCTGTTTTTGTGTCGATGAGAGCCCTGTTCTGCATACATCGTCACAACAGGCTCTGAAACGAATTCTATATGATTATACCTGAGGCATCGATCTCCTCGAGTAACGACTTGGGCAGGCTGATGCCATGCTGGCGTCTCTGATTACCCCCTGGCCGCATTAAATTTGAAGGAATTTTTGAGGTGTCATAGTACTGAATAGGAAGGTGATCGGATGGTTGTCTAGACTTCTGCATTCATCGTTACTTGAGTAGCACCTTTAGGATCAAATACGGATAAACAATATCCAAAGTGATCTACTACCACCAAGTACTTTAGTAATGTCCATGAAGTAAGTAAGTATAAGTACAGAGAATATACAACAGCAGTGCGTGGTATAGATGGATGAAGGGGATTATGCAAAGTACATAAATGCAGCGGAAGATCCAGCAAGAAAAGAGACATCACCGAGGGTCAATAACTTCTACAACAGATTCAAGAACCACCTTGGGTCGTAACAGTATACGACGATCTATGCTTTCTTCCGAAGCTGAAGCGTCGCTCGTGGCTTTGCTCATCGAGCACCGTAGGCCTAGTTCCGTTGTGCACAGGACAACGCCATCCGACGATCTGTAGTCTTCGAACGCATCCATCATCTCCTGCCCGTCAAACGACTGGCCGCTATCCGCAGCAATAACCTCGAAGTTCGCCGACATAATCTCCTCCTTCGTCACTTGAGCTAGCCTGCAAGCGGCCTTTGAGATACGTTTGACTTGAGCCCCGAAGCGTGCACGGAAGTTCTCGCGCGAAGCCGGATTGGGCTGCGGATTGGTGCTGCCAGAGATGAGGAAAATGTCTAGCGACCAGCGGAAGATTGTTTCCGTCATCTCATTGATTGCGTATTCATTGAGTTCGGGGTGGAGTTCATGGATGTGTTTATGAGTCAGTGCTCTCCATCGTGACGAGGTCGGCTGAGGTTCTAATGCGATATGAGTATATTGCGGGCAACAAAATGCTTTAGGAACTTACCCGAGTGGAACATGTGGGTATAGATCTGGGTCAGAGTGATATTGGCCTTGGACTGGTAACCGATGCAAAATGACGATAGCGCTCTGGATATGCAGTACGAGATGCAACCCTGGAGAGCTAGCTGAACAAGCATGGGATCTTGAGAGTGGTCCCGAGTTGCCAATAAGCGACTCAGGGCAGCGCCCAACCTCGTGGCAACTTCAGAGGAAGCTTGCGTAACCTTGGCTGAATTAGGGCGCTGCTTCGAGAACGTGCAAAGCTCTGTGGCAGATGCTGCGAACTGGAGAATTTCAGAGTTGAGATCCTGCACGGCTTGTATGATCTGCGCGCCAGACCATAAATCAATCTTATTCAGGAAGGTCTCTAAGCTGCGAGACTGGGCTCGCTCTTCCTCGGACACGGTGGACACGTTGTCCAGGTCGCTACCATTGCGGCGATGATTGCCATTGGCCTGCGATAAGCCACCGTCACGGATCTCTGACCAGTCAGCGCTCAGTCGGATCTGCCGAGACTGTGATGAGTCTGATCGCTGGCGTGCGGGATCACAGCTTCGTCGACAATCGATGTGAGTGGAATGGCGATGACACTCTGGAGAGTGCCTTTCGCGCTCCTTGAGCTCCTGGATCTCCTTGTCCCTGACCTTCAAAAGGTCTCTCGTTTCTTTGAGGGTCTTCTCGAGGGTTTTATATCTCTCCTCCCAGCGAGCGACTTCTGCTTTGGTTTTGGAAAGTTCGTTTTTTGTAGCATCGTGTTCGCGGCGCATTGAATAAAGAGTAGAAGCTGCGGTAGAGGCACCAAAAGATGGATTACAAGAGGATGTATTGTGAGAGTAGTCAATGCGTTCGGCAGCATCCAACCTGTCACGTAATGAGGCCGACTGTTCGTCTGGTGAAAGGTTTCTCGGTGTCGGATCTTTCGGCGTCAACGGAAAAGAAGAGTCAGAGTCAGAGTCTTCAGCGCTGAAGGCGCTGAAAGAAAAGAAAGGACTACGCGAGGCAAAGAATTCGAAGGTTGATTGGTACAAGTCTTTGAGATTAGCGATAGGGAGCATGGCGACTGAACGGACGACCAAACACCGTTTCAACGCGTTGCTTCAGCCCTAATAATCACTGGCTCGAAATTATGATCTATATGTTAGCGAAACTTTATGGGAGACCATATGAGGTAGATATAATGACTGACAAGTGCCAGGCTTTGCCACAGTACGAACCAAATCCTGGCAAGGTTTCCCTCCTTGGGTAATCTCTGCTGTACAAGCAAAGTCCCAAGCCCTATTTCCGGCGCAGCACGAGGATCTTCTTAAGCCTCAAGGCAGTTGCGTGGAAAGCTAATAGAAGAATGTACGTGATCGTCCTCGTGGTAAACTCCAATCATCTTCAACGGTAATTTCACTAAAGTCCAACATTATGCACCGCTGACACGCTGCGATCATTCTCATCGTAGCCTCGTGTGGACTGCCTTTGTTCGAGTCACCCGCCCCCGACTTAGTACACAGTACATATATGGCCTCATAACCTCATAGTCACTATCAACAATCCGATTCAGACTTTCTCAACATTATCTGCACTTGGCATGAAGCCAACTTCTGACACACGAAAGCCCTATGGTGGCTCCTCGCGTGCATTAATCATCGCTCTTGACGTTGGAACAACTTTCAGTGGTGTATCATATGCCCTACTCGAACCAGGCGAGGTCCCAAAAATTCATGGTGTCACTCGGTGAGCAAGTTGTTCGAATGACGCGTACCCTCTGACAGAAATCACGTTCGCACTTGCCCTGGTCAGTTTTCCTGGTCAAGAACATGTAGCTGGCAATTCCAAGATTCCCTCCGTCATGTATTACGATAAGCATGGTAGAGTCATGGCTGCTGGCGCTGAGGCAGACAATGCTTCCATAATAAGCCAGGCTGAGGACGAAGAGTGGATCAAAACGGAACTGTATGTGTACATTCATTCCTGTGCGATCGAATTTTGACACTGCGGCTTCCCAGTTTCAAGCTTCGCCTCCGGCCGAAGAGTATGAAATTGAAAATGAACGGGATGCGTCTTAGTACGCTGCCACGGCATAAAACTTCCGTTGATGTTTTTGGAGACTTCCTTGCTTATCTCTTCCGCTGCACGAAGAGTTTTATCATAGACACACATGCTAACGGGCAGACCCTGTGGCACCATGTAGAAACCAGCATCGAGTTCGTGTTGAGTCACCCTAACGGCTGGGAAGGTGCTCAGCAGACGAAGATGCGACGCGCTGCCGTGTATGGGGGTTTGATTCCTGATACGGACGAAGGCCGAGCGCGAATCCGTTTCGTCACGGAAGGAGAAGCTAGTCTCCACGCGTGTGTCCAGAGTGGTCTCGCTGCAGATGTCCTTTCTGTATGTATTTCAAACATATCCCACACCACACTTGAACTTCTTGTCTGACGTGTCTCCTAGAATCCGTCTAGACACGGCTTCCTTGTAGCTGACGCGGGCGGCGGCACGCTTGATATTAGTTCCTATGCGGTTCGGGGAACCAATCCTCTGGTAATCGAGGAGGTGGCCCCTCCTGATTGTGAGAATACGCTGACGCGTCCTCTCGTCTATTTTCGTGTCTGATCATCTGCTTCTGAAGGTATATTTGCCGGATCTGTCTTCGTCAGCCGAAGGGCAAGGGAATTCCTTGAAGGTTAACTATATTTGATTGTATCATATACAAGGCGTTCAACTCATCCTGCATGCAGAGAAGCTCAAAGGATCGAAATACGGCTCTTCCGATTCGATTGACCATATCACGAAACGCTTCGACGAGACCACTAAACGGCTATTCCGAGACAAAAAGGATTTACAATTCGTTCCATTCGGCTCTCCACTTGACAAAGATTCCCAAGTCGGCATCCGCGGAGGTCAGTTGAAACTTGATGGGTAAGTAAACGAACAAACATACATTATGATTCTAAAAATATCTCTCGATAGTGCGGAGGTGGCAGCGTTCTTCGAGCCTTCTATACAGGCCGCGATCGCGTCAATCAAAGCCCAGGTCGACGCGTCGCAAGGGATGATCAAAGTGCGTTACTTACCACCAACCACCACGAGGTCTTAATGATCGCCTTTTCATAGTCTGTCTGGCTGGTGGGAGGATTCGCGGCCAGCCCGTGGCTCTTCACTCAGTTACAAGAACGCCTCGCTCCACTGAAGATTACTGTAAGCAGACCTGACTGCCAGACGTAAGAGGCTATACTATGTTCATTCCGGTATTTCATCTCTCTAACATCGTCCGATTTAGTTCAAAAGCTGTGGCCGATGGTGCAATTGGCTTCTACTGCGATCACCATGTTTCGGCCCGAATGTCGAAATATATGTATGGGGTGGAGTACTTGCGTGAGTACGATCCCAACGATTCGGAGCACCAGTCCCGGAAAGATCGACTTTGTGAGCTTCCTTCTGGCCCTCGGCTTCTGCCCGATGCGTTTGACTGTATCCTCGCTCGAGTATGCGTTTAGTTATTTCACCGGGACGTGGGCTGACTTGATGATCGTGCATATTTGTAGTGTGTGAAGGTTAAGGAATCCACGGTGTTTTCGCGGAAGTATTGCACGGAACTCACGAATTTGTCAACCCTTTCCGTGTTTGAGGTCGAGATATGGTGCTATAGAGGTGGTGACACAATTCCGCAGTGGATTTTACGCCATGCAGGTGAGTATTTTTGAACATGAGCCCGAATGCCGTGCTGATCCATGGCCTTCCATTCACAGAGGATTATTCGACTTTGTGTGTAGTCCGTGCTGACCTGTCGCTCCTCAGTGGAAGTGCGGAGCCTAAACAAGGCAAGAACGGCAAGACATACTGGACGATCGTGTTCAGCGTTGAGATTCACTTTGGTCTCACCGAGTTCAAAGCGCGGATAAAGTGGAATGATAACGTGAGTAATTTTCGTGTATTTTTTCTTATGTGTGCTAAGTCGGTTGGATTGAAATAATATTAGGGAACAATCAAGTAGTATGTGAAAATCCGCATAGAGTCAGCGACATCTCTAACTTTGTCTATAGTGGACCTGCGTCTATCGTGTATAGCGAGAGTGGCCACCGTGCCGATGAGGATGAACCAGACATCTCAGAGGATGACTACGCCCCATCGCGTTCTGGATCCGTTGCGCCGTCACGCTCTCACTCCGTTGCGCCATCACGCTCTCATTCCGTTGCTGCCTCTCGCGACTCACTGGCTTCAGGTACCAGGACTCCTCTGGGAGCTTCACGAGCGGAGGCTACATTCATAGAAGTCCAAGAGCGTAGCCGGACGAGCGTAGTCGCAACTCAGTCATCTGCTTCCGTAAAAAGTTTCACCTCTTCGCCTCCAACCCCAACAGCCACTGAGCGTGGGGTGAGAAGCAACACAACATCAATTTCTCACCCTGCACCACCACCCGCGGCTGAACTAAGCATCCGGGAGGTCGAGCGAGAACGGACTGTGTCCACCGCATCCAAGGTCTCCACAGCAGTTGCGCGAGACCGCAGGATCTCGACTGCTTCCAAAGTTTCTGTCTCGTCTGTTTCTCAGCATGTCCATACAGCTTCTTCCCAACAAACACTCTCAGTCGCTTCTCAACCTCCCCCTCCAGCTGTCGTCCAGCCTGCGCCTCTAATTACTGTGGAAATTCGCGGACGGGAGACTGAACCTCCTGCTAAAGGCAAAGGCAAGGGGAAAAGCAAGACCCCCAAGACCACAGTACCTCCTTCCCCGATTGACCCAGCTGATACTACCGTGGGCAAGAGTCCAGGCCAGCTAGCAGAAACCCTTACATCTGTATGGGGCTCCGCTTCTAAGGCGAATACGCCTGGAGCCTCGCCGCTAGCTCAAACTTCCAAATCTCTTGAGCCAACAACACCGAAGGTCGAAGCTACACCTGCACTTGAAGAAGTCCATCACTCGTCTACCACTGTCGTCTCTGAAGTGCTTCAAGAGACAACGAGAGAGCTCTCGGTTGAGATTACCCAAGAGACAAAGATGGAAGGCCCGCCGTCATCCACCACGCCGGCAGACACAGTTCCTACTGAGCTTATCTCTATGGAAACCGCCCGGGACCTCGCCGTGATCGCGGAGGTTTCAGAAGTGGTGGTCGCCGAGCAGCACATTGAGACAAGTAAAGAAGTGGTGGTTACCGAGCAGCACATTGAGACAAGTGAAACAAGTCTTACTGTGACAGAAACACAGTCCAATGTTCTTGGTATTGACATTTCTGTGCCCGCACTCGAGCTCAATGCCGCGTCGGGAGGACCATCTGCATCAGGGGATGACACCAATGGGGACGGCGGTTGGGGCCCCGATGAGGCGTGGGGCTCCGCTGAACAGACAGAGCCTGTTATTTCCCCTGCTTTGAGTTCCTCTGGTGTAAGTGGTACCATCGGATGGGGCGCCAGTGTAAAGGCCACCGCCGGATGGAGGGCGTCGAGATCGTCGAATGGCTGGTCTATGGGAGCTGCACCCACTTTTGGAGGCCTTGGCTCTACTCTCGCAGGGTTCCTCGGCGCTGATGGCAGGAAGAGTTCCACGTCCTCGCCGAAACCTGGTTCACCCTTACTTCCAGCTGAACACACTACGTCTCTCGGAAGCCTCGGCTCCCTTGCAGGATCACTGAGTAACCTCCTCAACACTGATGACAAAAAGAATTCCCTGTCCTCACCGAAGCCTGACTCCCCACTCCCACTTCATCACGCTCTTGCCAATGCAGGGGGTGATCCACCGGCCACTCTCGTACAGACGATAGAAGAGTCTCCTGCACCGGCTGAAGCGCCGACCAATACAGCGGACGCGGCACCGCCAGCGTCAGAAGAAGTAGCACCATCTTCTACCGATGCAGCAACAACTGCAGAAACCACTGCAGACAAGGCGACAGAAGAAAAGCCCCCTGAAGAAACCACCGCTGCTCCTGGAGAGCCGGCCGTTCCGCCAGGTGATGGAGAGGGTAATGATGCCGAGGAGGACAAAGAGGAGGTTGATGATAAGAAAGCAAAGATCAGTGCCCCGCCGATCAAAGCCACCAACAGCAAATCATCGAAGAAGAAGAAAAAGAAGTAGGGTGCAGGCGCACCGGTGTGCTATGCAGATTCACGATATTGCTCATCATTTACTTTACGCTTGGCGAACTTGTGATACTATTCTTGGAACTAATAATTTTGATACCTGTAACTTTTAGAGAGAAAAGCATGAGCAGCGGGCACCAGCACTTGCAGCACTCTCCGGGAGACGGTCAGACCTCGATCGGTTCTAGTCCTGCAAAATCAAATAGAAACGGAAACGCGACACAAGTATTCATCTAGTACTCGTCTTCAGTGGGTAGTGATATAGAAAGCGTGCTGTGAGCCCTCTATCGAGAGGTACTCAACTATGCACAGTAGTCATCCAATAAGCGTGCTCACGAGCTCGGTAGTTTGTAGGCTCACCGTGAGAAAATAGTTCCTTTTCGAGTTGTATGCTGATCTACCAGCAGGAGTATGGAGTACTGAAGTATTCGCCGCATATCAATCATGGATATTGAATCAAGCTGCAGCGATTGATGAATCCACATCATATCAACCACACGCCGCACGTATCATGCCTAGTAGGTCTTTGTTAGATCTTTGCATTTGTTTTCATTTGAATAAGGGGTGTGCATTGTATAGCACGTGGGGGAGCTCCTTCCAAGTCCCAATAAAATGTTGGACGCTCCTAAGGCTTAATGATCAAGTTTCACGAAATTAGCCTAGAGTTTGAAGAACAAGTGGTCATAACAACGAGCTCGAATATTCTTTTCTCCAAGTTTGGATCCATTCATATATCCGTGCAGATCGAAGGTTCTGCACCCATCATTGTTGAGAGCCGAGAGCGAGAAGGTGTTCATGAAGCGAAAGATAGCCAAAGGACGAAAAGCATAGGTAGTAGACATTGAGCTTGCACACGGGTAGAACGTGAGTTATCTGTTTGCTTTGCGTAGATTTCCCTATTTTTGATGCTTTGTTTTCGGTCTGGCCTTGCCATGCCGACACAACTCATCTTTCATGTTTTACGGTATTCGAGTTGCTGTCCGTGTCAATGTTTCACGACCAACGTTTACTTTCAGTACCTGGATTCTGGGTGGTTGTATATATATACCGTCGCCATACGTCCATCAAGTTTGCCTCTTACCCGCACCCCCATTCTCTATCATTAATATGACTATAGTCTCAGATGATCCTGCTTGGTGGCCGGTCATTCATGCATTTCGCTTTGGCAGCTATTTTGTAGGTTCGTAGAGAACGTCGCATGTTGAAGCTGATATCTCAATCTAACTTTCCCTGCGGTTTCTCAGTTGCCGGCTTTGTCGGAGTGGCGTATGATGGGGGTGAGCATGATAATATTAAAGGACTGCTGATGTCTTACAAGAATTTTCAGCACTGACATTTGGACAAGAGGTATGTTGATACTGTAACCGGAGTAACCATCTTGCTAAGAATGGTCTTTATAGGTAAAATTGGTCTGGGTGAGTGGAGTCTTATGTCAGAGGAATACACATAAGAGTTTAATTCCAGAAGCAACACTGGTCCCTAATGACAGTTATGTACCCCGGTGTATGTGACTTGTTTGTTTGCCACACTGATGAATTGAAAGTATCCCAGGTGCACTACCTTGGAATCTTATATGCTGCATATGTTCGCAAGGCTAAATAATATATGTTGCCCTAATTATCTATCTCTCATAATCAGTCTGGCCATATTAATATTGAGTATGCCTCCTTAATGCATTCACTGACTTTGCTTCTTCTGACTGACTGTATGGAGACAATGTTACAACCATCCCGCTGACAGACACTGTGAGTCTTCTGCACCGATGCCTAACACTCCCCTCAATTAACCTCGGTGCCCTGTAGCAGTGGGTGTGCTTCTTCACTAACTTCTTGGTTCATTAATGACTGTCACACTATACTGCCACAGATGTGAGTTTGTTTGGAGTGTGTGCCATATGACGTTGGTCACTGACTGGATTTGTCAGGCTTTATTGCAAGAGACGAAATAGTGGTAATTTGCAACCTTTGCTCAGATCTCCAAGGTATGAGGACAATCTCAAATTATTGTGAGCTCTGGTTCTCCGTGCAGCCACTCAGTGTACTAGGAGTAAGCGATGTGATGTTCAACTGAAATAACTGAGCGTGAAGGCTCTCATCCGTTGTTTTGATCTTTGTCAGACCGAGCTCTTGGGTCACAGCCGAGCGGTCAGGAACTCGCTAGGCGTTCAGATCTATATTTGAAAGGAGCTGCTCCACTCATTGATTATCTGGGCGGAGGTCGGCTGGCAGGTCTTCACTTGCGGAGTTTGACATGGGTCGTAAGTGAGCCACAACAGAAGATCCATCAACGTTGCAACCGCAGAGCAAGACAAAACATGTATCGAAAAGCAAAAACAAACCGAAACAGTCCAAGCACACATCACACTACCTCCGTACCACCCCAACACTCCGATTACTAATCCCCTGATCAAAACTACGCTTCCCCCGTTTCCCATTATCCACAAATGACAACCCGGATTTGAGACTAGTAGCACTCATGTTCTTCTTCGCATCTAATGAAAATGCAGCACCGACAGCAGGCATGCTCAGTCTCCGTATCCAGCTCCTAGGCTGTTCAGAGCGTGGGAGAATGGGAGGCTCGGGAGGACGTAGATCGTAAGGAGAGGGTGAAACCTCTGGCATTTTGTATTTAGCGATGTATTTAGCGACAGAACACGTATCGCAACCGCAAAATGGTGCATGCCCTTTGGCAGGTAGGGGAGAAGACGGCTGTGAGCGTGATGGAGATTGTGATTCCCGTTGTTGTGGTGAAGTCGAGTTCAGTAGGGGGACAAGATGTGAAGTGCTTTGTGAGCCACGTCTGTGCTGGAAAAGTGTCGCACGAGGACTTTTGGGCGTGTCACTCGTACTGATAAGGTCGCCTTGTGCGTCAAGAAAATGCATTCGATCGTGTCCAAAATCGCACGTTTTCTGGTCCAGTTCTCGTTCGTGCTGTCGGAGATGGTATTCTTTCTCCTTGAGCTCTAGTCCTGCAAGCTGTTCGATGTTTTGTCTCCGCCTTCGAATATCTTCTTCATCGATTGGGCTGTCACGGGTGGCTTTGGAAGCAGAAGGGCCCTGATTGACTGCCTGTCTATCGACAGTCGGCGAACGGCGAGGAGTCATGGGTTCATCCATAGGCTGATATCTAAAAGCGAGATCTGAAACGCTCATCGGTAAGCGTGGTACATCTTTCGGCGCTGCAGACAAAGGCTCGATCTCAATGCAAACAAAAATCAGTTCAACATATCAGAGAATCAAATACCATTCACTCACCGTACGACTATAGCGATCACGCATAGCAGCAACGATATTCCCATTGCTCACAGAACTATCACTGCGCTCAAGCGTCTTCTTGGCAACATCGATACTTCGGCTCTTGAATGCGTTGCAGCTCTCTACCGAAGCACTGAATTCGCGCTCTGAAGAAGTGTGTTCTGTTTGCTTGCTGCTGAGTATTTTCTCGCTTGAAGTCGCTCCTGCGATCAGGGACGATCGACGGAACTTTGCTTCCTCGCAGGACTGGGACTGTTCTAGGACCTCCTTCTCACTACTACTAGCCGATATGCCCGGTCCGGCTATTTCTTGTGCAATTCTCTCTTCAAACGGATTATCAGAGTACATATACTGCGAAGACGATGGTATAGTCTGTTGAGACGCAGAATGCAACTTGAAATCAACGAGCGTATGCGTATCAGAAAGCATACTCTCGATCGGCTGTGGAGATTCCGATAGTAGGGTATGCTGTTGAGCTGGTTGGGGAACTTGCAAACTCTGCATCTGCGTTCTCTGGCGCTGCAGCTCTGCTTCGTTGGCAGCTAGAGGAATGGGGAAATGCGTCGGAGGGAAGGGGAACGCGCTGAGAGTCGTTATTGAGTTGATGGAACCCTGATTCTGGTTCTGCTCGTTGGAGCTGAATGGCGGGTGGGGGGGTTCGAGGTCGGCAAGATTGGTTTGTGACAGAAAGGCAAGCGAAGTTTGATACTCGTGTTTGCCTGGCGGGATGTTTTGACCCCATTCTGTTACGCCCCGAGTTGGAAGTGCAGCTTGGGTAGGTGCGGGTGATATATCTAGTAGGTCATCGGGTAAGTGACCCGTCCATGCGCCTTCACAGAGAGCTCGCCATTCGCCGAGCGGCCCAATAGACGGAGAGAATCGACGGATGCTTTCGCATGTCCGCATCCATTCTGCATCCGCAACCCTTGAGACGCACGCTGCTACGCTGTACGTAATCGATGTATGCTGCTGCGTTACGAGCAAGGCATGATTGCTGTCGAATGCACAATCAAAACCAAGGACACTCTAATAGTCATACGTGTAACGTACTATTTCTCCTGAGACATCTCAGGACCAAGCATACTGAGTAGATTAACATAACGAGCGTGTTCTTCCCCAACATCGCGCGCGCTCTTCTTGGCTTTCTTCTCGTATGCCTGACCTTACAGGAATTGTTGAGACAACGCAAACCAGCGCGAACGTCAACATAATGTAACGTACCGGCTTGTTTGATACGAGCATTTGAATCGTTCATACGTTCATCATGAGCTTTCTCTTCATCCTTCAGCCGTCAGTGAGTGAGCGAGGGCGCGGTGGAGTGAGGAACGTAATACACACTGCGAGCTTCCCGAACCATTTTGTCACCTCTGAACTGATAGTACCACATTCCCTATCAGCTATTTTTGCAAATTTAGCATCGATGTCGGAAAGAACGTCAAATATGTGTGCGCTAACGTTCAAAGCGTTGCCTGCCCACCGTGCCATTTCGTAAGAGCGCCCGGTACTTGAATTCTGGAAAGTAAACTTACCTGCGATCTCATTGGTGGTTTTGAGGGCAGCAGCTTCTTTGAGAGCCTTTGAGACCTTCCTCTGAAGTGCGACGATAGCCCCTGCAGCTTCGCAGTAGTCATTAAGCATGTTTACAATTGTCTCAAGCGTTTGGCATGACTTGTGGATGTCTTTCCGTTCTGCGGGCCGTGGAGAGGTAGTGGGAGTTGACATAGAATAGCTGGAGGTGGGGAAGTAGTATTATATGTAATATTTGTTCTAAAGACATTGATCCCTCCTCAAGTTCGCGGTCAGTCTGCCACTGGCGTTTTGGTCATCGGACTTTGAATCAAATAAATCCAAGACAGTGATAGCATACAAAAAATTTGTAAATCATAATAATTGTTAGTTGTGTGAGATCCAGCTAGAAAACAATGCATATGCGTAATGTGCGCAAGTATGCGCGAAAGTATGCGCGGGCTGGAAATTCATTAACCAGTTAGCGTGAATGGATGCAGGAGAGGGACACAAACTAGAATGTACAGGTGTCCGGTCATTCCTTTCAATGAGTCCTAGTCTCGTCAGAATGTTGTTCTACACTCGGGCTATGTCTGTCAAGGATCATGACTTCTGCAACGCGAGTGTATACCTTACCTTGATGACTTCCTGCGCAGAAAACGTTTCCAGGGTTTCCGTCTGGACCGAGAATTGGTACCGGGGTGGAGTGGAATAATATACTTGCTACGGGGTGGTGAATGAGACACGAGCGGGTGCTAATCACAGGACAGTCAAAAACAGACCAAGATAGAAGAAATGCGAACTTACATCAAGCGAACATGTTTCGATATTCCTTTGCTCTCTCATTCCTTGTTGAACATGCCCATGGTCTGATGGATCATACTGAACGTCTGATGAGAACTAGGATATGCCAGCGTCGGGAATACTGAACTTACATCTGAAGAATCAGATGCAAAAAATACACATTGCACCTTGGTCAGCAGAGCATAATGGTCGCTGATCCACCTCCTCCGCGTCAGCTTCCCGTATTTCTTCCCAACAGCTATATTCTTTGGGGTATCTATGAAGAAGCCTGGACGAGGCGTGTAGACCAACTTGTCCAGTCTTCCTGGTGTGAGCGGAGAACGAGGTTGATACCCCCAAGTAAAACCTCCGTCGTCACCACTCCATGCGTCCAACAAGCCAACAGATTCGACTAGTGCGAAGTCATTGGGTGACACAGCATTAAAGTCACCTCCAACGATTCCTCCAAAAAGCCCATCCTGCATCAAAGCATTAGCGATGAGCTTGAGTTGTTTCTCCCTGATCGGGGCGCCATCGGGTAACGGGTCAAGGTGGGTGTTAGCAATCCGCAAGGTGACGACTGACTCGGACGATGGGGGAGCTTTGGCTGTGTCCAGGAGACCGCTTAGCTTGACGTCTATGAAAATGGCATGGAGCTGCGGCTCAGAACAGCTGAAATGAATGGAAGTTGACTTTGTGATGTCAATGGAACGAGAGAGGAGGGTGACTGAGCCATACTTTGCGAGCTTAGGCCAGGCATCTGTGGTTGAAGGAATGACGACGAAGAAATTCTGGACCCACTTATTGTTGAGAATAGTATCGAATGCAGTGGCTTGGACGCCTTGGAGGAGGATAGAGCATGGTTCAGGACATCTGCGATTTGTCCTGCACTTGAAGACATGGTGCTGGATATAGGAGAGAGCAGCATCTAGGCGAAGGTCCGGTTCTGGCCTCATGCAATCAATATTCCATGATACGACACGCATGAAGCTGGACATATGTTCTGCTCTATCTTGACTTGGACCTGGAAGCCATTGTTTTGATTCAGGAATGTAATGCGCTGGCTGGATTTCTCGATGAGCGTCAGTCATGGTCCTCCTTTGATACCTGGCTGCCCTGGCCCTGGCATGAGTCTGTTAAGTGCTGTCAGTAACGAAGTGTGTGGCACAGCCGTTGGCCAATCATAATATGTCCGGTTTAATGCGAACTTGGGTAAGCCACTGTACAGGTAAGCCGATCAGCAACCGTAGAAGTTCTAGAACAACAACTTCGATTCAAACTTGGAGGTCTTCACTTAGTGGTCATTTTTATAACGTCCCGACTCCCTAGTGGCTCACAAGAGAGCGCCATGCTGTGGATAGTAGCAGGCCGCTGCACGGATCAGGATTAACTGCAGGCGGTTGAGCCGCAGTTCACAAGCAAATGTCTATAGTATGACGATACCGCTGGTTCATTCCAATCGACCACGATCCCTATTGACCCCAAACCTTCAAGTTGCGCTATTTCGCTACATAGACTGATGCCGTTCGCAGCGGATATGGAACCCGTCACGCCATTAATTTCAATCCCAAGACTAATGAAATGCAATGGAACTGAGCCGTCCGACGATTCACAAGCAACAGATCGTCGTTGGTAACTCTTTGCAGGTTGTTGTCATGTGCATATCGGCGGTCATACTTGCCAACTTGATCTTGACTATCCGATCGAGTTCATATGGCTCGATCGTCGTCGTCATGAGTATGCCTCACGATTATAGCTTGCCTTTGAGGTTTTTAGGGCCATACTTGTATTTCACAGCTGCAGTGCACACCTGCATTTGATCTCGAAAACAGTTGCAGCATGATGTCAATACAGATGACCTGTAGCATTTCAACCGACGCCCAAGCCCTAAGCACCCGCACGCAAGACCGTGACTTTACACCACATGGTAATCAACAGCGCGGTCCATTAAATATAGATCCAATGCACTCCTCCCTAAAGCAAGACGACCAGGAGTCTGACGCGGCTTTAGCCCTCAGAGACTATACCGCTGTCTCCCCTCTTCACTTTGAAATATGTTCCGTTGTCCAGAATTTATTTTGACGGCTATTGAGTGCAGAGGTTGTAGCAGTGGCTCATGGACGAAAGATAAGCAGAAGTGACCTCACGAGTGTTAATTTTTTCTTTTGCAAAGCAGAGTCGAGGCTAAGCAGTGGCACTAGGTAGCGCAGGCAGTTATTTCTTTACAGCTACTGGCAGTTACAGGCTCAAGTGCCCTCCATTGTACCCCATCATCGGATCCACCACAACCTGGCATAGTTGGCGTCAGTGAGATTTCCAGTATACCGAATTCCCAGACCGACTTTATTGCCATCATTTTTCCGATCACTGCTTTTGGAATTTAGCTCCTGTGGTCGAGTCACAAATGCTAGATTGAAGGCATTCGTATGTGAAATCAGAAATACCTACAAGGTAATGTACTGGTATACGGTGCCACTTTCGTCATGATGAGGAATGACAGTCCAAAGTTGTCTCTTTTTCGTCCCGGAGGTCGAGGAAGCCTGAGGCAGCGGTCACATGGTAAGCATCGTCATCGCCGTCATCGGCTGGCGATGTGTACGACAGCTTAAAGCCACTTGCGAAAGCTCGCATTCGGGAACTTTTGGGAAGCACCACCGCAGAAAGCTGTCTTGACGACCGCATCTTTTTTTGTCTACTTGGTACTCGATTTCAAGGCTTTTGTGCGTATCTTTCCCTAATATATTTCTAGCCTCAAATTAATACTCTACCACCGTGTGGTTCCGAAGTTCATGCGTATGTTCTTCCTTTCATCTTGATGGTGACTTGTGTCCAGAATCCTAGCATTTGCCGACACATTTAGAATCAGCCTCAATAGGAGCACAGATATCAGGAATGTGACATGGTCTAAAATTTAAACAATTGAACACATCAGAGCTTGACATGCCGGGAGGTTTGGGAATTAAACTTGGATATTGTACTGTTTTGTAATTACCACGCAATTTTCACTTTCTGTATCAGTGATTTTGACTCGTGTCTGAAGCTGGTCCTGAATTCACCATGATGGGGCAAGCAAGAGGTCTGCCAACAACAATAGTCACTTCTGTACAATATTGAATGATAATGAATGAATATTATATATAGTATCGCTATCGCTGGAAGACATTCCATACTGACGTAGTAAGCAACCATTGAACAGCCATGGGACGAAATTTAGTCGTTACGAGGTTTCATCAGTGAGTAGGGTGAGTATCCCTCCATAAGGAACCGTGGATCACCTCTTCATGAAGATATACATGATTACGAACCAAGGCCTTGGATTGGCGTTCTTTATCTGCAATACACTCACAGTAGGAGAGGATGAAGGCTAGTTCACTGGCAAAAGGGATGCTATCATACTACAGAGTAGAATGAATTATATCCCTGGGATACAGTGATCCTCCTTCACGGAAATTTTATGAATGCGACCACACTAAAATGCACTAACGATGCTCTCGCAGAATGAAATAATTGGGTACTCTATACCAGTATGAGAATTTTGGAAGAGCATCAGCATGTAGTTTCAATATGAAATGTGCGTCACATAGTATTCAGGCGGGATTCTTCGGTAATGAATTTCGGTTGTAACTCGAGTACTCAATGTTGGTAAAGTTACAGGTTGAGGTAAAAGGGTCCCGATTATCCTTAAAGTTTACTTATCAGTTTCAATGGCCAAGCGAAATGATGCATACGCAATTAACAAATGCGCACCTAGATTCATCAGCTTCGCGATACGCAAACATCGGACAACCATCAACTGGGATTCTTACATGTGATCATCTTCTTCATCAACGCGATGACATTAATTGTATAGGTCTTTATCAAAGATAAGACGTGCGCGTGAGGCCTGAGCTTCATTCTTGGCAGCTTTCCGATGCATCTGCGGGCGTTTGAGCAATGTCATATCCTCACGTATCGAAAATCGCACACTGTAGCTAGTAGCTACACATGATGGTCGCAACGTTAATATCAGTAAAGCACCGATTGAACTTCCAACTTCAAGGACTGACGTATCACTGGGAGCGTGGAGGAATATGTTATTCAATTCCACTTGATCGTCTCATTCATCGCCCTTTTGCCGAATCTAGGCGCTAGAAAGAATGAATACAACAGAATTGATGTGAACACACCATATTTCACCCTCGTCATCGTTTTCACTGAAGTTGTCCTATTCTTTTTCGTATACGTTATCACAACTGGTTATCGATAAGTGCCAGTGAGGGGCCTTGTTAATTGATATATTTCTGCTACATTGCCGCTGGACTGGCGTCGAACGTGCCACGGTGATGTCCGTCCTGCATCACATTGCCAAGTGAAAAGACCGTCAGGCGGGGATACCTTCGTTACAAAAAGAGCCTAGTACAGGACCAGATGACAACAGAAGATCCGAAGTCGTTCGGACCAGTTGGATTATGTAAGCGTATATCGGTCAACCCTTGATCCTACCATATTCCAGTATCAAGAAGTCTGCAAGCATTGAAAATTTTAACTTTTTTAAGAGGGTCGGGCTCAAATGAACAGCAGAATCGAGGCTCGACATTCTAACTATCACTTTTTATTCGGCCTTTTAATGGGACCTCAATGCAGTGAAGGAAGGTCCGGTCTTACTACTGAGTACTGAACTTCGTTCTGCATGAAATTTGCTAGGCTAATCCGCAATTGATGTGAGACCAGGGAGCTGAAGATATAATAGATCTACCGATTCCATCATCCGAGGGACACCTGTCTGGTCGCCTTTCCACGTTGCCTACACTCTGGATAGATGACAGACTTATTCAACGTTTTGGAAAGGAATATTTCAACGGGCAGAAAAAATTATGGAGGCGTTTTTGTTTCGGAGCAGTAATGGCACTCGTAGAAGTCTCCGCACCGAAGTGGAATTCATCAGACTGGAGTTCAAGCGTTCACAGACAACACCTACCTCAGTATGGTTGAAATGCTACTAAGCGCATTTCTTGAATTTGAACAGCTTCTAGATGAGCTCATCATGGTCATTCCCCTGATTTACCTTGAGGTCGAAATTCTGGTCATGGGACTCAGGTGCGCTTTTCAGATCCAAATGCCTTATCACACCCTTACCTTGTTTTCGTCGCAGATTCGGAAGGATTTTGTCCTACAATAATTATCAAGACTTTGAGACACAACCAGGCAACTCTCGCTACACCGCCACGCAAGAAAAGAACCCCAATGGCGCTTCGGGTGTCTGCTATGCTCAGGTCAGTCACCAACTTTTGGTCATGTATGAATCTGCTCATTATTTTCCTGGCCGTTCCTTTCAAATGACCGCGTACGTAGCAGTTCCTGGGATTAGTTGACGTGCTGAAATGATTCGTTGCAGTTCAAGGTCGTTACTCAGACGGCCAGTGGGCCCAGTCAAACATCGGGCACGCTACAGCCATAATATCCAAAAACTATGGGGTGACAATCACCGCCAAATCCATTGGATGGAAGGCCACCATCTCCGCAGGAATGTTCAATACGATATATTTCTCCATTGATCTCAGGGCATCTTTACCGTAGCTAACGCGTACATTACAGCTGTCGAAGGCAATCTGTCATTCAAATTGATGAAATCTAGTATGGCACAATCGCAAGCTGTAACAACGACCAACTCCTGTTTTTTTTTCAATCTGGATGGAAAATTGATTTTTTAGTCTTCATGCGTACCGCCCTTCTATTTGACTTTTCAAACTGTCTATTGACAATCTTCGCTCGTATGCTCATTCGTAAGTGCACTATCCCATCTTGCATTTTGGTTACCGACAGGATTCCAGCGTATGGAATGCCACCAGGCGCGCTCTGTTTTAATCAATCGAGCTTCAGCGACACAGAGCTCAAGAACGACATAGTAAGTTGGACTCAGATTTAATGTGTTGAGATTTAACTGGTGGCAAAACTCGCAATTTCAAAATATTGTATACTTTTCTCTTGTGTACCAAACAATTTTTCTGTACTCCTCGACATAGCATCACAGCCAGCGTCGTTTTGGTTTGTGTAGCACCTCGGAGACGTTTTCCCAACGTGCTGCCTCTCTTGCAACTTCTCTGTATTGTCATTATCACCTCGGATTTTGCCTTTGCACCCTTTCGGCTTCTTTCTTTTTGAACTTCTCCACGCAGCGTCCCGAAGATCTGCATTGCTGAGCAACATCCTGTAACGTGATTCCGGCGACAAAACTAGTAGTTTATTCTCACACCCTTCACCTTAATTACTTTGGGTCAACAGTGGGTAACTCGTTCCTTAGCCTCCAGAACCCAGAGCGTTCATTAGGCGTGAGGCCTGATTCACAGTTTATATCCTGCTCCGCACTGTTTAGTTCAACGCGAATACGTTCGGGATCATATGCGAACCCGATCTCTCATGGTATCTACATCGCTTCTTTTGCGTGGGCAGGCCGCATTGACTTCTACACTTGGAAAGATCGATCCCATCGCATACTGCTCTATCATGATACCTCGCCGTCCAGGCAATATAGTCGTTAGCCGGTACTCCAACCATTGAGCGGTGTGATCGGACTCGCATTATTGTGGGCGATCTACTGAAGCGCAGTCACTGTAGCTTGATCACAGACGGATGGTAACAAGGAATTATATTTTCATGCGAGCTGGCTTATACGGGAGCTGTATGCAGGAAGTTATGGATCACTACTACACAAGCGCCTCTTCCTCGTATCCGCGGCACGTGTGTTCCTCAGTGCCATCGCGGAACCAAATTCTCTTGCTCCAGCCAACTTCCAGCATCTCTCAATTCTCCCTACATACATCCTCCAAGTCGTTTGTGGACTGCCGTTCAGCTCACAATATGAAGAGAGGACGACGGTCCATTGGCGGATGGCAATGTGCCTCAAACGGAAGCTAGGATGGCCTCAACCTAAAGATGAATGCTACTCACAACAACGACCGAAGACATTCTAATGACCAAGCTATGCAAATGGTGCAAACACTCGCCTGCACTCCCAGGATGGAAAGTTCGTGTCTATTTTCCCTCCACCCCTGGCCGATCGATGCTGTCGAATTCAGGTCCGACAAGCGATGCACCTGTACTGAAGGTTACGCTACTTGAGAGCAAGCGAATGAACCAAGCCTGCTGGCCGCGGGTGTAGAGCGAATTCTTGTCGCCTCAACAAATCCGCACGATGCTGTAATATTTACCCATCTGTTGTATGCTGCATGGCCGGACCATAGGCTTCCCGAGGACGAAGACTGGAAACCAGCTCAGCAGCAGCCTCTTACATGGACCAGGCAGCTGAGCTGCAGCCCACAGGCGAATAGGAACGCACTAGCGAACATCTACGAGACTACAACCGTCTACCTTGCCTATGTATAACGTAAAATGTTAATGATACAGCTGGTTTGTTCCACCGTGGCTTTAGCGACCACAATCCTATTGACCTGCGAGAACTCCAAGCCACGCCATTCTACTAGATTCTGATACGTTGGCAATTTTCAATGATGGGTAACTGTTGTGCACCAATTTTCAATCCTAAAACTAATTTAAACGAAACAGAACAGAGCCAATCGATGATTCATGAACTCATTTGTCACTGATAGTTCTTTGCAAGTTGCTGTCGAGGCACCATATGTATGTCTGCTCTTGTCATCATGATACCTCACGGCCATGACCTCGGGAGAAATAAGTTCTTGCAGGAGATTGATTCTGACATTGTTGCAGTCACATGGGACCTATAAAAGATGATGGAGACCAAATGGTTACGAGAGCCTATCTGTCCTTCTGGAAAGCAGGTGTTCCTTCTTTTCATTGTCATATAGAAGATAGGCTTGCCAACTCGATCTTGACGATTTGATCGAGTTCATGTGCCTCGTACGGACGATTATCACCCCGTGTTGTCGTCACAATTTAATAGGCCAGGTCATTGTCACGATGATTATAGTATATTTTTGAGAAACGTGGGTTTTCAAGCTGTTTCAAGGCTATGCTCGGAGCACGTGCACTTATACAGCCTTCCCCATCTAAGCAAGTCCATGTATTAAATTTGTTCGAATCATAGAAGTTCTAGTTTTAAATATTCGTGGGTTAGCGTCTGTTGCCTAACCTTTTGAGATCGACCTGTAAGGAGAGCACTTTGACGGTTTATGGCACTATCTATGAGCTCAGGCTCAAGTAGTCCCCAGTGGGATAACCGTCATCGTGGCTTTATTTCTCCCGCCGAGCTACAACAGCTCAGACAAGCTAGTCCAGGCAGAGGAACCGATCTACACGAGTTTCAAGCACGACAACCTGCAACAAGTCCAACAGGCGACAACAACCCTAGCGCCGGAGTAGTAACGTTAACAACTCAACAGGAGGACCAGTCGGTCTTGAGACCTGCTCATCAACAACCAGCCGCTAATACTATGTCGCACATTCGCACTTCATCTTTCTTTTCTTTTCGAAAACAGTTGCAGCATTCAAGCGACGCGAGTGGCGACCAGCAGCAGCAATCTCACCGACGCCCAAGCACTGGCGCGCAAGACCGCGACTTTGCACCACAAAACAACCAACAGCGCGCTCAAACAATGGGCCCAATGCGCTCCTCGCCAGAGAAGCAGGATGACCAAGAGTCCGACGCGGCTTTAGCAGTCCGCAGAAATTCTACCTCTGTCCCTCCTCTTCACCCTGAAATACGCTCCATTGTTCAGCTCACTGTTGCGCATGCCCGGAAGGTCTACTTCAGCGGCCCACTAGTAAAGCGCATACAGCGCCAGCCGGATGGCCAACGTCCCAAAGATGATGGATGGGTTGATGTCTGGGCCCAGCTTAGCGGCACAACGTTGAGCATATGGGACATGAAGGAGATCGAGGAAGCAAACAAGAAGGGCCTTGAGGTGCCTCCTGCGTATGTGAATATTACAGATGCCGTGGGTCTATTCCGTTCTCTTTCTATGCTGGTGGTGATGACGCTGGCGACAGTTCGTTCATGTTCTAGGTTCGGTAACTGGCCCCGCTGAGAGTGCAGATCAACCACGCAGGACATATACGAACGTCCTCACTCTCAACACAGCAGGCTCTAATTTACTTCTGTTCAGCTGTCCCTCAGCACCGGCATTGAACTCATGGGCGACAGCTCTACGATTATCAGCTTGGGAAAAGTCTCGTCTCGAAGAAATGTATACTGCTCATTTAATACGCATAACATTGCTTGAAGGTCAGTTCCTCCACTGGAGTATGTCCGACACTGACGTCATGTCTCTCAGGTAAAGATACCCGCACAACCCTCGTCCGTGGCCGCATGGAAGGTTGGGTGCTCATACGCGTTGCTGGACAAACAGACTGGAAACGCATGTGGATGGTCATCTCCGGGTCGCAGACTTCGTCCACTGATCCTGGAGCCCCATCCATTACCATTGGCAACGTAGCTGCTCCCAAGAAACGCATGTCAAATCTCTTCTCGCGGGATCACTCTCCCGAGCCTCTACCCATGAAGCCTTTGCTCGCACTTCATGCATCTCCTAGGTCAAAGGACAAGAAGCACCCCCTTCTCACGCTTAGGGAGGTTTCACAAGCGTTTGCGGTGTACCCAGAACGCCCAGAGTTGATCAACCGCAGTACACTCATGAAACTTGAGGGTCTGATTGGCGACGAGGAAATGGCAGGCACGATGAAACGAAGGGAGGGGTGGTTGCTTATTATGCCTGAGCTCGAGGCAGGGAACACGCAAGCATCTGAAATGCTCAAATGGCTTGTTGGTGAGTAGACCATCTCAGTTGCACAGAACATGACGACTCACTGTTTATTTAGCGCTTCATGACGCCTTTGAGCTATATGGACGACCGAAAGCATATACCTGGGACCCTCGTGATCCAGTTTCACTGATGTTTGCTTATCCAGTCAATCCTGGGAGAGACGTAAGTGCAAGTTGTCTCTCAGCATAAGTCCGCTGATTCATTGGGCGATAGCTCCTGTTCCTTGATCGCGAAGTTGCAGAGTCTATGGACCCACGTGACGACCGTACCTCCGCCATTCGCAATCGTCTCTTAAATATCCTCCACTCGCGCATGCCCGAACTGCGTGCTAAGTCTGCGCCGCCCCCACTGCCACCCACTGGTTTGAGTGCTGATCCGAATCGCCCACAACTGCAACAGCCATCACAAAATGTTGCTCAGCCCCGATCACCATCACAGAATGGCCAGTCTGTTTACGCCCCCCAGCTCCCCATAATCAATTTCGACTCGCGCTCGCCACCAGACCTCACTGTCGGTCACGCTCTCTCCCCCATTACGGAACGGAGCGCAACGCGTGAAACGCTTCCAGATTTCCCTCGTACGCAAAGCCGCTCGATGTCGAATGAACACCACGGGTCTGAGTCGATGATGATTAGTAGTTCAATATCAAGTGAGAAGCCAGATTCAGTAGGGCAGTCAGCGAGCAACGTGCATCAGGACTTTACGTCGCGTTCCATGTCCGAGCATAGCCAGTCGCAGATGCTTTCTCCGCTCACGTCATTGAACCCGGTCCTAGAGAGTGTACATGGGTCGATGACAGATCTCCCACCGACTGGAAGTCCTCCTCCTACCTCGCGTTCGGACTCAAGGCCTGCGCCGAGCTTGGAGACTGTGCAGACGAGGAGCACAGAGCCGTCAACAGTTGCGAGTGTAGATATCGGTGGGTTCAAACTTCCCCTTACTCCCGAGTCTCCTATGTCACCTGCGTTTTCTACGGGCTCGACGAGTCCCGGTTCGGGTAATGGTAGGCCTACTTCGCCAGGAACGTTATTGTCAGCCCTTGTTGCACCCGTGCCCATCAGATCTCCGGCTTCAAGAACTCCCCCTCCTGTCTCTCCCCTTTCATGTCTCACATCGCCTTACTCTCCCAAAGGGAAGGATAAAGAGTTGCCCTCTATTCAAGATGTACAAGATGTTGTACAGCTGCCGCCTCGAACATTGTCTCCACCTCGCCCGTCTATAACGCAGCTGCATAATGCAGGCTCACCGCCCTTGCCTCCTAAAGCCCTGTCGCCAACCCCAACACCGCGGATGCCTGTTTCTACAGCAACGGTTCCTGTCGCCCCCACGCAACCCCTAGCACAAGACACTCAGAGTATACTTTCAGACGCTCTCTTCTTCATGCAACAACTTGACGAAAAGCCCAAAAACCCGCCGCGGCGAGTCCCAACTACCATTTCTGAGGCCTCATATTCTGAAGAGGGCTCCGTGTCGGACAAGCCATTGCGCTCGTCGTCAGCGCGTCGGGGAACGCCGATGACATTCTCTGAGCTGGGAAAGATGGAAACTAATATAAGCGAACCCAACATGATTGGCTCGCGCTCTTCTCTCGGGCGTAAGCCGTCCGGTGCACGTGTCCAACCAACTTCTAGCCGAGGCCCAAATGTGGAAGCCACCTTAGTTCAATCTTCACCTTCTTTAGAGCACGCTCACGTTCAGGCCATGACGGATTCGCAGCAGAAGATCATCCAAAAGCAGAACAATGGCGACGACGTAAATGTAGATGCACTCGCTGCGTTGTCTTTCCTCGATGGTGCATCCGATGTCGTACCTCCGTCTGCAACTACATCCCAGCCGCCGCCGATAGAACAAGATGTGTCGTCAGAGCCTACTGTCGAGGATAGCGTTGCATCTGAGAGCTCGGAGGGCGTTACGCAGTACAGGTCGTCATTTGCACCCTCAAAACAGGCTGCACAGCGAAAGGCGCGTGCACAAGCACAGCATCAGGCAGTGCTTCATAAGCCTGGGAGAGCGAACGGGAAGCGTGTCACACCTGGGAACAGGCTTGCTGGATGGAATGAGAGCAGTGATGAAGAGGAGGAAGAGGAAGATGAGGAAGATGAAGATGCTGATTCTGATGAAGAACGCCCGTCGACGTTGGAGAGTAAGAAGCCGGGTCCTATCACACCTGTACCCGTCCCGGCTGTCAGACCTCTGCGTCCTAGTAGTGCAGGGCGTTCTGTGACGCCTGGAGAACAAGCAACTGACGCAAATCCCTACGCGCAGTTACGACATCCTCGTAATTTGCCGCCTGTTCCGAGGCCGTTGACACAGGGTCAGCATACCTCTCTTCGTCGAGTTTCCTGAGCTGATGATCTCCAGGTGGTGTTCCAGATGACTATATGAACGCCATGCCACCGCCTCGGCGACTTGCATCTGATCAGCACATGCGAACACCAGATGATGCACCCCACCTGCGTCCACAGTCTGAATATACTTCTCAAGTCCTTCGTCCACAAGCTGACTTTAACCAACATCCTGCCCCTCGTCAGAGTATTTGGACACAGGTTCTCGATCCTGGTCGTGCGCCCGGTTCTTATCCTCAACCTGAAGCTCCCTTACAGCAACGAGACCCTTTCATCCAGTTAGAACCTGCTTCTCATTCCATGACGAAAGCTTTCACCCCTCATGGTCTACTATCTGCTGGGATGCAGGATAAGCAGGACCGGTCTGCCAAAAGACAAGAAGAGCTTGCGCGGGAAACGGGTGCTTCACTCATTAATGTTCCTAATAAACCACCACCGCCTCAGACGGGTCTCCTGGGTGCGATCACTGCTCATGAACGCGAACGTAAACGCGAAGGTGGCGTCGGTGCTGCTCTGACGGAGCGTGAGCGCGAAAAAAGGATGGCTGAAGATCGGCAACGCAAGATTGATGACTTCCAACGCAATCAGCTGGAGATGCAGGGCATGTATGGAGGTGGCCAGCAATACCCGAACATGATGGGCAACCCGATGATGGCCAATCCTATGATGATGGGCATGAACCCGATGATGACCGGTGGGAATCCGATGATGGCTGGTGCCAACCCCATGATGAATGGTGCCAACCCCATGATGGTGATGACCGGTGGGTATATGGGCTATCCGGGTATGATGCCAGGTTTTGGAAACCCGCAGTTCTTTGCGCAGCAGGCGGCACAAGCTGCTTACCAACAAGCTATGATAGCATATTCCTCTGCCGGGTCACATGTCGGCGATGGTATGCACCCCATGCCTATGAATCCCATGATGACTGGCGGTGGGATGGGCTACGATCCTCGGATGTCGATGATGGGCGTACCGATGATGGGCAACCCCTTGGCCATGAATCCTATGGGCGGAGGGATGGGGATGGGGATGGGAGGTGGTGGCATGGGAGGCGGTGGCATGGGAGGTGGTGGTATGGGAGGCATGGGAGGTATGGGCATGCAGATGACAGGTGGTTCGGCGTTCGACGCTCGGTATTCTCCAGCTAATATGGAAGAGCTTCGTCCTCCCGGCTCCCTCGCGCAGGGTCAGCGCACTGGCCACAGTTCGTCCCGGAACAGCTCAGCCGGTCAAGGGTCACCCGCCGGACCGCGCCCCGTCGACGCTCGGGATAGCCCGAAAAGTTGATTTGCGGTCCCTTATTTCGACACATATCTGTCTAGGCATTTCTCCTTCTCGGTCAGGCGTGCAAGGACGGTCACTGAGTCACGCTTTTTTATGAAGTTTACGACCATAAAATGCCTTTTCAATTTTTGTCTAGTTTATCATTCTTCATCGCTCCATTCTTCATGGACTTGGTCATCTCAATTATCTTCTGCATAGTTATATCTGGGTCCCTGACGAAATTGTTATGGTAGTGTCAGGTGTTTCTGTCAACACTGGAATGTTATTCAGATTAGTGAAACGTTGTATGAGATTTCCGGCGGAATCAATGTTCGGCCCACGTGAGCTCGATCACGGAGTCAGTGACCACTGACCAGTCCATCGACCCGGCTTATTAGTGTTCGTCGAAGTTTCTACGCTATTACGTTCACACCCACTTGCTTAGAAGACTGACAGATGGGTGTTAAGTCACTATGGGATCTCTTGTCTCCAGTGGGCCGCCCAGTACCGTATGTACTCTGATTTTCGGCGTTACATGCTCAAACGCAGAATTCATGTTAGGCTCGAGACTATCGAAGGGAAAGCTCTTGCCATTGATTCTAGTATTTGGATCTACCAGTTTCAAGCTACTATGCGCGACAAAGATGGACGTGCATTGGTTAACGCACATGTGCTAGGTTTCTTCCGACGTATCTGCAAGCTATTATTTTATGGGGTTCGCCCAGTCTTTGTGTTTGATGGAGGAGCTCCTGCGCTGAAGAGAAACACGATCGTAAGACACTCTTTCTTTCTACTCGTTGAAAATGCTAACTGAACGTACAGATCGAGCGTAAGAAGAAGAAGAGTGGTGCCGCTGCAACTCACGCCAAGACTGCGGAGAGGCTGCTGGCGGCCCACATGAGACGGGAGGCTTTGGTACATGCTCAAATTCACAGTATGCGACCTATCGTATCCTGAACGAATGTCAAATGCTTATATGTGAGCCAGTCCTTCATCGTCGAAGGGCAAGCAGAAAGCGCCCTCAGGACCCGTGGTCCTGGATGAGAATGCGGTTTACCTTGAGGACATTGATAATTCTGTACCAAAGACGCCGGGAAAGAAGAAAGCAGAGGAATCCCCTCCTTCGTCAAAAAAGAAGACCCGCTTCTATGATCATGATCCTTACAGGCTTCCAGAAGTGAATCTCGAAGAGCGCGTGGCGAAGGCTTCTAGTTCGCAGGCTCCAGACCCACGCCTTGCCACAGAAGAGGAGCTCCGGACATTCATAGAGGAGATGCGTCCAGAGGACTTTGATGTCTCCTCTCCAGCATTCCGAGAGTTGCCCACAGAAGTTCAGTATGAAATTGTTGGTGACCTTCGGTTGAAATCACGTCAGACATCGTACAAGCGCCTTCAGAACATGCTACGGAAGGCAGAGACTCCTCTGGACTTCTCTCGAGAACAAATCAAGAATCTCAAGCAACGAAATGCTCTGACTCAACAGCTGTTGACGACTACCGACAGCATCGGTAAAGCACACATCACCATTCCTGTTCGAATTGCCAGTGAACGAAATCGAGAGTATGTTCTCGTTAAGAACGAAGGGGCGGATGGCGGATGGGTCTTGGGTATCCGGGACGACGGCACGCGGTCAAAACCAATTGAAATTGATCAAGACAAACCCACGCTTCAAAGCTACAGCGATGATGACATGGAGATGGAGGAAATTAGTATGTACGCTGCCGGAATCCTTCGTTATCATTGATCATCCGTTCATTGTGTTGTCAGACCAGGGAATACAACTCCTGACTCTGATTTTCGGGAGTTCCAGGCAGGCATGGCATTGCACGCCATAGGCAAACGCTCGCAGCCACCCGTGCCAAAACCTGTCCAGAGGCTAATTAAATCGAAGCCTTTATTTGACCTAGATGACGATGAGGACATATCCAGACCTTTGGACGACGAATTTGATCACATCAGGGATCCTGAGCTGGCTCTTGCCATCCAGGCTTCACTAGAAGATCATACTGCAAATTATAAACCTAGTACGTTTTTCAAGAGCAGGCGCACGGCGAAATTTGACGTCCGTTTAGTCACTTCAGAACATTATCCTCCTAAACTTAGTCCTCCTGCAACTCCTCAGTCGAAACCTGCTCTTCGACCCCATGGTTCTGACGATGATTTATACACGTCCCCTTCTCGGCTGGAGACCGCACTTTCGATTGCGGGGGCTGGTCTGGCGCGAAGGCCATCTGGAACTTTGCATGATCTTCCATCGCAATCTGCGTTTGGGAAGGCGGCTTTACTGGTGTCGCCGAAGACAGCATCGCGTCTCATGCCAATCGATCAATCGTCCTTGTCGGAATCAGAAGATAGTAACATGGATGAAGTATTGCCTGTACAGCCGGTTGAGGTACTACACAAAAAGTCGTCGCTTGTTGTTACCAGTACCCATGTCGAGCTGCCACAATCTTCCAAAATTTTGCAGGAGGTTGCACAAAATTCGGATGACGACATGGAAGAAGTCCCAGTTGGCGGTCACGTTCATAATATACCCGAAGGTTCTGTGCCTATAGCAATTTCATCACCGGAAGATGCGGCGAAAGAACAACGATCGACGTTCTCTGCATCTTTTCAGCTACCGAACTCATTAGAATGTCTTCCACAGCCTTCGACCCCTGATGTGATCACGCCCGACGCTCGGATACCTGAGAGCGACGATGAATCTGATATCGAATGGTCACGATCTCCGTCTCCAGTGCTTGGTACTGCTCCGGAGATTACTGATCAAAGAGTGTCTGCTGCTGAGGAAACGTGGGATGCTGCTGAGGAAATGGATCCGCACGCCGAAGAAGGCGAATTTGCCCGGTTCATCTCACAAGTCAAGGGCAAGGATTTAGATACCGTCAGGCATGAGATCGACGAAGAGATTCGGACGTTGAATCAGCAGAAGAAGGCAGCGATGCGTGATTCAGAAGACATCACTCAACAGATGATCTCTCAAATTATGGTATGTGTACCGTGCTAAAGACAGTACTATTCAGTTGACTTCAATTTCGGGCCCAAGCTCTTACTGCGTCTCTTCGGGATTCCATATATAACCGCACCGATGGAAGCCGAAGCACAGTGTGCAGAATTAGTGTCGCTGGGTTTAGTCGAGGGCATCATAACGGACGACTCGGATGTTTTCCTTTTCGGAGGCATGCGCGTCTTCAAGAATATGTTTAATCAATCCAAGACTGTGGAATGTTTTCTTTCCTCCGACCTGTCGCGAGAGCTTGGGCTGGAACGCGATACGCTCATCCGTCTGGCGTACCTGCTTGGAAGCGACTATGTCGAGGGACTTCCTGGTGTTGGCCCTGTAATGGCTATGGAACTGCTAAAAGAGTTCCCGGGCGAGGATGGCCTTCATAAGTTCAAGGACTGGTGGACCAAAGTCCAAAGTGGGCGGGACCGAGCAGAGGACAGTACTACCAAATTCCGCAAGCGCTTCGTACGTACCTTGCTGAAAAATTTTGATGCCAGTTTATATGAGCTTATCTTTGATCTAGAAAAAGAAGTTTAAAAACTTGTACCTGCCCCTGGAGTGGCCTAATGCGTCGGTAGTGAGTAGTTGCCGTTTTGGTTGCAATGGAAGGGTAATGGTGCCGTAGAGGGATGCTTATTATCATCCGACGGTGGATTCGTCAGATGAACCGTTTAAATGGGGTATGCCCGACCTCGACGCCCTCCGACAGTGCGTAATGACCACGTCTGGTACTTGAGAAAATGCTCACAAAGGCTCCGCAGCTTTTTCCACGAAGAACTACACTGGAACCAAACCAAAGTAGATGAAACACTTTTACCAATTATTCAGAAAATGAATAAGCGGAACCAGGTACGGATCAAGCCACGTGGCGTATTAATGTTCGGGTGCGCGGCTAATTCAAATATGTTTGCTAGGCAGCATCTATGAATCGGCAAGGCAACTTAAACAGCTTCTTTGATGTTGCGCCCGGTACCGGATCATATGCTCCACGAAAACGACAAGCATATGGAAGTAAGCGTCTTCAACAGGTGATTACGGATTTCCGAAATCAGCAGGCACAACGGAATACAAGCACACCAGTATCTGATGAGACAGATGACCTTACACCCAACGACGGGAAGGAACCTGCCACCAAAAAAAGGAAAATGAGCGCTAAGAGCCGAACGAAAACAAGTCCCGTGGTGGCACAACCAAAAAGACAGGGGACTGGGACTGGCCGCAGAGGCAAGGACCGCGGTACCAGAACGCGCGGCTCGTCCTCCAAGACAGTTCAGGAATCCGAGTCTGAAAGCGGGGATGAGTATGTTGGCAATGTGATTGATGACAATCCATCTGCTACAGAAACATCAAAACCCACTCTCCGCCCACGGGCGAGACCAGTGGTAAAAGGGTCCCGAACATCTGACAAGTACACCATGCTTGCGGCAGAGTCCGAGGCTTCTTAGCTTAAGCAACATGTAGTACTTCCTTGAGATCCGAAATTCTGAACGTGCGTTATGTCCAGGAAAGACAAGGACTGCGTCCAGTAAACGGTAGCGAATTGGCAGACTTATGCAAAGATAGTAAAACGCGTGAGAGCGAATTTCTCCCAGATAAGAAACGAGAGGTCTAGGTACACCGCAATATTACTCGTCGACCTCTTCAGTCTCTTCTCTAGCCTAGAATAATTAGGGTCAAATTGACCCATTGAGTACACACGTGGAGTAGGCCCACCTTGTTTTCTTCAAGTCCGCCTAGTTCACGTACAAGACCGGAGTACGGGTATTCCCGGGGTACGGTTGGCCTCTCTGGAACGAGTGCGTACTTGCATAGGAAACCAAAGCCAACGAATGCAGAGATGGCGAGAGAAAGCTGGAACAGAGCCTTATGCGGAGGAATCGGAGGAGTATCAGGACCCCACATGGATAGAACTTCGTCGTATTCTTGTATCTGAAAAAAGGCAAAGTCTAATGAGACGCGATTACGCGCCGGGAACTGGGTAATGAGCTGACCGGGTCACCGAAGTTCCGTCGCATTTGTTGATCCCACCAGCCTCTAGCAGGAAGTTCCTGGTTTGAGACCCATGGAAGGTCAGGGTAATCGGCAAGCTGAGGGTCTTTTTCTTGGGGTTTGAAAGTTGCAGGTGTTGCATAGGCACGCCATGATAGGGGCGACAGCTTTAAATGTCGCTTGGATGCAACGTTGCTAATAAGACGTAGCGAGCTCATCGAAGTCGAGGTGAAGTTCAGTGCTACAGTGATCATCCAACGAGACCACCGTCGAGTCCCCCAGAAACAACTGTCGGGACACCGGACACTATTGCGGACCCATTCATTTTGAGAGACCGACGGGAAGTGATAACAAGCGAACTCAAGCGACGGCATCTTTCCTATCTTCACGGCCCTGCAATTCTATGATTGGTACAACCTTCATGACATGCTTGGAGAAGATGCGGCCTTCCTCGGCCATCATCATCTCCCCAATTTTTTTTAAGGTAGATCAATTTATCGTGTTGATTTAAGCTACACCGCTGACTTTCGAAGCCCCTCAGTCCTATTCGCATTTGCGTCACAGGTCCTCCATATTAACTGGCCCATCGCTAGTGCCTCACTATCATGGCCATTGGCATCTCACATACCCATGCATCTTCTTCCTTCACCATGAACGATACCCCACATACGAAGGTCGACGTCGAGCTGCTTTCATTGCCAAAATGCAGGCGGCTTCCTGGCGAAGTCATTTCGCCCTTGACATATACGAATGATATCGTGAACTTGTGAGTCCTTTTTGTACAAGCTTTGACTTTCATCGTTCTTACCAACAATGTCCCAGTGACCACTGGGATCATATGTTCATAACAAACTGTTGCAAGAGCTTGACTCTTCACGATTTTGACGGACCTCCATCTATGATTCTTGATCTCGGATGTGGGCGCGGTCTTTGGGCCATCGAAGCCGCCAAGCAATGGCAGGTTGGTGAGAATACATGCAACACAACCGTTTTTTTTTACGCGGGAGCGTAGGGCAGCATAGTTGTTGGCTTCGACATCGAGAGCACGCAACCGCGCTCTAATGTTCTCGAAAAGTCTGTTTCCCGTCGGCTAAGATGGGTTCAAGGCAATCTGTAATGTGTTCCCAGCATATTTCATACTCCGCGTCATGTCTGATGCGCTTCTTCAGACTAGAAGAACTACCATTTTTGAACGGTCAATTTGACTTTGTGAGGATGGTCCGAATGGGTTTGCACATCCCAGAAGATGAGGTTAGTGTTTCTGGCGTTAACTTACTGATTTACTAATGAACTTTCCACAGTGGCCATCAGTGCTGGCGGTAAGCGACACGTCTGTCACATGTCGTAAGACATTTTGAATTATCTTTACCCGACTCATCAGGAGATTGCCCGTGTTCTCAAACCTCACGGTATACTTGAGGTACGGAACTGTTCTTCGGTTGTATTACGTATGGAGCTACCCTAACGGACTTTCAGGTTATTGAAGAAGACCTATTATTTCCCTGCCAATCTACACGATCACACGATGTGACACCCAGCAGCAGTGGAAAGTCTTCTGGTACTAGTAGCTCCACCCAGGGCTCGAATACGGTTGTGACCACAACCTCTTATCAAAAGTCTGATTCATCCTTGAAAACCAAAAATAACACAAATGCCAGCCTAGACACATTGTCTGGAACTTCGTCGACGTCACTACCATCTGTGCTGGATGCCAAACTTCGGCATCCAAAACCTCCAGATCCTCAAGATCACTCACGACTTCAGCGGGCGTGGGAGGAAATGTTAGACACCTACTTCTTGTCGCCGCAACCACTTTCCGTCTTGCCGTTGTATCTCTCGTTATCATTCTCCAGTATTCGGTCACATCCCCCACTGCAGATTCCCTTGCCACGCAACTCCTCGGACAGCCAACGACTCGCGACTCAACATTCGATATTGACTGCACGGCTTGATTGCGCGACTCTTTTCGAGCTTCGAGCCTTGTCAGCCCAACCGTCGTCTGAAGCCGATTTTAACGCACGTGCTTCTATGATGACGGCAAAGGGTTCTCAGCGGAGCATGTGCTCATGGGCATGCATGCATCTAGCTCGGACCGTGCGGACAATCGTGGGTTGTAAAGAGTCGATCTGGAATGCCTACGAAAGACTGTATGGCGAAGACCCCACGCCTTTAATCGTCCGAACAACACAACAGAAGTCCACTTCAGCTTGGTCCGACCTCCGCCCATCACCTACCAATCCTCTTCGTGATTACTTTGAACGTGATTGGATCAATTGGGAAAAGTAATTCGTTTGCTTTGTGATCAAACGAAGCTACGTAACTAATTTTTGGTTTGTATTCGTACAGCGATATGGCAGATCGCACCAGCTTACGGGGACGTATGCGATCGGAATTGATGTGGAGCGAGCCCATCGGTAAACCTCCAGATTGGCGCCTCTGGCGTAATTCTCTGCCGCAGGAAGGTGCATGTTCTTCTCCCGATGAATCAACGGAATATTGCCGGAGCCTTCGTGGCTTTGTATGTTTTAAATCATGAGTCATGAGGCACGACTTAATATATATATACCCCATCATACACAATCTCGCACATGTTTCAATGAATGGACTCATAATATCAGGCATTTTCGGCACGCCGAGGTTCCCGTATATTAGAGCGATACATGCCTTCTACTAAAGCAATAAGTTATCGGGTCCGGGCTCTATTCGATTGATTGTCACGTCACGGCCATGACGTAACAGTGACACCTGGGTTGTCAAGACTGCTGTGAATTATACGTTATCGTGTGTCTGTATGTGGAGAATAGCTTGTGAATGGCAGCACTGTGTAAGAATGAAATCGTGTGAGGGTTATAAAAATATACGAGAAATGAAAATTGTAATTGACGATATCACGCTTCCGATGGTGGCTGGCAAGAAGCCCAAGATGGTTCAGAGCGATCGTGTGAGCATTATAGAAAAACGTTTTCCATGCCGACTCGCGATGCAAATGAGACCTCATACGTTAAGATGCAAAACTTTAGGGTGAGAAACTGCTCGTTCAGCACTGTGTCACAAGTGAGTAACAGTTCCAGGTTCTAAGCAACGTTCGCAAAGGAAAAGACATCGAACTGTGGAGGGAGCAAGGTAAACTCAGGTTTAGGACGAATGAAAGCGAGATCGACAGAGAAGAATATCCTCAGCATGATACAGAAGTCCACAGCGAGGTGGATTACAATGAAAATTACAACCTCAGGGCGCCCTTACTGATCATATCCGCCCAAGAGAAAGAATTATTGACCATCGTGTCCGACACGAGCATGCAGATCAGACGGACACGATAGCGATTTCCATTGATAGTGAGCCAGGCTATGCAATCACCACATCTAGAGATGGCTGCCATCAGCCATGCGCACGATGACAGGATCGGTGGAATACGACCAAAATAATTCGTGGTTTCTGATGAGCGCGAAGCGCAGTGCTACAATCCAGTGAGTGTTGCAAGGTGAGAAGATATCGTCATATATCGCCATATATCGTAATATATGGGAAAGGATTTAAATATAAGACCATATAAAACACCACAATCAACATAATCGCCAATGGGCAACAATGTCTAGCGGCAAGAAGGGAAAAAAGCGGCAAAAAGATGGACTTTATAGACGCATGAGAGATCAAAGTGATGGAAGCGGGGTTTGCTGCTGCGGCGAATGCAGGGATCGTGGCGGATACAGCCGTGTTAGTGCCAGTCGACTTCTTTTCGCGCTGTCATGGAACGACCTTCCATGCCGCCACCTTTGCATAACAATGATCATGGTCATAATCTCCCCTCCCCCATTCAAATGTCATGCAAAGCACACCACCTGAATTGTACTTACACTTGGGTAGACGGATGATAGGGTTGGTGTTCAATACTAATCTTGCAGCTCTTTCCGTGTGTGTATGCTCGAGTTCCAACTTCCGCACGAGACGGCACGATAGTCTGCATATTAACAAGACGCAATGCATTGGGAATGGTACATGCAGCACAGCTTTCAAAGGCTTGTTGTGCGAGGAGTTCGACTACCTCGGGGAAGATGTGGAGACGATGATGTTCCCGAACCCAGAAAATACGCTGTACGAGTTCTAACTTAAACTGTTGCCGCACAGGCGTTATCGGCAGTCCCAGGAATAAGCAGAAGACGGATTGGTCGTTGGCCGTCGACACGTATGACCAAGAGTCTTTCGCGAAGAAAGACGTGCTGCCCAATGAAAACGGAGGCCAATCGTGTCTTGTTCGAGAACAATCAGTGCCAGGTCAGCGCCTAGAGCCCGACTCCTCTCAATTGAATTTGATCACGTGACGCTTTTCTAAATTTCACGCTCATCAAATTTTTAGACTATCTTAGATTCTTATCTGCGAATTGCGGTCTTCCTATAGAGTCTCTCTCCGTTACGTGCCACGATGCCTTCGCTCGAATCTTACAAGACACAGCTTCTCGAGCAAGCTGCACAAGTTGGCGCTCTCAAATTCGGCAGCTTCACACTCAAATCTGGCCGGTGAGTGAGATACATGATTACTCCCATCGACTTATCCTGGACTCACACCAGGCTGCAGCAAATCTCCGTACTTCTTCAATGCGGGTCTCATGTCCGATGGTACCATTTTACACACAGTCGCACAAGCTTACGCTGCCACCCTCTGCGCTGCGGCCTCTGATGATGATCCCACGACCAACCCCTTTTCCGACTTCGATATTCTCTTCGGACCTGCCTACAAAGGCATTTCCCTCGCAGCTTGTACCTCACTCGTGCTTGCATCCATGTATGGCCGCGATGTCAAGTTTGCATACGATCGGAAGGAAGCAAAAGATCATGGTGAAGGCGGCAGCGTCGTCGGATGGCCGTCAGGTCGCAATAAGAAATGGCGTGTAGTGATTGTGGACGACGTGATGACCACCGGCCTTGCAGCAAGCTTGGCGATAAAACTCGTGGCTCAGCAGGGCGGAGAAGTAGTGGGCGTTGTACAACTTCTCGATCGAGAGGAGTTTTCCGAGATAGACGAGCAGGGGTGCAAGGTCAGCTCGGTGATGAAGCTGGAGAGTCTGTTGGGAGGCAAGGGGAAGGTACGAAGTGTCCTGAAGATGCGGGACCTGGTACAGTGGTTAGAGGAAAGGGAATCACAAAGGCAGACAACAGATGAAGAAAAGAAAAGTTTACAAGCAATGAGGGAGTATAGAGACACGTATGGCGTATCTTTGTCTTGAGACGGTACACTTTGATAGACTAGCAATTGTAAAGTACTATAGGAGGTCATCTGAGCGAGCTTGCGAGCACAGATTTTAGTCTACGTTGCGAACGTACTAGGCCGACCATATCCTGTACTCAGCTCCCCTGTCCACCGTCTCCTAGGATAGGGTGCAGTGAGGTTGAGCAGAGGGATACTAGTAGAGCAGGGGATAGCAGTTTCGAACCCTGCGAAAGGCTCTCATCAGGGGGCTTGCCGCTGCCCCTACTGCTTGTACTTCTAGTTCTACGTAGGTACGCTCCTTCTTAAGCCTAATGAATAGGAGTACATGGTCTGTGCGCGCGTTTGCACACCCTGCGATAGGACCCAACGATTAGAGCAGGTCAATGACCTATCTACGGAGAAGTATACCCAGGTTTTGGGGAAAAGGATAAAATGCAGACACGAGCTTATGTCTACGCCTTGGGCTCTAAGCCAGCCGCCAGAGTCGCGGCTCTTTCGGATCGTCGTCGGGGCTTGAATCGCGGCCGTATAGGTAGTTGGACATAGACAAACTAAAGGATCGGCCTATGATGACTATGTAGAAGAAGCTTCGCAACCAATTGGTAGCACTTACAACGTTCCTGTTTATATCCCACGTGCCAAGATAGTCTCCTGGCCAGAGGTACCTTTCAGAGAAGGGGCTTAATGAAACATAAGAATCAATATCTCCATGGGCCAAGCAAGAATTAACGCTCCCCGTGCTTCATGACACTGTTTGTACCAGATATGCTGTGTCAGAGGAGAGGCAATGATATGAGACCGGGTATCCCGTATTTTTGAAAAGCAGCAACCTGATCATTTCTTAAACATGGCAGCATGTGCAGGTGGCTGAAGTCTTAAACGATCGGAAACATAAGTTACTGTATAAATTGGCTCGACTTACTATCGATCACTTGATTCGCTTCAGCTTCTTCGGCCCCTGTCCTGGTTGTTTTTGTTTCATTCGGCTCTGCCGAGGAGAGATTATGGATGTGTTAGTGGCACAATACTTGTCGGCCAGGGCTGACCGACTACTACGAGGGATTGGCCACGGTCCCAATACTTCCCGGATGATCCCACATCCGAAGAATCTATCGTATCCCCCCAGGCGCACCTCTAGCATAAGCAGAACATAGTAGCATTCAACATTATGGATGAAGCATATGGATGAATTTGATGGTAGCCAGACTTTATGTCTTCCCATCGCCTGAGAGCACCGGACTTGAAAATCGGACTGCTTGAGAATTAGCAATTATACTGCACAGATATACATGGCCACATTACCCGTCGAATCGGACGCATCAGGTACAGCGGCTGGCTCATAGTTTTTCACTGACGATGGAACGTGCGTATCGAATGAAATGTTGAGGAACACAGTGACCACCTGGAGAGATGTCGGGAAATTGTTGAATGAAACTGGAGTCAACTTGAAACAAAATCGGTAAGTTTGGGGCAGGAGGTACGAGGTCACAGAACTATGCTGGCACTGTACGAATTGCTTCGTGGGTATCCTAGATAGCGGCTTACCACGACGTTGGCAAACTGTTAGTAGTATAAACACGTCCGTCGGCGAGTTTCGGAAAATCGAACGAATGAAAACTTGTCGGGCATACACGGTCGGTCTTTGGGTATTATAACAAATAATCTTCCATACTTTCTTGCATGGAGGCAAATAGGCAGATATCGTAGATTGGTTGTTGATGAGATCATGGAAAGAGAGATAATACTATATCGGGAATACCAAGTTTGCCTGCAAGTCAATCTATCCAATCCTCGCGTGCCATATTCTCTTCTTCTTTTGATTATTCCTATTCTTGCATCCATCATACACTATGGCTGAGGTTACCACAGACACACCAAAGCCTGCAGAAAAACCACGGCTGATCAGCGAAGCCGATGTAACAAAGTACAAGGTATGAACAGCGCAATCATCATGCTTGAGTCTGATCGAACGACTGCGATGTCGCACAGACTGCTGGTGACATCGTAAACGATGTTATGAAGAAGCTTATCGAACTCTGTGTCGAGGGTGCAAAGATCATCGATCTTTGTATCGAGGGTGACAAATTCATCGAGGAGGGGACTGGTGGAGTTTACAACAAAGCCGTGAAGGGGGTTAAAATGAGCAAGGGTGCGTCAGACTACTTGTTACGTTCTTGAGACGATGTTTATGACTTTTCGACAACAGGCCTTGCATTCCCCACATCAATTTCTGTAAACAACACCGTCTCCCATTTCTCCCCCCTGGCGTGCGTGGATTTTATATTTTATCGTGTACACCCTTTTAGAACTTCACTCTGTTATAGTTCAGATCCCCTATCAGCCCAGACCCTTGCTAAAGGCGATGTAGTAAAGGTCCACATCGGTGCACACATCGATGGTTTCGCTGCTATTAGTGCCGAGACCATCGTCGTCGGCGCATCCGAGCAAGAACCTGTGACTGGCAGAAAAGCGGATGTAATCAAGGCAGCGTGGCATGCAGCTGAGATCGCCATGAGGCTCGTGAAAGTGGGCAACAGAAACTTTACGGTTACTGATGCCGTTGCGAAAACTGCTGCTGCTTGGGATTGCAAGCCTGTCGAAGGTGAGTGTTGTGATAGCGCAAGCATTTTGGATCTGATGTTACGGATGCAGGCATGCTATCTTGTCAGCAGTCGCAAAATGTCATTGATGGCAAGAAGCGCATCATTCTCAACCCGAACGAAACACAGAAACGCGATACCGAGTCGATCATATTCGCGGAAGACGAGGTTTATGGAATTGATATTCTCATTTCTTCAGGAGAGGATGGCAAGGTCTGATGCTGACTGCAAACCAAAATGAGTCTTGATCGTTGAACATTCGACAGGCACGTATTGAGGATTCTCGGACGACTATCTACCAAAAAGATAGCTCAGTGACTTATCAATTGAAGATGAAGAACTCGCGTGCTGTATTCTCTGAAGTGCAGAAAAAGGCTGGCGCCTTCCCATTCAATGTTCGTGCACTGGAGGATGAAAAGAGAGCAAGACTTGGTCTTCAAGAGGCTGTGCAACATGGCTTAATCAAGCCGTACGAAGTTGTGTACGTGGACCACGTCCCTAATCCCTAACGCTCTTCATGACATTGCCGTAGGTATACTCCTGCAAATACGTTTGTGGCGGCATTCCACTTCACGATCGCATTAGTTCCTGCTGGCCCGCTGCTGCTGACTCACCCACCGGTATGGTACAAGCCGGAGCTGGTGAAGGCTGAGAAGGAGTTGGAAGATGATGAACTCAAAGGCCTGCTATCCAAGTCCCTCCGTGAGAGCAAAAAGAATAAGAAGAAGGCAAAAGAAGCTGAGGGTAACGCCGACGACGCATAGTGGGAAGCGAAGTAAAATTACGTGTGTAAGGTAGACGATCGCAGTGCGGTGATCGGTGAACGTTTGAACTCTTTTCTGTACCGTAAAGATCGTTGCAGTTTCCCTCATAAACCATTGTTTTCCACATGATCACTTGGAGATTACTTGTTTTCGTTCCGAGTCCTCTCCAAACTCTCCAATAGTCCGGGCTACCAGATCTACGTTTTCCAGAAAGCCATTCGTTGTCAACCTCGCCAGTCGAACAGTCGAAGTCGCAAATGACCTGCGTTTGGTTAAATATCATGTGCAATAGGCTTGAGACCTCTCGTGGATACGTACGCAACGAGATCATTGCCATCCACTGTCAAAGTGCGCTTGACGGCGTCTTTCTGGAGCTCTGAATCTACATCAATCACCTGCATCGCTATCGTCGCGTGTTTTGTGTTTGCAAAGGGGACTCGTATGGTACTATGATCATGATCGTACATCTTTGGATGAGACTAAAGGATAGGAACAACAATGCTTACACAGTATGCCATGGAGTTTCGGACATGACGATGATGACGGCCAGTAAGTTCCCTCGTTAGTTGCTTTGTGACTGCTAGCAGGACTTGTTATCTAACGTTGAAGTAGTGTGATGAGATGAACAATCGGAAGTCGATTAATAACCGCGAGCGCTCCGTATTTAATTTTCATTCTTTCGTTGCATAGCCGCCCAACATCCTCCACAGAAATAACGTCATTTACCACCGGCGCTCGATTACTAGGGGACTACGGTACAATGAGTTGATGGTCAACTCAGTCCGAGGGTATTCTCACGCTTGTCAGCGTTTCAGCTGTGAAACATGGTGCCACGGTGCAGTGAAGGGAACGGGAGTCATCTGGACGGTATTCCAAGCCAGGCCAGACAAGTTCTAACTCAATTCGAAGTTTGCTTTGCGGCGTACGTTGGGCGCACTGTGTTCTATAATCAGGAATGGGTTAGTGGATTCATTTATGAGTGGCGTAGCCTGCTGAAAGAAGTTTGTATGATGTGTAGATTTATCTCGAACGACTGTGATAACTGCACTAGTTGCAGCATTTGGGGTCTCAAAGATCTTCAAGTTCGTGTCGGATCTAAAGGTGCGAAGTTTATGACTTCATTAGTTTCCAGGATCATAATCTCTCCGCTTAGGCAGTGGATTACCTTCCGGGCTTACGGGTGCCATTTCAGCCTCTCAGTTTACTGAGTGTGCTCGTACCAGAAACGTCATGGAACCCAGGTATAATAAAATTTCTCTTCGGTACTATCGCCTAATGCAATCTACTAGGTGTAATATTCGTCTGGACGTGGAGACATACCAGGAACAGTAAGCCCCAATATTTCCACTGCGCATCTACCGTATTTATCATTCTCCCCCACCAATAGTTTATCGTCGCTTTGGCAGCGATACGGTCTCGGCGGTGCCTTTTCTCTCTGGTGCACCGTCAATATATACACGATCTATAGATGTCGCCAAGCAGGTCGTGACTGTTGGTCATAAGACGGGTGCATTTGGGAAGACTGATGATATGAGTCGTGCCCTTCTGTGAGTTGACCTCTCTCCGTTAAACCATTGTATTACTCTAATGAATTTCAGGTTTTGGGGTCCGAGTATTGTTGTTGCAGTGTCTCAGGATCAATGGAGAAAGCACAGGAGGATCGCTGGACCTGCGTTCAATAATGATACGTACGTTCTGTGCTTGTCTCCAGGCGAACCTACCATAACCTATTCTCACAGCTATCAACTTGTCTGGAATACTACACATAAAGTATATTCTGACATGATTGATTATGAGGGATGGGCAGAGAAAGGGACAATAAACGTTCCACGTATCCAATCACTGACAATCAAGGTGAGTGTCTTTGTGCAGCGCTCATTCTTGAGGCCAACTATTTGTAGTTCACCCTCCTCATCATTGCCACTTGCGGCTTCGGTCTCCCGTTTTCCTGGAGAGAGCCCCCTTCTCATGATGGACAGATGTCGATTCAGCAATGCTTGGAAATTATAACACTCAGAAATACCTTTGCGATTGCAGCTCCACAATGGGCTTGGAAACTGCCGCTGCCATGGTAGTTCTTCCTCCCCCAATTCTCGCAGTCAAGTACCACTGACATTCCGATCCATAGGATTCGGCAGACCCGTCAAGCGTTCGATACCATGAGGGCATTCATGAATTCCCACGTCCAGGCGAGGCGTGAAGCCATACATTCTTCTGCAGATGATGACACATCGAAAGACATCCTTTCATTGTTTGTGCGAGCGAGTGAAGATGATGAAGGCAAAAGACATCTGGACGACGAGGAATTGGTACGCTTTTCCAAAATTTTGGAGATCGCTTCACCAAATGGATCGCAGATTGGGAATATCTTTGCATTGCTATTCGCTGGCCATGGTGCGTTTTACTACATTGATCACACTGGGGTTGTAATCGATTTTTCGCAGAGACCACATCACACAGTTTGGCAGCTACTCTTGGTTTCTTGTCATTACACCCATCTATTCAGGATGAGATAGTCGAGCAAGTTCACGAAGTCACTAAAGGACACGACAATGGCGAGATTGTGAGCCTGTTCGAAATCAGACGTCCCCGATACATATACATAACGCATTTCAGACATTTGACGACTACAGCAAGCTGGACAAGGTTCTCGCAGCATTTTATGAAGGAATCAGAATGTTCCGTATGTGACTCTTTTTCTAACCAGTTTCAAACTGAGCTCCTTCCCAGCTTCTGGTGTATATCTCATAAGGGAGGCGAAGCAAGACACAGTGCTCAATCTTTCAGGCATTGGCGAGGAGCCGAAGATGTTACCAGTCAAGAAAGGTACATGTGTGAGCTGGAACTTCTACCTCAGAAGGTGGTTACTTTTCTTATGCTGTGGATAAACAGGTCGTGGTCGACATGATTGGTGTTCGTACGTGTAACTATCTTGTTCTTGGATCCTCTTTCACTCTACAGGATGACTAGATTACAATCCACAGTATTTCCCTGACCCAGAAGAGTTCAAACCTGCACGATGGTATGCGAATAGCACCAGCAATCCATACATTGCAGACGGCGAGGACCACACTGGTTTTAGCATCGGTATGTACTACGCTGTCGGTTTCGTTCATATCATTTAATGTCGGTTCAAGGGCCGCGCTCCTGCCTTGGCAAAAAGTTCGCGACGACTGAGGCCGTTTGTTTCCTAGCACTGCTTCTACGCGACTGGCGTGTCGAGCCTCTCCTGTCCGTCAATGTCTCTACCGGAGAAAAGGAAACCAAAGAGGAATGGCGCGAAAGAGTCATGCAGGCCAAAATGACTCTTACAATGGGCGTCAGGATGTTCCGCTGACATTTACAAAGCGGGTTTGAGGACCTTTTTTAATTTGTGGAGGATTATAGATCATGTGCGTTACCGTCTGTTATAACAATGCAGCGTAATACGTTTGGTGTCTTTATCGCCTATCGATAGTTCTGTGGTTATGGCAGCTTGTGGTGGGACTTTAGGCTAATTGTATATTGCACTTTCGAATTTAAAGTCACTGATATGTACATGCAGCTGGAAATTGACGCCCCTCACATGTACTCGGCAAAGCTCGATTTTGATTGGCTACACTACTGAGTCATGACAACAAGTTGCAGGGAAATGGAATCCGGATCAGAAGGAACAAAGTACCATCCTTGGAGTTTGGACTAAGGATCCTAATTATAACCATCCTATTCCAACCGCCGCATCGAAGAGCTAATACCAGTGCTACATCATAGCATACTTATGTGGTTGTTTTTATTAGCGAGGTTCTCCGAGACGCTGCTGTCGACTCATTCGATTGTGACCGACTGCTGCATTGGTACGCCCTGTTGAGGTATGCTCACTTGTCTTTGAGCCTAGCGTACGATTAAGCGCTCGTTGTAAAATCCCGCTCCCTTGGGCTTACTAGTATGCCGGAAATCCTGTCAATGGTTGAAGATTCATTAGACACAAGGTTGAGTGGTATTTCATATTAGTTTACTTGACTAAAGAACTTGGCAGGTTGCGGTTTCGAGGTTGGGACTTTGACGGTGGCGTGTCAAGCATTGGTAGTATTTGTACTTGTTTATACCATAGAACACTCTCATTCACTCAAGACTGAGGGTGAGTACAATACTTATATTTGTTTACTTGTACTGACAGACATTAGATCGCTTTGTTAGGTATAATATTTAATACTGAGTCATTCCACTCAAGACTGAGGTTCACTTTGTTATGGTGTAGAGGTGCAGCAGGTGCTGAAGGTGGTGTCTTATCTCTACAGAAGTTCAGTCATGCCTCTAGATGACTTGACGGCACAGCACAGTTGAACTACAGGCTGACATTTTGCACTGCTGAAGATTAATATGTACCGCTAACAAACATGGATCTACAATTTTCTCATGGGCATATTTAAAAAGGCCAGACATTATGCTGTATTCAATGGCGTCCATCTTCATCCTGTTGGTAGGTAGCACCTGGACTTGCATGTGTGCTATTGATATATCACTCACTCTTTTTCTATAGTAATATATCATGGCCGCAATGACCTCTCATGGTGATGCACCTTCTAATTCACCTGGAAAGGAACAACTCCATAGAAATTATATTGGCAGCCATGAGCTACAGGTGTGGTGTATTGCCCCCTTTCCTGATAACAAATGGGTGGTGAGTGCCTCCAATGACAACACTGTTGTTGTTTGGAAGTACAGAACAAAGGAAAAAGAATACTGCTGGCCTCACAAGGGCGCTACTGCTGTCTCAGTCTCTCATGATGGCAAAAAAGTAGTCAGTGGTGGTCATGACTGCGCTCTTCGGCTCTGGAATGCAGAGTCCAGCAAGCAACTCACTGGACCTTGGAAGCTGCACAAAGAGAGAATATGGTCTGTGCAGTGGTCTCCAGATGGAAGCCACATTGTGTCCTGTTCAGTGGACAGCACTCTCATAATCTGTAAAGCTGATTCAGGAGAGCCTAACTTCAAACCTCTCTCAACCGAACAGACTGCTGTTCATGCCATTGCTTACTCCCGAATGGGGAGAGTGTTGCTACAGGGGGGAAAGACTTCACAATCAAAATCTGAGATGCTTGTGAAGGACATATACAAGCAACACTGTGCGGTCATACAATGGCTGTTTCTTCAGTTGTTTGGACCAAGGATGTGAGTCAAGTTATCTCTGGATCTGTCAATCATACTGTTTGAATATGGGGCATTACCAAGCAAAAAGAAGTATGCCCTGAGATATGAGCACATTCAGATGCAATCAATTATATTGCAGTGTCAGCACACATGTTTGTAACTGCATCTGTCAATCACACATACCTTTGGAATCTCAAGACTTGCCAGCACCTTGCTGGCCCATTTGAGCTCTCTAAATGTGATGAGATGAATGGTGTTGCGCTCTCTGATGATGAAAGCATTCTCACTGCTGGTACTGAAAGGGGTAAACTGTACACTTGGAACATCAGGAAAATCACCTTGGTGATTCACAAGAGGGATGCGGGGGATGTAAGTGCTAGAATATTATTACGATTTATCACTCACATTCTTGCTAAAGTTCAGTGATATTGACAATGTTAGGATTTAACCCACAAGACTCAGTGCAGAATTGACTTAATTGAGTGTGGTTGACATCACTGGACCACTTGATAACGATCTTCTGCCTTGCTTTTTCAATGTATGTCTATCTTTTTACCTGATACAACAGCATCAAAAACTTATTTATCAGGATATGGGCTCAACTGGGTCTTGAGGGACCTCCTTACAGTTGTGGAATGGTGTCAGGAGGCCAGGTACCACCTTGCAGTGACAATTGTTTGCCTTATCTCCATCAGTGGTAGACATACCGTATGCAAGAAGACTACCCACCATTAGAGCAAACCAAAGTGTTGCTAAGCGGTATTCACAGGTTTGTATTTCCTGCTTTCCTTAATGCCTCCTCCCTTCACTGTTTTTGTGCGAAGTTACAGGCAACCACTGAGCCTGTCGTAGAATCATCACTGACTACAACCCCTTGTAAATGTTTATCTTTGGACAGACTGTGGGCTGCTGTAAGTCTGAATTTGGAATCACTGGCTCCCTGCTGTACCACATTTGCATGAATAGGTTTGAGGAATATTCCACTGTTGTGGATGATACCCTTTACTGCTGTGCTTTCATTGTAGATGCCCTTCACTTGGTTAGTGTTTGCAGTTTTGAAAAGCATAATTGCTCCAAAAAGGTTGATTATGAGTTCGAAGGGGATTGAGAACAGATTGACATAGTTGAGAAAACTTTGAGATAGAGAAGTGATATTGAAATAGATGTAGTGCGACAAGGACTTTTCTTCAGGTTTTCTTTTGAGCGGGAACCTGAGTACTTATAGATACAAGTGTACATGGATGGTTTATATATATTTTAGAATAGTGACTAGGCCAGAGCAAAGATTTGTACTGCATGATAAGACAAAAATTTGAATGGAAAAGATAGGATGTTAGTGTTTTTGGCAATACTGCACCAGTTTCACCAACCTGGCAACTGCTGGCAAAATTCGTGGCAAAATTGGCACAACTACATAGTAGTAGTAGTACTGCAGTACCAGAGGGTAACTTCAACAATCTGACAAGTTTCTTTCACAGATTTGCCATCAATCATTATAATAAGTAATATCACCATGTTTACCATTTGTATACTAGTATCCCTAGGCCAATTCATCAAAACATGCAAGCCCATTGTTGATGCAATCGGAAATATTGAATCATGGGATGCTACCTTAGCAGACTGCATGCTTGAATTAATTCAGTGTGCTTGGAAAATGATGCATCTTCAAATCAAAGATGGCGAGGATGTTGACTTCTGGATGCATGCCAAAGCTGTCTTCAATTGTGAATTTCATGCCACAAATACCGATATTCATGCTCTTGCCCTATTCTTGCATCCAATGTGCTGGAAACTTGCTGTGTTTCAAGCTGCAAAGAGCTGAACATTTGAGTAGATGTGCACAGTTGTGCTTGACATCACAAAACAATGGCGCTGGGATGGTGATCGAGCTGTCAAGCTTGTCGAGAATCTAAAGCAGTACTACCAATGCAAAGGTGCCTTCGCAGGCAGTCAAGCCAATGGGAAAGATTGGTGGGAAAACCTCTTAATATCTGCAAAGACACACCACTGAAAACACTCACAATCATCTTATTCTCGATTGTTCCTCATGTGGTTGATGTCGAGCAACTATTTTTGGACCTTGGTGGGATCCAGAGTGTCAAACATTGCAACTTAACAGTTTGCACTTTCAAGACCTTGGAAAACTTTGTAACAACTATGCCTATCATGTATACCAACATGCACTTGCTACTGGCAAGCCTGTCTGATGAAAACATGCACACATGCACACTTGGAACAATGGTGGCATCAACATGGACCTGGCAACAGATCTTGATGCAGATTTTGCATGGACAGCTCCACTGACAAGCCAAAGTCAGGTTGATGATGAGCTAGAGGGGCCAGAAAGCTTAACAGAGGATGAGGTTGCAGCTGCCTTTGATGAAATTGAGCAGCACATTGCAGAATTCTCATCGGTTATTGATCCCCAGCTGGAAGAGTTTGAGATTGTGGTGGGAAATGTGCATGACCTCACAGAGCTGGAACAGGTTGACAAAGGAATTATCCCTGTGACTTTCGAAGATGATGTTCAACAGGTGGGATCTGACTCAGAGGATGGATGTTGTTACAATCGTACGTGCCCCTATTCATTTTCCCTTGTTTCCTTACTTGTATATCATGTCACATGACTCTGACTCATATGCTCAACGCATCTGTACAACACATGCCTTCCTTATTAGGATACGCAGTTACGTTCTCACGGTTACTTGGTCTGTGCGCACATATTGGCCTATTTAAGCACAGTGTACTTGTAGTAGATTCCTTACTTTAATCTTACTGGGTTTTACCTGGAATCTCCTTCGCTAGGTCTCCAACCTAAGTCGTCCTTGAATTGTCTCTAAGTCTAAGCACTCCTTAGCCTTAGTCTCTATTCTCATAAGAACCTCTCGGACTTATCCTTGAGGCCAGACCCTTGATTGTACTCGGAACACGTTCCTTGTACTTTCACCTTGTCCTCTTCTGGACATTGTAGAACTTCCCAGCAGACCGACTGTGTCTTCTCACTGTCGCTGGTGACGCCACCCCAGTTCATAACAAAAGATTAAAGTCTATCTGATCATCGACTATCTAGTCTTCGACCCCGAACCTTGATTGATTAGATCAACAGACTAGCGTACGCGTACGCTGAGCAGATTGTCAAGAGAAGCCCTCTGACAGAAGACAAGCCCTAACGGACAGCAAGACAGCACGTGTAGGCACCGAGAAAGTATAACTCATCAGACAAATCATCAAACATGGCGACCAAAGAATTTGAATACAAGATCGGTCAACCAAAAGGTTTTGATGGAGATCGCGATAACTCTCACGAGTTTATCCAGTCGTGCAACTTGCACTTTGACATCAACGAAAAGCTTTATACCACCGACAAACAGAAGATCATTTTCATAACATCCTTCATGACCGAGAAGAATGCCAAATCTTGGAAGGAACAATTCCTTGACCTGTCATATACCGTACATTCAGGTCTAGATCAAATCCAATCCATGGACATCCAGACACCCAACCACACATATCTGATCCACCCATCCAATCCAGTTCACATATTTGATCCACCCATCCACTCCAATCCATATCCATCCGTGTCCATATCCGATCTGTGTCCATATCCGATCCGAGTTCATATCCGAACTATTCCCGCGCACCTGCGCATTACCCCTTTTAGAATATACCTGTGTCTCCGGCTTCTGGGTATCTCTGTGCTTCCGGTTCTCGGTGATCTCTGCCTCCGTCTTGATAAGTATTTCATACGAGCTTCATCTCCGAGTTCATAGCCTTATGTCCCGCTGTACTTACTAATGTATTTCTGTATGCTTCAGACATAGCCTCGGACTATCCGTACTTACCCTCCGGCATGCTCCTACAGTATATAAACTTGTAGTACAACTCCTGCAGACCTTAGTCTGATTCATTGTTCCTACTTCTGTATATTCCTTTGATTACTCTGTATCCTGTTATCATGTCTATATAACTCCATTTCCGTTCTTGCACTTGGGCTCTGGCCCTTGTAAGCTTCCGACTCAGGCCTATGGGATCACTCCTAGGCCGGAGCTTTGATCCTATGTCCTATAATCTTTTTGGACTTTGTCCATCTCCGTCTATCATCTGTTTCACCTCCGACTCTACCTTTGGTAGTCTTATACTGTCTGTTTCTATTCCAAACCTTGTCCGGAGTAGTCTATACTATCTCTACACCATATCCGGACCTACTCCTCTCTAGTAGCCAACACTTCCTCTAAGATCCACAGAGCTATGCTCATCCGATCATCTGATCATCTGATCATCCGCTCCTCCGCTCCTCCGCTCCTCCGCTCCTCCGCTCCTCCGCTCCTCCGCTCCTCCGCTCCTCCGCTCCTCCGAGCTCCGGACCTTCGGACCCCTAGTCCTTCGGATCCATCCGATCCTATCCTCTGACATCTATGGATCATCTTTCCCTCCAGAGCTCTGCTCCTATCCTGCCCTGGACTTTGTCCAGCGGTCCATCCTTCATCCGTTCTACTTGAAGCTTGTTCCAGTAGTGTTACCATTACTCCCTACCTCCCGGAAATAGTTCCGGCGCATTCCCGCGCTCATCCGGAAGTCCATCGGAGCTCTGTCGAGCTATCCTGCCTTAGAGTTCGTCCGGACCCTCCATCCGGACTTCACCAGAACTCTCCCTTGGACTTCATCCGAAATTAAGGGCACATACTCGGGTAAGGGGCACAGCGTACGAGCTGAGGCCAAGCCCCTTTGACTTTACAACCCTCCGGTACAACCCCATGTAAGACCAGGACTTCTTACTAATCTCCGGTTTTGCATGGTCATAACATGACCATGCCCAATCAACCGACACTTCTGGACAAAAAGTTGGTTATGGGACCATGGTGGATTTTATGAAAAGTTTCAAAGAAGCCTTCGAACCAGTGGATACTAAAGGAACCGCACTCACGAAACTTAGGGATCTCAAACAAGGAAGTGGAGATCTTCACACCTATATTGCTGACTTTGAGGCACTTGCAGCCAAGGCTCAGATCACCGACAATGCAACGAAGATCCAATTCTTCCAAGATAGCCTTAATTGGGGTATCCTCACAAAGCTTTTCGTAACGGGAGATGTCTCAGAAGTATTTCGAGATGTTGTGCTACAATGCGTTGCTATTGACAACGCCCATCATCGTCTTCAAGCCATGAGGACACGTCATGCTCCACAACAGAAGAAGAAGAACTATGGGAATGCACGATACATACCCAATCGTGATTCCAACGCAATGGTCGTAGATCGAATCTCCGACATGGAAAGATCCGAATGCATGAAGAAAGGACAATGCTTCGGATGTAAGAAGACAGGACACCGCATTCATAACTGTCCTGACAGAAAGAAGAAGACCCCACTTTGTCAAACTGAAGTTAAAGAAGGGGAAGACGATGAAGAAGAAACTGTAAGGCAGATCATTGCGGATTTTTTGACTTGGAGAAACAAAGACTCGACATATGTTTCTCCCAATGTATTACTAAGACTTGTACGCGCTGTAGGTGAAAGAAAAGAACTCTGTGTCCCTATCTCCCTTCACTTGCGTACTCATTTGAAATCCGTTGACACCACCGCTGTTATTGATTCGGGCGCAGCTGGAATGTTTATCTCTGAAGAGTTTGTGAAACTCCATCAAATCACACAACGAAAACTCAAAACACCATTTCGAGTTACTACGGCAGATGGAACTCTTATCAAAGGAGGACCAATCACGCACTACTGTCTCCTGGTAGTCAAGATTGATGAACGAACCATGTATGGAAAATTCAATATCACCAAACTAGGAAGAAGAGATCAAATTCTTCTGGGAATTCCATGGCTACGTGCAATGAACCCAATTATAGATTGGGCTGCTGAAACACTCGTCCTTCCCCGAACAATGAAATCAGATGAAATCGAAATTGATATTGATACAGATCGAAAGAAGAATGGATTGTCCCCGACCTTCAATTGTCATTCTAGAAAATGGCAAAATTCCCGACTCCCGAGGTCCCTCATTGTCCCTTCCATTCCCAAACGGTCCGGAACCAGAGGTACAAACACCGAGTACCATCAATCCAATCCCATGTGTACAAATGCCACGATCAGTATCACCAATTCCCCGCGCAGAAAAGCACAAGAATGAATCTGAACCCGAGCAACGGGTCGGACAAGAACCTATTGAGCAATGGCCAATAGAAGAGCAGAAACATGGAAAAAGAAAAGCGGAAGAAGAAATCCCAGGGCGAGACACCAATGTACCGAAACTATCCAAGTTCTATGTTCCTCCGAAAACTCTTTCAGCTTCAATTGAAGAAATCTCCGAAAACGAAGAACCCGTGCCCTCGTTGATTCCAACTGAGGATGATGACCAATTCAATACAATGCAAGATGTCTGGCACGCGCCAGAAGTACGCGATATTTCCTCTTATGAACTAGGAGATGGAGAATTTCTTGTGGAATATGATACTGATGGAGTTAGCATGAGAATCATTGAGGAAGTATCCATGGATACACCCCTGACATGTGATGGAACTTCCCGACTCGAACAAATCTCCCTTCCCCTCCGAAATATAGTAACAAAGCTCAGGAATTCGCCACGGATGAGAAGAAAAAGAAAAAGAAATCCTTCGAAGAATTGGTCCCAGAATATTTGCACGACTTTTCAGATGTCTTTGCTAAAGACGGTCTGAACAAGCTACCCCCCGAACGACCTGGTATTGATCATCGGATCGATACTAAACCCGGTTTCATCCCCGCACATCTAAGGTTTACCCGCTATCAGAAAAAGAACGCGCTGCCGTCAAAACGTTTATCGATGAAAACGTTGCGAAAGGTTTTATCTCAGAATCGAAGTCACCCCAAGCCAGTGGCTTCTTCTTTGTAGGAAAGAAGAGCGGAGAACTGCATCCCTGTCAAGATTATCGCTACATCAATGATTGGACGGTTAAGAATGCCTATCCACTCCCACTTCCTATCTCCCTTGTCGCACGCCTTCATAATGCACAGTTCTTTACGAAAATGGATATCCAGTCCGGTTATAACAATATTCGCATCCATCCCGATGATCGCTGGAAAGCTGCTTTTACTACGGAATTCAGCCTCTTTGAACCGAACGTCATGTTCTTTGGCCTCTGCAATTCACTGGCAACCTTCCAAACATACATGAATCGCACCTTCCAACAGGAAATCAACGAAGGATGGATGGTTATTTACATGGATGATATCCTAATTTTCTCTACAACTATGGCAGAACATTGTGAATGGACAAGACGGGTTTTGATGAAGATACATAAGGAACACCTGTTCCTGAAACCGGAGAAATGCACCTTCGACGCAGAAGAAGTGGAATATCTCAGAATGATAATTTGCCCCGGACAAGTTGCTATGGATACCACCAAGACCAAGGGAATCTCCGACTGGCCAGTCCCAAAATCTGTAAAAGATGTTCGGTCATTCCTCGGCTTTTGCAACTTCTACCGCACGTTCATTTCCCACTATTCTGACATCGCCCGACCTCTTATCGATTTAACAAAGAAAGATAAGGCCTTTAATTGGACAACTGAATGCATGGACACCTTCGAAGAACTGAAATGACGCTTTACGTCCCAACCGGTGCTCCGTAACCCTGATCCTTCCCGACAATTTGCTATTGCTACCGACGCTTTGCTCATAGCGACTGGCGGAGTTCTCTTACAGACTGATGAGAATGGTGTTTACCACCCATGTGCATATCTCTCACAGTCTTTGAACCCTGCAGAATGCAATTATCAGATCTTTGATCGGGAACTCCTTGCGTAATCTGAGCATTAAACGAATGGCGCCATTATCTTGAAGGAAACCCACACCCCGTCCTGGTATTCACTGATCACAAGAACCTTCTGTACTTTAGAAGTGCGCAGAAGCTTACCCGTCACCAAGCACGTTGGCAATTGATTCTGTCTATCTATGACATTGAACTGCATCACATTGCAGGTGTTAAGACTGTACTCAAGGGTAGAGAGATCCGAAGGGCTTTGGCCTCAGTTCGTACACTGTGCCCCTTTCTCGAGTAATGCCCCTTATTTCAGGGAGGAGTTATTCGTCCGAAGACCCGGAAGGGGTTGCGCGACGGATCCGGGTGTCCGAAGGTGTCGGATATAACACGTCGAAGGTAATTCGGAACGTAAGGAGAGGACAGAGATTAAGGCTAGTTTCGGAACGAGTTCCTAACTAGAAACTAACGGAGATGGACTATCCGAAGATAGAGTCGGAGGTATAGACTATAGGAGTCAATCCTAAGTCTCGGAAGGTGACTTAAAGCGGAGAGTGGCTTAAGTCCGGAGGAGGCAGAATGAGTAGAATCTAAGATGATATTCGAACTAAGGTTCTACTGAGATCTACAAGTGGTTTATATACAGTAAGTTTCTAAGACGGATAATTAGTAAGTCCGGGACCGAGGGCTATGTACGAAGTGTAACGGAAGTCTATTAGTTATTGCACAGCGGATCAGTAAGCATGAATCGGAAATGAACACAGGAAACGGATCAGTAACACAGGACGGAAATATAAACAGCCGGAGTACCGGTAGTAGGAGAAATGACGAAAGGAGATAGACGCAGATGTTCACCAGGGAGTTAAGGTGCGAGAAGTGAGTACATTCGGGAGGGTGGTCCGGACAGGATCTGTGGACCGGACGGATATGGAAACGATCGGATCTGGACGGATATGATCGGATCTGAGATTAGAAGTATGGTATATGACAGCAGGTACTAAATTGGCAGTACCTGATGCACTATCTCGCTGACCTGACTATGACTCTGGCAAAGACGATAACGAGGACCAGACACTCCTCCCTGATGCCCTATTCATTCGTCTTATTGATACTGATCTAAAGGATGTCTTATCATCATCCGATCCCCTCGACGACCCTGTGTTCAAAACAGCATCTGACACCCTTGATGGAGTGTGCCTTCCACCTATGAAATCGGCACTCTCTGACTGGAAGATCGAGGAAAATGTCCTCTATTTTAAGAACCGTGCCTACATCCCACTGGCACATTGTCCCGATATCCTGAAACGGTATCATGATCATCCTACCGTGGGACACCCCGGTAGATTCAAACTGAAGAACTGTTACGAACTGGGGTGGCATCACCAGCGACAGTGAAAAGACACAGCCGGTCTGCTGGGAGTTCTTACAATGTCCAAAAGAGGACAAGGTGAAAGTACAAGGAACGCGTTCCGAGTACGATCAAGGGTTCGGCCTCAAAGACTAGTCTAAGAGGTATCTGCAAGAATAGAGACTAGGGCTAAGAGTGCTTAGACTTAGAGACGATTCAAGACGACTTAGGTTGGAGACCTAAGCGAAGGAGATTCCAGGTAAACCCAGTAAGATTAAAGTAAAGTATCTATACAAGTACACCGTGCTTAAATAGGCCAATATGTGCGCACGGACCAAGAGAGACGTGAGATTGTAAGTGCGTATCCAAAGAAGGAAGGCAACTATAGTACAGATGCGTTGAGCATATGAGTCAGAGTCAAGTTACGTAATATACAAGTAAAAGAGATAGAAAAATGAATAGGGGCACGTACAATTGTAACATTACCCCCTTTTTACACGTAAAGTCACCGACTTTACTCACTTTGATTCTCATAGTAAATGGGGTCATCGCTGAACTCGTAGTCTTCATCAGCAAATGACCCACTCATCATATACTTGGCTTCTTCAAGACCAGCGCGTCATTTAGAGTCCCTTCTCTTTTCCGCCTGGATACGTTCATCTCAAGCTGTTTCTCCCAAATGCAAAGTGCGTCATAGAATCCTTCATCCTTCCAGGTTAACTCGAAGGGAGGAGGCCCGACTCGTTTAGGACAGTAAAGGGATAAATGAGTGGGCGACCAATATCTGCAAACCTTGCACTGATATTCCGCACAATTCTTTTAACGATGTCCTAGCAATCCACAGACGCGGCATTTCATATTCTCGTCAGGGTTGGAATGAACTTTGCGTAATGGTGATGGAGAAATGATGGGCATGGGACTAGTGGATCTGGCACGCTTCTTTCCCTTATTCTTCCTCATACGTTTTAAGGCGAGAGTATTGTTACGCTTGAGTTGCGCCTGTTGAGCAGGGGACAAAGTGTATGCCGACATGGGGAGATCCGGGGTGACATCTTGTTCAGTGATTGTAAGAAGTTCGGCTGAGGAGGAAGGGGAAGTGATACCGAAGTCTTTTACTAAGACTGGTGAGACGGGATCCATAGGACCGAATGATGATGGGAATGGACATGGAGGATGTATATGAAGGTCGTGAAGTCGAGGACCGAGTGTTACTAACTCAGTGGCAGGGATACCTAGTAGTTTAGCGGCCTCGCACTGCTCCTTTGTGCAAGGTTCATATAGCCAATCAGGACAATCAAGAGAGGTCGCGACGGAGGGTTGATGAAGTTGATTGTTCGATGGGAGATGGTGTTTCGAGGGGATGCAAGGTCCGACTGTGTTTGTTGTAGATCGGTGATAGCTTCTTCTACTAGATTTCTAGCCGCTCTGGTTTCAGGACTGATTGCTGGATTGTTTCGACACCGCATTGGTCAGTTGTCCGATCTCTTGGACAGCAGTATATAGGCCAGTAAAGGTGTCAAGACTAGAATAAACACGCGAAGATGAGGGGTGCTGGAACAGGAAGTGGCGTATCTTCCTGCGGAGAGGGAGGTCGAGCAACACCTGCTCGACGTTCAGCAATGATATGATAGCCTCGTTTTTGAAGATGTAA